>CM035095.1:34245182-34845182 GCA_020205505.1 Panax japonicus
TAAAGAGTCAAATAAGGATAAGGAAACTATTGGATAATGATTTGTTGATGTATTTTTCAAAATGAGGGATAGAGAGTTGATTAGGAAAACTGTTGTTAATGCTCTTAAAGACCTAAAGTATAAACAGAGAGGAAGCTAATGAGGAAAAAAACACATAACTTGAGACAGAGGCTGGAGACTGGATTAAGGATTTCTGAGGAGCTCTTGAAGATTCAGATTAGAGATTGAAGACAATGATCCATTATTGAGTTTTTATTCTTCTTCTCTATCTGTAATCTAATTAAGATTTTTATGAGATTTTTGGGTTTAATTTTCAGCATGAACTCAATTCTTAATTGAAGACTACAATGGAACATTTTATGCGTATAAGTTGATTATCTATTTTAATTTAATTATTTATTCATATTGAGTTGTCTATCATATTCCATGCTTATTGATTAATTATCGGGCCAATAATTACCATATTTCACTAGATAAATTCGGAAGATGAGATCTAGGGTTAGAACTGAATGTGATAACATGTATTCTTAATTATTTGCATATGATAAATAATTTAGGTTGTGAATTGAATAGGGATATCTCTTGTCACTGCATGTAACAATTGAGAATTGATACTTAATGAATTTAATTCTTTTATTTTGCATAGGAATATCGCAGAATTAATTGAATAAGATATTTTTATTTGGTCACTTGGAAAAAGACTTATAAATACCTTGAATTCCTGTTAACATCTCACATGGATTTAATAATTTGAGAAATTGGGTAATTAATTTATATTGCATAATTGGGGATATTTTAGTCTTAAGATTTTAATATTTGAATCAATCATTGTGTAAAATTAGTTTAATTAATTTAATTTAGTTTTAAATAGAAAATTCACACAATTCGACTGTTTAAATAAAATTGGATTGATACAATAGTAGTTGGGATTTGTTAAATAGAATTCTTCGTGGGTACGATACTCATTCTTAACATTGTATTACTTGATTGACCATATATACTTGCGCGTGTTTAGTGATCGCGAAAGAGACCAACAAGGTGACATAGTGTTTATCCGAAAAAAGATGGAACAGTGGAGAAATCAGATTTTCGAAAATTAGAAAGTCAATTTTTCATCTAATCGAGCGGTTTACGAAAAAATAATCGAAAAGTTAGAAAATTTAACTAAAAATAAAATAAGAAATCAAATTAATTTTGGTCTAACTATGCTTATGATTTAACTGGCTTGGTTAGGAATTAAAAAAAGATTAGTCTAATGGGCTAGTTAATTTACTAACCTAAGTATTAATTGAGCCCAAGTATAGTATTATTTGTGGCCCAAAGCAAGGTGTAATAAAAGTGGTGGGCTAGCCCAAACTAATTAAAAAGGAGCCCAAACAAAGGCCAATTGAGAAAGTCAATATTGTGTCAAAGTGTTAGAAGATTAAGATGATAAAAGAAAGAAAAGAAACAAAATAGAAGGCAAAAGAAGGAGTGTAGACACTCAAAATTTTTGTGTTCCTGTTACTAACCCTGCAGGAGGGCAGAATCGTCTTCCAGATATAACCCTAGAAGTCGTATCAGTTTCAACCTTGGAGACAACCTCGAAGATAACCCCGAGAGGTCTAATTTTCAATCCCGAAGACAACCCCTGGGATACTCAGTTGCAATCCCAGGAGACAACCACAGATAATTTAGTTCCAACCTCAGAGATAAACCCGAGGGATTCAGTTCAAGTTTTGGAGATAACCCCGGAAGAGTCAGTTTCAACCTTGGAGATAACCCCGAGGGATACAGTTCAACCCCAGAGACAACCCCGAGAGGTTAAGCCAACCTCAGAGATAACCCTGAGGACATTCAGCATCCACATCATCCCAATCTCAGAGATAACCCTAAGAAACGACTGCTAAATCTATGCAAAAGTCGGAGATAACCACAGTAGGGGCAAAATTGTTATTTTGCCACCTCAACATCATATTCACGTCATCTCAACACATTTCAATCCACACTGCATACCAAGGTGTCCATCAAGAACCATATTTGAAATCCTGAGTGACTACTACACAAGACAGCACAATGGATAAAACTTAAAGACTTGGAGATATGGTCATGGAACCATCTTCCCGACTTCGTATAACCTCAAATCTAATGTCATTGTGTAGCTCTCGACAACAGCATTCTGAAAAGGTACAACACTCCTTTATCAGATGTCTGGATGGAAAGTTATGACGGTTTGAGCGGACAGTGCGTAGCCCAAGTGTACGTACTTTGAGACGACAGGACCCGCATGGCCCGGGGCAGCCGTAGGTAGACTTGCAGCTGCAGTGGGTAAACCCGTGGCCATCGGGTCTTTATATATGAGCTCTTGGCAGTTCATTTAAAAAAAAGGAAAAAGAAGAGAAAACTCTGTCCATTTAAGCCTGTTACCCCTGCTAGAGTGCTTTAAACCGAGTGTTTCTTCTTTCTAAACTACTCATAAGCTCGTGTCTTATAACATACTAAAGTTTAACTGGTGGAAACTGAGTTTTCAGGCATCAAAAGTTATCTGAAGTCTTCTTGGCAGCCCAATGTAAGATTATTTGGACTTTTAAGCTTTTTACTGCTTCTATATATATATATACTATCAACTCGAACTCGAATAAGCCTAGATAGAACATCCGATGCGTTTACTATTTATATATGTATATATACTTATATATATTATTGAACTCTGATTCGATTGAGACTAGATATAATATCCAGTGCATTTACATCTTATATATATATATATATACATATATGCAAGGATCAAGTGAATACCCCTTATCTTAGTCACCCGTGCTCACCCACCTTTAGCGACGGACCCGGCGACGATTTTGATCATACAACCGTTATCTATACTTTTAGCGACGGATAACATATAGCGTCGCTAAAAGTATAGACGATGGTTGTATGACCAAACCTTCGCCGGGTCCGTCGCTAAAGGGGGGTGAGCACGGGTGAGTAAGATAAGGGGTATGCACTTGATCCGGACCGTACATATATATATATACCGCTTTTATATAAATATCTTCTTTAATCACTTTTATAATGTAGATATTTAATCTTTCAGCCAGCGGGCTAGATTTGCCTCAATCTGGCTACTTCTAACTTTAATCGGTTCAAAGTGACTAAACTGGAACTATTGAAGCTAGAATGGTTTAAATTTATTCAAATCTAGTTTTTTATCTAGCTTCTATACATATTGCTTTCTCATGTGAGCCTAGGAATCATGTGATCACAGATTCAGCTTTTGAATCTAGATTCGATTCCCATGATAGACATTTTGCAGCTGCAGCCAGCTTGTAAACTATCTACGGTGTCTGAATATCCTAAGATGACTTTTATGTCCACAAGGAGTTCGACATTGCTATCTATCTTATTTTCTCGAAGATGCCTCGCATCTCGAAAATAAAAACAATCAAGCAGAACACATAATAAAATGGAAGTATCAAAGGCCTCAATTACTATTGAGCACAAGATTTTAAAAAACCTATTTTACAAAACATCACTGCTATATCTTGTTAAAATTGAACTTTTATACAAAAGTCAAACCCTTTGTATACAGGTGCAAACGAGGCATAACACTACTTCCAAACAACTGCACATAGACCTAACTCTCTCTCTCTCTCTCTCACTCTCACACACACAAACACACACACATACATAGATAAAAGTTTAATGAAAAGTGGAGGATAATCTAAAAAGTTCTGCCATCGGGGCTTTTGTAAGACCCCATCTTATTATGAATAAAATTGAATTTCTTCTATTTATTATCTTGAAATAATAAGGAGTTAATTTGATACAATACTTTGGTTATGGGTGAAATGTGCAAATTTTACAAAATAAGCAAGTGGTTATAAAATATTCATTTTTTTGTTGGGAAATATTCAGTTTGGGCGTGGAATATTCTTGTTGTCGGGGAATATTTGTACGACGACGCAGCCATTTATGGGCCGCATAACAGAATAACTGTTGAATGAAGAAAACAACAAGTTTGAGTTTTTATAAATAACGACGTAGTTGTTACGGTTAACACTGTTGGAATACTCGGTGGTTAAAATACAATAATACTCATGGTTGCATAGTAGCACACGGTATTGCACAGTACTTTTGAATTATTAATTCTTACGTAAGAAGGCACTAGTCAATAATTGTTACAGTAATTACTGTTCAATATTTTATTTTATTGATTCAATAATTGCTGCGTTGATATTTTATACACTGCAAAAAAATGGGTCTTTAGCAACGATTTTTCAGGCAACGAATTTATAAGTCGTTGCTAAAAGTATATGTTTAGCAACGAAATTTGTCCTTCGTTACAGATTGTGTCAGTCTTTCACTTTTTGCAACGAAATTCATATGTCGTTGGCAAAATTTCGTTTCTAATTCATTGGCGGGAAAATTTTTTGTTAGAAATTCGTTGCAAAATTTTTGACCACTTACTTTCCCGTTATCGTGGGCAACAAAAGTTTTTTTGTTGCTAAAAATGTGGCTTTAGCAACAATTTTTCAGGAAAAGTCATTGCTAAAAGTGTATGTTTAGCAACAAAACTTGTCCTTCGTTGCAGATTGTGTCAGACTTTCACTTTTTGCAACGAAATTCATATGTAGTTGCAAAATTTGGAAACAAAATTCGTTAGAAATTCGTTGCAAAATTTCTAACCACTTAATTTCTCCTCATCGTGGGCAACGAAAGTTTTTTTGTTACTATATTTCGTTGCCTAATATGGACTACATTCATTGGCAATAATTTTTATTTTTGTTGCATATTTTATACAACTTTTTACAACGCCTATTAAAATGTTGCCTTAAATTAAGATGATGATGATGATAATAATAATAATAATAATAATAATAATAATAATAATAATAATAATAATAATAATAATAGTAATAATAATAATAGCAATAATAATAATAATAATAATAATAATAACAGTCATAATAATAATAATAGTACTAATAATAATAATAATAGTACTAATAATAATAATAATAATAATAATAATAATAATAATAATAATAATAATAATAATAATAATAACAACAACCAGGATTGAAGAGCAAATAAATCATATTAATGATAATTGCCAAATTGTTCCTCAAAAAATTGACCTTCAACCTGCAACTATTAAGCCACCTTTAGAAGTTAATAATTTTAAAATGAAATATTCTAAAACCAGTGATAATTTTATTAAAAATCTTTTTAAATAAAATGAAAGATTTAAAACTCACACCCGCATCCTCGTCTCAGATCAATATGATGTCTGGACAACCTTCCTCTCATACCAGTAATGATAATACTGATAATGAAGAAGAATATTCTGATATTTCCCCTATTAATATTTTTGAAATCCAGAATAATTTTCAGGAAATGCAAAATATTAATAAAACTACTTATAGCCGAAAGCCTATTAATAGAATGACTTTATCTGGACCTAGTAGGTACTACTATCCCAGACCTACTCCTCAGGATATTCTGTATGAAGAAGACTTTCTTCATTCCCAGAAGTCTTATCATGGTAAGACCATCTATGAATGGAATATCGATGGTAAAACAGAATATCAAATTTTTGAAACCATCCATCATATCTTGATGTATGCTACAGTCTGCAAACAAAATGATAATACAGACCATCAGATCTATCGTTTCTTAGTAAATGGTTTTACTGGCATTCTTAAAGGATGGTGGGATAATGTACTCTCTGATAACCAAAGAACTGAAATCCTTCAATCCTATAAGAATGATACTGACCCTATTACTAAACTTGAAACCAGAAGAGAAGATGCTTGCTACACCTTAGTTCAAGCTATCGTTCATCATTTTGTAGGACCATGACAGATAAATACCGATAGAAGTAGAGAACTCTTACAGAACCTTCGTTTCCCATCCTTAACACATTTTAGATGGTATAAAGATGTTTTTTTTAATGAAAGTTATGCAAAAAACAGATGCTAACAGTGAACATTGGAAAGCCAAATTTGTAGATGGACTCCCTACTTTCTTCGCAGAAAAAGTTCGAAAAAAAACTTAGAGATAAACATGATCGTATGAGTATACCTTATGACCAGTATTCTTATGACCATCTTATTTCAGTAATTATCGAAGAAGGATTATCATTATGTAATGATATGAAACTTCAAAAATTAATGAAAAAACAAAATCTTACTAAAAGACATGAAATAGGAGAATTTTGCGATCAATTCTCTTATGACACAAAATTACAGTATCCTCAGAAAGCTAAAAAACATCAAAGTTCTAAACCTTTTAGATCTTGCCGGAAACGTTCTTCTAAGAAATCTTCGAAAACCAAAACCCCTGAAAAATCTTCCAGGAAAAGAAAGAGTAGTAGAAAAAAAAGATAAATCTAAAATTCAATGCTATAAATATGGAAAAACAGGACACTTTGCTAATAAGTTTAATTCAAAATTAAAATAAAAACTTAATGAATTATCCCTTGATGAGGAAATCCAACAACAAATTCTTAATTGTTTGTCTAATAACGATTCCGAGTCCAGCTCAGAAAATGATTTAGTAGAAGTCTATTCAGAATTTGATAATAATTCTGACAATGAACAATGTCAAACCTGTACTATTAATAACTGTAATATAGCTACGGAAGCTAATTACTGGAAAGCTATCGTCGAGATGAATGGTTTAGATATTGGAGGTCCCAATATTAATGTCTTAACTGACCACCAGAAATCCCTTCTCGACCTAGCCGAACAAATTAAAGATCCAGAAATTAAATTAAAAATTTTAGAAATCAATTATAAAACACAAAAGGCTGAAGAGACCCTTCCTATTAATCAGTACAGTATGAAGGAGGTTATGAAATGTATTCAGGGCGTTTCTATTATTGAGAAGCCTACTACTATTCAGGATCTAAAAATGAAATAAATATTTTAAAATATGAAATAAAATAATTACAGAATAATAATATTATTATCTTTCAAGATTTAAACAATATTAAAAATCAGTTAAATCACAAACAAGATAATATAGAATCCTCCAAACAACCAGAATCTTTTGATAAACCAGAATCTTCTGAACAATATTTAATGCTTATGAATCAAGTAGTCTTCCAGAAATGGTATATTAGAATTACTTTTATTATTAAACCAGATTTTATTATCAAAGACAGCTATTGCCCTTGTTGATAGTGGTGCTGATATGAACTGTATCTAGGAAGGACTTATCCCTACCAAATAATTCCAAAAGACCACTCAATCTTTAACCAGTGCAAGCGCAAATACTATGAATATTAAGTATAAAATTCTTGAAGCCTTAATCTGTAATCAAGGTCTTTGTTTACCTACTTCTTTTGTTCTTATCAGTAATATGAATCAAAGTATCATTCTAGGCACCCCCTTTTTATGCCTTTTAATGCCTATTTCAAAAATTGATACTTTAGGAATTCATACAACTCTTAATAACAGACATATTGTTTTTGAATTTATTACAGAACCCTACACTAAAGAATTAAATCAAGTCAAAAACATGATTTATTCTAAAGAAAATCAAATCAATTTTATTCAGAAAGAAATAAGATTTCTTACTACAGAACAGAGAATTTTACAACCTTCTTTACAGGAAAAAAATAAGATTAATCCACAAAACTCTTCAAACAGAAATATGTAGTGATGTCCTAAATGCTTTCTGGAACAGGAAGAAACATATTATTTCTCTTCCTTATATCCCTAATTTTAATGAAAAAAATATTCCTACTAAATCTCGACCCAGCCAGATGAAGAAAGAATATTTACTCCTTTGCAAAACTGAAATTGAGTTCCTTCAACAGAAAAAATTAAGAAAACCCAGTACCTTTCCCTGGAGCTGTACTGCCTTTTATGTCAATAAAAATTCAGAAATTGAACGAGGAACTCCACGACTCGTTATCAACTATAAACCTCTTAATGAAGCCCTTCAATGGATTAGATATCCAATTCCGAATAAGAAGGATCTTCTTGACCGACTTCATGATGCCACTATTTTCTCAAAATTTGATATGAAATCAGGATTTTAGCAAATTCAAATTAGAGAACAGGATACTTATAAAACTGCTTTTACAGTACCTTTTGGTCACTATGAATGGAATGTTCTTCCATTTGGAGTAAAAAATGGACCTTCAGAATTCCAGCACATCATGAATGATATTTTTAATCATTTTACTGAATTTATTATCTGTTACATTGATGATGTTTTAATTTTCTCTTCATCCATTGAACAGCATATAAAATATTTAAATATTTTTAAAAATGTTATCATAAAAAATGGTTTGGTAGTTTTTGCCCCTAAAATGAAATTTTTCCAAACAAAAATCAGATTTCTAGGACATAATATTTCTAATGGAACTATTATTCCAATTGATAGATGTATTGAATTTGCATCTAAATTTCTGGATGAAATCAAAGATATTAATCAACTGCAAACATTTTTGGGAAGTTTAAATTATATCTGTGATTATTATCCAAATCTTACCCAAGATGCTTCTATTCTGTATACTCGCCTTTGGAAAAATCCTTTACCCTGGACTGAAGAACATACTGATGCAGTAAGAAAAATTAAATCTAGAGTTAAACAGTTACCTTGTTTATCCCTACCTAATCCTGAATGGAAAAAAAATCGTTCAGACCGATGCTTCCAATACAGGATATGGTGGTATTTTAAAACAATTTAATCCTAACAGTAATAAAGAAGATCTTATTCGCTTTACTTCAGGAACTTGGAAAGGACCCTCTTTAAATTATCCTACTATTAAAAAAGAATGTCTTTCAATTGTCAAATGTGTTTTAAAATTTCAGGATGATCTTTTAAATCAGCACTTCTTAATTAGAGTTGACTGTTCAGCTGCAAAACAAATCTTTAAAAAGGACGTTCAGAATTTAGCATCCAAACAAATATTTGCTACTTGGCAAAGTATTTTATCAGTATTTGACTTTGATATTGAATATATCAAAGGAAACCAGAATTTTTTACCAGATTTTCTAACCAGAGAATATTTGCAGGAATGACCAGTAGAGGTCGTGGCCGCGGCCAAAAAGGTCGAGGCAGAACTAATCTATATTATACAGAATTTCCTAGCTTGAACCACTCAGTCCAGTAATTCTTCGGCTTCTTCTAGCCAACCTACTGTAAAAGATGTTCTTCTTTTACCCGAACAGTATATTCCAAATACTTATGTAGAAGAAACAGTATTATTTATTGAACAGAATGATGAGAAATGGATGAAAGATCCATGGGAGATCAAGCGACGTTATTTAACGACTCAACAGTCTCCTCCTCGTTTTAACCAGTATCGTTATGTATATGAGCAAATCATTTTGGAAACAACATCTATGGATATAAAGCACACGCTTCATGATCCATCTAAACCGACCAGTCCAATCCAATACAGCAAAACCACTATCAAGAGCATCATGCCTCTTGTCAATTGGGGTATTAATCCTCATACCACCCGTACCATTGAATCCACACATTTAACAGAAACCAGATACAGTTATTGGGATTATATTGATTCCTTTACACAAGTATTTTATTACCAGAATCCCATCCATAACAACTCTTGGTTCATCCGTATCTGTCCCGAAGTTTTAAGAAACGAAATTCTCAACTGGTTTTTCGTTTGGTGGGATAAAATAGGTATCACTATTGACACCCTACCAGAATCAGTTCAAACAGCATTCAAGGAATGGAAAGTTGCCTATGCCCATATACCAGTAAATAAAGAATTATCTATGCAAAAACTGTTTGCCCATTTCATAATCCGTTTTGGAATTCCTTGGATTTGGAAGTGGGATTTTCAGTGCGATTATCAGAATAAAATCCCTCGCCTAAAAAGAGTATTTTTTACCAAGTGGTGGGATAAAGGGCTTAATCCCACTTTACCAGAACTCCTCAAGACCATAAAAGGTCATACCCATGCCTGTTTAGATGTTATACCTCAGAGCCTTCCAGCATCAACGCCAGTTAATCCCTTTATTAAAATCCAAACAGAATTAAAACAAAAATTTCCAAACCTTACTGAAACTAAACTATTAGTCAAAACTATGGATTATATGAAAACACAATTCTTACAATCCTTAGTCCCAGATGATGCCTCTATGAAGACTGTTAACAATGATGAAGAATCTGAACATGATGACAATCAATTCAATGTGTTAGCAGGAGAAAGTCAAGAACCGGAACCTATCATGGGAGACTTTTGGGATTCTCTCACTTCAATGATTTCTGAGAAAATGGCACAGGACAAAAAAGGAAAAGGAAAAGGAAAGTCATAAAGTCATTCCACTACAGCATCAATAATCATAAGAAAACAAGTACAGTGTTCCCACCAGCAACGATGCATATCCAGTTACCTCTCAATTATCAGAAGCTGACAGCCACCTGTCCACTACAGTATTCCCATTTTGCCGACAGCTTGTCTCTTATCCTCCACTTCCCACGGCTAAGGGATAAAGAAGAAAAGATAAGGATTACTGCTCGACTCCACTATCCAGGACACGTTTGATCCTTTCTCTCCTTCTCTTTTGTATAAATAAGGGAGACCTCACCCTTGTTGAGGAAGAACTTTCTTTAAAATTTTCTTTTGCATTCTCTTTGTACCTCTCTCTGTAAAATACTTGATAAATATATAAATCTGGAGTTTGAAGATATCCAAGACTCTTCTGTAATTTTTAATTATTGCTTCCGTTAATTATTATGTTTCCTTACTTGAGCTTTTAAATTACCATACTGAGAATAGTAATCGATACAAAACATCATATCAATCTGCAACATATAATTATAATTGTTCTTATTTCTTAGAACAGTTTTACACATCAGAACATTATATTGATTTAACAAAAACCGCCATACAGGAAGAAACCTGCCGGCTCATAGTTTTGGGTAGAACCCCTACCCCTAATCAACAGTAATTTCATGAGATCATATATGTGGTAATTTATCTATAAATATATATTTAATATGTTTTTAAAATTTCATGCCATGTATTAATTAAGATAGATCAGGGTTAATTCTTGATTAAGTGGGACGTCACCAAAGTCGCGTTTTGAATCTTTGCCTTTATTCTTGTGGAGTGTGGCTGTTTTTTCTTGTAAATCGTTGACAGACGTGCTTGATCAATCCTTTCCTCCGATCCTCCCCTTAATTGGTATCAAAGCCATGTTAGTTTATTAACATATTAATGAATATATTACTTATAAATTACACATATATGGTCACCTTTGAAAAATGACTGATTTTTCAACTTCTCTTTCAACCGTAGCTAATGCCTCAGCTTCTACAGTTGAAGCAACCAAACTGATAGCCTATCAGGATGTAAAGGAAGCCTTAGATAAATGGACCATTCCTAAAATCAGACCAAAAACAATTTATAAAATTGGAACCTTTGATTTTATCAGTAAAAGAATAATTAAAATCTTTGAACATGCTGTCCCTTTACAGAATAATGATGAAATTTTATATTTACTGCATGTTGAAGACTTGTACCCCTTTTTGCAAAAATATAAATATGTTCACATAGGACTTGTCCAAGTAGCCTTCAAACCTTTGACTTTACTTGGCCAAAATACCAGTATTCAGTGCACACTTAGAGATGGTGAGTGTCTTAACTGGAAAGCCTCTCTCATGGGAGCTATTGAAACTAGCCTTGCCCATGGACCAGTATATTTTAATATCTACCCGAATTTAAGTGTTGCCCTAACTGATAATAATTTATCAAAAGTCTTAGAAATGAGAATCATATCTCATGGTTATGAATACCTACCTGGATCCCCTCCTTTTGCCATATTATTCCGTATACACCTTAAAGTTTTAACGACTTTAAATTCCTATATCAGAAAGCAAATCCAACAAGGACATACTGTCCTTATTGACACTAATCTCTTTAGTAGTCAAGTGGCTATTCCCAGAATGATCCTTTTGGGAAGAAATTACTTTCCCAAAACAATGGCAAATTACTAATGTCGTTCCTACCAGACCTATAATTAAACAAAACATTGAAGATGTTATTCAAACCAGTAATGGAAATGTTTATCTAAAATTTCAAAGACCTTTTACCAGAAGTCGATCTATTAATAATACTTCTTATAACATTGATTTTCCTGAATCATCTAGACAATCTGTGTCTGACCCTTTAGAATCTGTTTATCTAGAGTCTAAAAATCCCAGCAATGAGTCTGTCAAAAATGAAGACATAGTTAGAGGAATTCATATTTCTGAAAATCAAATACCTCATGGTATTTATGAGGCTACTCCTCAGAACAGAAGACCTTACAGTCCAACTGCTAGTGATATGAATTTTGAGTGTTAAATGGATTTTCTCCAAATAGTAAAATTCGCCAATGTTTAAACCAAGAGTTCATGCAGAATAAATACCAGAATTTTAGAAATTGGTATTTTAAAAATCATGATAATGATAAGTTAGCAGAAATTAAAGCTAATTATTATGCTTATCTGAATAGTAACCAGTGTATATTATCATTTTCTAAATGGTATTATGATTTTGTCTTAAAAATAGATTTTTATACTGAAAATCAACTAAATGTATTAACTGGAATTCAAAAAGATTGGATTACCACAAATGGTAATATTATTCAGTCTATTCAATAATAATAATAATAATAATAATAACAACAACAATAACAATAACAGTAATAATAATAATAGTAATAATAATAATAATAATAGTAGTAATAATAATAATAATAATAATAATAATAATAACAGTCATAATAATAATAATAGTACTAAATACTAATCCTTACAAAAAAATAGCAACTAGGCACAGGTGCTCGGGTGGTCATTGGATCAATATTCCAAATTGGAGGTATTGGGTTCGAATCTGTGCATCAATATATTTTTGGGATAAATTTCAATATTCACCACGTCAGCTGTGAGACCCCAGATTTTATGAATAAAGATTTAAATTTCTCGAAATATTTTTTTTGAATATTATGGTGTCGATTTGATATAATATTATAGTTGTGGGTAATATTTAAAAATTTTGCAAAGTAAACAAGTGGTTATATAACATTCGATTGTTTAAGGAATATTTGTTTTAGCAGGAAATATTCGTACGATGGCACAATCATTGGTGGACCCCACAACGGAAGTATTGTCGTAGTAAGAAAACTGATAGAATTATCTTTTATTAAAAATAACGGCGAAAGTGTTACCGTTAAAACTGTTGAACTACTCGGTAGTAAAAGTACAGTAATACACGTGGTTACATAGTAGCATGCGGTATTGGTTATTGATGCTCACTGTGAGAAGTACACTCAGTTATACTCAATTATTGCTATAGTAATTGATGCATCATATCTTTCATATTATTGATTCAATTATTGTCACAATATCATATGTATAATATGTTATATTATTAAATCAATAATTGAGACGATAAAGGTATTCATATTATTATTTACAATATTGACAATGTCTAGAAGTTCTGTCAAGGAGAGGTTTGATCATCTAATTGCGCGCTAAAAAGGAGAAATCCTTATCGGAAAGCCCCTCTCTTTTCTGGGAACGACCTAGGTTGTTAAATATTGTGAATTATAATATTAATGATGAATAAGTTCGTGTTGATTAAAGATGAAATTGATAGTTCCATTGTGTTGGAATTATTAGTGTTAGTGGAAATCGACATTTATTTCGATATTAATTGATGTCTGAAAGTTATACTGACTAGTCGGGTAATCAACCGGATAAATGAGCAATTAATTGCTATTAATTCACATGATTATAACTATTTGTTCACATGTGTGTACTATTGATTCACATTCTTGTACTATTAGGGGAGTTGGTGCAAGATTGATAATACTTGCATGACTAAGCTAAAAATGGAGGTATAGATAAAGGTACTATACTGTAATTTGTATTTTCACATGATTATAACTATTGATTCACATGATTAAACTATTGATTCACATTATTTACTATTAGCGGAGGTGGTGCAAGTTTGATAATACTTGCAGGACTAAATTAAAAATAAAAGAAAAGTTGAAGGTATTGTACTGTAATATTTCGAGCCCCAGAACGTGCAATTATCGAAACTATATTTTTCTATAAATAGAAGCTCATTCTTCCTTCATTTCTCACCAATTCACTAAAGCTTTAGAGCAATTATTATAGAGAAAAAATATAGAGAGAAAGAAGAAAAGAAGTCTGCTACCTCATTATTCCAATATCTAGTTTCTTATAAGGTAAGGGGTATTATTCTTTCGTATTCATGAAGAGAGTTATTTTCTTTCAATACTCGTAAGAGTTGTTATTCCATTCTTTATTATTATGTTGGAATAACTTGTCTATGCAAAGTAGCGCATACATGGTGAAATTCTTTTGTTATTCCATTCTTTATTATTCTGTTGGAATAACCTGTCTGTGCAGTCTATCGCATGCCTGGTGAATTCTGTTGTTATTCCATTCTTTATTATTCTGTTGGAACATCTTGTCTGTGCGGATTACGCATGACCTGGTTTTATTCTTTATTATTCTGTTGGAATATCCCGTATGTGCGGATTACGTATAACCTGGTTCCATTCTTTATTATTCTATTGGGAATAACCTGTCTATGCGGTCTATCGCATGCCTGGTGAATTTTTCTATTATTCCATTCTTTATTATTCGTTTAGAATAACCTGTCTGTATGGATTACCGCATGTATGGTGAATGATCCTTCGTATTCATTCCTTATTAAATTGTGGAAATGATATGTCTACGTGGATTACCGCATGGCGGGCGAAAATCCATTTATAGTTTCATATATTTTATTATACTCAATTGGTTAAAGTTTTGGCTTTTATACTTCATGAAATTAGTAGAATATCCTGGATATTTGCGCTTCATCCAGTATCTTTTCGTGGAAATATTCTTCTGAGCATTCTTGAATTTTACTCCACAAAGCAGTATCATGTTGACAATTTGTACGTAATTGATTTCAGGATAAATTAACTTATAAATCTTTAAAATTTATTCTTGAACTTATTTTATTGAATTATTATGTCATTGTCATCATCCTCATGCTTATATTATGATGAAAGTCGTCTTTGGCTTACATGCATAGATGAACTTAGTATGATTATGAACAAGGATCATTCGGTATAATCATGACCTGTAATGTTATAAATGATATGATAAAAGTACTCAGTGGCCTGTAGTGCATTGATGGACAGTTTTTGGTATGATTATGACCAGGGATTATTCGGTATAGTCATGACCATTGATGATTTAATGAATATCCTTGGCCCGTAGTGCAGGGATGATTCGATGATGTGGTTTATTTATTAAGTTGAGTCTTTACAATAAAAATTGATGAAAACATTTTAAATTATAGAAGATAGTAGATATCATGCTCTACTTGACTCTTCTAATGAATTGCTTATTCCGTTGCAGTTAAACTTAATGTCTATTGTATTTTATCAGTTTAACATTGTTGAAGACTAATGATAATTTATTCTGCATTATCTTAGTCATAATATTTTTTACTGGGCTAGTTAAGCTCACCCTTTTGCTTTCATTATTCTCTTCAGGAAATGAGAATGTAGCCGGGACTAGTCGGGGAATGGAGTGATGGTCCGAGATGGTGTTATAATGGTCCGAGATGGAGTGATGGTGTTATGATGGTCCTCACTATTCTATTAAATAGTGTGACAATTAATGTAATGAGGACTTTATTTGAGATTGGATATTATCTAGAAGGCAATATTCCTTTTTAAACTGTCAGCTATGTTTTGTCGTATATTACACGACGTTTGTATAATTAAGTTTGTATTTGTATTCTGTACCATGTATTTGGCGACTCATGATGGGTGATGTATACCTATTTTGGGGGCGTCATAGTTGGTATCAAAGCTTAGGGATATGATCCTTGGCTGAGATGTAAGACAAGAAATAGGAGGTGAGAGATGGGGAATTCCTTCGCTAGTATGACCTACCTAAGTTTATTTGGTATTTAATTGGTCGGTCAGAGTATAGGGATAATATGTGATATGTTAATTAACCCTTGTTTTGTGGCAGTATTGGAAAATGGCAGCTGAAAATGTTAACAATGGAGTGAATGAAATAGTGGAGACACCTCTAATCACCAACCAGAATAATGTGATGTCAGGTGAAGAAGAAATTAGAGATATGCATGTGGTGAGTGAAGAATTGATAGTTGCATCCGAAATAGTCGCAGAGGTAACAGCTGTGAGTGAGGAAGAAGAGGAACCTGAGGAGAATTTATTAGAAGAATTTTATGATCAAAATTTAGAATTGCAAAATCATGTTCATGAGTTAGAAGAGCAGACTGAAGAACGGAAGGCGGTCGTGGAGCAAAAGGATGCAACAATTCAAGCTTGTGTTACCCGATATGTGATGCTTGAACAGAAGCACTCTTTGGCAGAGTATAAGATGATAAAGCTGAAATGTGAGCTGAAAGAAGAAACAAATGAACGAGTGAGAATGAGTGATGCATGGGTAAAAGCCGCACGACGCATTGATATTGTGGAAAGAGATGTCCGATCTAAGAAGGCTAAAATAGATGATATGTATTTCTCTTTTTAGACAACAATTGAGAGAACCCAACATCGAGTTTTGAATTACCCGGTACATGGCGGTCAACCCCAATTTGATATGGATCAAAGATTAATGATTCAGATCATGAAACAGGAGTACGATGAAGTAGTTGAGGGTGGAATATGCCCTATAGAAAATTCAATTTCAATGGTAGTGATGACACCAAATGCTACCCCAGACAAGTCAAAGTCGGGTAGTTCAAGGGAGAGCGGTTGTCATGACTTTCCAACAAGTGAGGAACCCAAATGAAGTTATCACGGGTTAGTTAATTATAAATTCTTGCGAAGTTTATAGCTTATTAGATACCGGTTCTACCCATTATTTTATCTCTCTTGCTTGCGCTCAACGTTTAAATTTGACCCCAGAGAAGTTAGACTTTGACTTATTGGTTGAAACTTCGTTAGTAAAAACCTTCGTTCCCTCCACTATTTATAAATCTTGTTGATTCAAATCGACACTTTCACGTTACCTGTCGATCTTATCTCTTTGAAAATACTTGGCTTTGATGTGATTTTAGGAATCGATTGGTTAACTACTCATCATTGCCAAAATTGATTATTTTCGTAATGTTGTTAGCTTTTATATTCCTAACCAACCTGTTATGGAAATTTAAGCAACCAAACCACTAAAGTTAATCACTATTATATCAAGCCATAAGTAAAGAGCCCCGAGCCTTTAACTGATAACTTCCTTGTGTGGAAGGCACCAAAGCCAGACTATCCGTAGGGGACGTTGTGAATGACGATGGCAAGTTGATAGGTATCAATGTGACTTACTATCCAAGTCTTGGATGAGAGTCACAGTTTTGAATGATATTTCTATTGTTAATAAATTTCCTGACGTATTCTTGAAGAACTTCCTAGCCTACCCCTAGAGCGTAAAATCGAATTTTGTATTGACCTGAGTACAAAACCTATTTCTATAACCCTTAAATATTTCTTCAACCAAAACGAACGTATCATGCGCCAAAGACATTGGCTCGAGCTATTGAAGATTACGACCATACCATTCAATATCATCATGGAAGAGCGAACGTGATAGCTGACGTGTTGAGTAGAAGATCGTATGCGTTTATGAGTGCGATGTTGTTAACACAAAAACCCATTCGTATAACTTACAAATGATGAAGATAGAGTTAAAGACTCTAGGGATCCACGTGAAGATAACGAATATACGAGTAGAATCGACTTTAATCGATAAATTTAAAGTCGCTCAAGCTACACACCCAAATCTAATGAATGTGAAGAAGAAGGTTCAAGAAGGCATTATCTCAACCCTCGATTTAATTGGCTCATTTGAAATCCTCGATCGAGTAGGAACTGTGGCCTATAGACTCATTTTACCGCCAAGTATGTCGCGTGTTCATAACGTTTTTCACGTATCGTTGTTAGTAAAAACTTAGTCTTGGGGGACTTTGGAACCAAATTTCATAATAATTAATGAATCTGAAAAATTATGAAATCATGGGGGTTTTATAGAGCATGTTACAAGATTTCTATAGCCTCGAAAAAACGGACTAATTCCGATAACGGATGAAGAAGTTATGAAGATTTGAAGTATGTGTGTCAAAAGTTGCAAACTCTGGAAAATTGGAGTTAAGTGCCAAAGGTCGAGCGCCTAGGCACTAGGCTCGGCGCTTAGAATCTATTCTTGGGCGCCTAGGCACTTGCCCAAGGCCAAATTTGGTAGCCTAGGCGCTGGTCAAGTGTTAAGTCAAAATCTATCTGGACGTCCTTTAGTAAATTGGGCATAACTTTTTAATACAAACTCCGATTGAGGTGATTCAGGATGTTTCGGAAAGATAACGTGTCGAACTAAAACTTTCATTCTTTATATTTTGAGATTTGAGGTCGGTATCAAGGCCTAAAATGACTATTTTAGGGACTGATGTGCATTCAGAGGCAATCGGAGCACATCGGACATTCACATATGCAACGTGTAATGTTTTCGATGATAAAGGTATTCAAGGTATCCTTACCTCTTTGGTATATCAGGTACATACGTAAATTTTGAGGGCAAAATTTCATAAGGAGGGGAGATTGTGACACCCCAGATTTTATGAATAAAGATTTAAATTTCTCGAAATATTTTTTTAGAATATTATGGTGTGGATTTGATATAATGTTATAGTTGTGGGTAATATTTATAAATTTTGCAAAGTAAGCAAGTGGTTATATAATATTCGATTGGTCAGGGAATATTCGTATGACGACACAATCATTGGTGGACCCCACAATGGAAGTATTGTCATAGTACGTAAGAAAACGACATAATTATCTTTTATTAAAAATAACAGCGAAAGTGTTACCGTTAAAACTGTTGAACTACCCAGTAATAAAAGTATAGTAATACGCATGATTGCATAGTATCACACGGTATTAGTTATTGATGCTTATGTGAGAAGTCACTCAGTTATACTCAATTATTGCTACAATAATTGCTGCATCATATCTTTCATATTATTGATTCAATTATTGTCATAGTATCATCTGTATAATATGTTATATTATTAAATCAATAATTGAGACGGCAAAGTTATTCATATTATTATTTGCAATATTGACAATGTCTAGAAGTTCTGTCAAGGAGAGATTTGGTCATCTAATTACGCGCCAATAAGGAGAAATCCTTATCAGAAAGGCCCCTCTTTCCTGGGAACGACCTGGTTGTTAAATATTATGAAATATAATATTAATGATGAATAAGTTCGTGTTGATTAAAGATGAAATTGATAGTTCCATTGTGTTGGAATTATTAATGTTAGTGGAAATTGACATTTATTTTAATATTAATTGATGTCTGGAAGTTATACTGACCAGTCGGGTAATTAACCGGATAAATAAGCAATTAATTGCTATTAATTCACATGATTATAACTATTTGTTCATATGTGTGTACTATTGATTCACATTCTTGTACTATTAGGGGAGTTGGTGCAAGATTAATAATACTTGCATGACTAAGTTAAAAATGGAGGTATAGATGGAGGTACTTTACTGTAATTTGCATTTTCACATGATTGAACTATTGATTCACATTATTTACTATTAGGGGAGGTGGTGCAAGTTTGATAATACTTGCAAGACTAAATTAAAAATGAAAGAAAAGTTGAAGGTATTATATTGTAATATTTCGAGCCCCAAAACTGTGCAATTATCGAAACTGTATTTTCCTATAAATAGAAGCTCATTCTTCCTTCATTTCTCACCAATTCACTAAAGCTTTAGAGCAATTATTATAGAGATAAATTATAGAGAGAAAGAAGAAGAGAAGTCTGCTACCTTACTATTCTAATATCCAGTTTCTTCTAAGGTTAGGAGTATTATTCTTTCGTATTCATGAAGAGAGTTATTTTCTTTCAATACTCGTAAGAGTTGTTATTCCATTCTTTATTATTATGTTGGAATAACCTGTCTATGCGAAGTAGCGCATACATGGTAAAATTCTTTTGTTATTCCATTCTTTATTATTCTGTTAGAATAACCTGTCTGTGCGGTCTATCGCATGCCTGATGAATTCTATTGTTATTCCATTCTTTATTATTCTGTTGGAACATCCTGTCTGTGCGGATTACGCATGACCTGGTTCCATTCTTTATTATTCTGTTGGAATATCTTATATGTGCGGATTACGCATGACTTGGTTCCATTCTTTATTATTCTGTTGGGAATAACCTGTCTGTGCGGTCTATCGTATGCCTAGTGAATTCTTCTATTATTCCATTCTTTATTATTCTGTTGGAATAACCTGTCTATGTGGATTATCGCATGCATGGTGAATGATCCTTCGTATTCATTCCTTATTAAATTGTGGAAATGATCTGTTTACGTGGATTACCGCATGGCGGGTGAAAATCCATTTGCAATTTCATATATTCTATTATACTTAGTTGGTTAAAGTTTTAGGCTTTTATACTCCATAAAATTAGTAGAATATCCTGGATATTTGCGCTTCATCCTAGTATCTTTTCATTGAAATATTCTTCTGAGCATTCTTGAATTTTACTCCACAAAGCAGTATCATATTGACAGTTTGTACGTAATTGATTTCAGGATAAATTAACTTATAAATCTTTAAAATTTATTCTTGAACTTGTTTTATTAAATTATTATGTCATTGTCATCATCCTCATGCTTATATTGTGATGAAAGTCATCTTTGGCTTACGTGCATAGATGGACTTAGGATGATTATGACCAGGGATCATTCGGTATAATCATGACCTGTAATATTATAAATGATGTGGTAAATTTCCTCAGTGGCCTGTAGTGTATTGATAGACAATTTTTGGTATGATTATGACCAGGGATTATTCAGTATAGTCATAACCATTGATGATTTAATGAATATCCTTGGCCCATAGTGCAGGAATGATTCGATGATGTGGTTTATTTATTAAGCTTAGTCTCAGCGATAAAAAATGATGAAAACATTTTAAATCATAGAAGATAGAAGATAGTAGATATCATGCTCTACTTGACTCTTCTAATGTATTGCTTATTCCGCTGCAGTTAAACTTGATGTCTATTGTATTTTATCAGTTTAACATTGTTGAAGATTAATGATAATTTATTCTGCATTATCTTAGTCATAATATTTCTTACTGGACTAGTTGAGCTCAACCTTTTGCTTTCATTGTTCTCTTTAGGAAATTAGAACTTAGCCGAGATTAGTCGGGGAACGGAGTGATGGTCCGAGATAGTGTTATAGTAGTCCTCACTATTCTATAAAATAGTGTGACAATAAATGTAATGAGAACTCTATTTGAGAGTGGATATTGTATATTCCTGTTTAAACTCTCAGCTATGTTTTGTCGTATATTAACGTTTGTATAAATAAGTTTGTATTTGTATTCTGTACCATGTATTTGACGACTCAAGATGGGTGATGTATACCTATTTTGGAGGCGTCACATCAGCCCTTCCCCATATGATATGTATGTATGTATATATATAAGAAATTTTGAAAAGAATATGTATATATGTATATTTATATATATATATATATATATATAAACAAATATTCATATAAATATTTATAACAAATATTCATATCTAAATTTTATAAATTTTAGATGAAATATTTATAAATTTATAAATAAATATTTGTTTATAAATTTTAAAGATAAATTTATATGAATATTTATTTATAAATATTTATATAAATATTTAGAAATAAATTTATATATATATATATATATATATTAAAATATTCATAGTTACGTTATATAAATATTCATAGTTACTTTATATATATTTAGTTTAATGTGGAGATTTAAGATGAGTATATATATAGATGGTAATAGAATTTATCTAATAGACAAAATATATAACATAAGAAGCAAAAATATCATAGCTAGGTTTTGAACCTAAGACCTATGGGTTATTAGGCCATTAAGCTACCACTGAGTCATTCTAATTTATTAGTTAACTAAACTACCATCATAACTATTAGCGGTAGACAGTGTAGCACATGAGCAAATGAGGGGCAAATGAATAATTTCTCATGTCGCTACAACTTGTAACGGCAGAGGGAAATCCATTTCAATCTGTGTCATCCAATGTTGCGATCAACAATATAAATTCATAATAATAATAATAATAATAATAATAATAATAATAATAATAATAATAATAATAATAATAATAATAGTAATAATAATAATAATAATTGTACTAATAATTATAATAACAATAACCGTAATAATAATAATAATAATAATAATAATAATAATAATAATCAATAATATATATTTATTCACCTAATTAGACAACAGATTACTATTTTTAGTACTATTATTATAATAATAATAATTATAATAATACTAATAATAAAAAAATAATACTAATTCAACAACAGATGAATATTTTTAGTACTATTATTATAATAATAAAAATTCATAATAATAATAGTGATTATAATATTAGTAATGATAATAATAATAATAAGAATAATACTAATTATTAAAATAATTATAATAATAGAAATAGTAATAATAATAATAGTTATACTAATAATAATTATAGTAATAATAATTATATAATTATTAATATTATTATAATAGTAATAATAATTATAATATTATTATAAATATAATAGTAATATTAATAATAAATGAATAATAATAATAATAGTAATATTAATAATAATAGTAATTATAATAGTAAATACAATAATAGTAATAGTAATAGTAATAATAATAATAATAATAATAATAGTAATAATTATTTTAATATTATTATAATAGTAATATTAATTATAATAATAATAATAACAAATATTCATATAAATATTTATAAAAAATATTTATATCTAAATTTTATAAATTTTAGATGAAATATTATAAATTTATAAATAAATATTTGTTTATAAATATTTATATGAATATTTAGAGATAAATTTATATATATATATATATATATATATATATATATGGTAATAAAATTTATCTAATACACAAAAAATATAACATAAAAAGCAAAAATATTACAGCTAGGTTTCAAACCTAAGACCTATGGGTTATTGGGCCATTAAGCTATCACTGAATCATTCTAATTTATTAGTTAACTAAACTATTGTCATAACTATTGCATATTTTTTTATACATGACTAGTGATATTATATAAATATTAATAAATTGTGAGACCCCAGATTTTATGAATAAAGATTTAAATTTTTCGAAATATTTTTTTAATATTATGGTGTGGATTTGAGATAATGTTATAGTTGTGGGTATTATTTATAAATTTTGCAAAGTATGCAAGTTGTTGTATTATATTCGATTGGTCGGGGAATATTATTTTTGTCGAGGAATATCCGTACGACGGCACAATCATTGGTGGATCCCACAACAAAATTATTATCGGATTGAGAAAACGATAAAAATATTTTTATGAAAATAACGGCGAAAGTTTTACCGTTAACTGTTGAAACTCCCGGTGTTAAAAGTACAGTAATACACGTGGTTGCATAGTAGCACACAATATTGATTATTGATGCTTACGTGAGAAGTCACTCAGTTTTATTCGATTATTGCTACAGTATTTGTTGTATAGTATCTTACGTTATTTGATTCAATTATTGTCAATATTTTATATATTATTAAATCAATAATTGAGACGCGAAGTTATTAATATTATTATTTGCAATATTAACGATATCTAGAAGTTCTGCCAATGAGAGGTATTGTCACCTAATTGCGCGCCAATAGGAAGAAATCCTTATTGGAAAGCCCCCTCTTTCTTGGGATCGACTTGGTCGATTAATATTGTGAATTATAATAATGATGATAAGTGTTGTTAAATATATTGAGGTGTCTTTTTATGAAGTCACCAAAGTATATATATATATATATATATATATATATATATATATATATATATTATATCTATAAATTTTTTTTATTAGTATTATTAATGTAATAAAATAGAAAAGCTTTGTATATAAAATAGAATACTTTTATAAATGTATTTATTTTATTAGACAATAATTAATTAGAATATAATATATTTTATTATGCATAGTGTTTTACATAGTAAAATCTTTTTATATAAAACAGAATACTTTTATAAAGTTATTTGTTTTATTAGACAATAATTAAAATATAATATATTTTATTATATGCATAGTATTTTGCATAGTAAAATCTTTTTATATAAAACAGAATATTTTATAAAGTCATTTATTTTATTAGACAATAATTAAAATATATTATATTTTATTATGCATAGTGTTTGCATAGTGCCTGCATAGTGTTTGAATAGTAAAATCTTTTTATATAAAACAGAATACTTTTATAAATTTATTTGTTTTATTAGACTATAAATAGAATATATTATATTTTATTTAAAAAACTTTGTTTTATTAAAATATTTTATTAATACTGGATAATAAATCAATATGGACCGTCAGTTTAAAAGTAAATCAATCTAGACCGTTCATGAATTAGTTACTATTCAGTCCATTCTCTTATGAATAGAAGCTCATTCCTTCATTATTTCTTAGGAATTCACTGAAACTCTGGATAGAGAAACTATAGAAAGAAAAAAGAAAAGTATCCTGCTACTTCTCTATTCCAGTATCCAACTTTATTCTAAGGTAATGGATATTATTTGTTGTACTCGTAAGGGGTATTATTTCTTTCGTATTCATGAAAAGAACTTCTGTTATTCCATTCTTTATTATTCTGTTAGAATAACCTGTATACGCAGGCTACCCTATACTTGGTGAAATTCTTCTATTATTCCATTATTTATCATTATGTTGGAATAACCTGTCTATGCGAAGTACCGCATACATGGTAAAATTCTTCTGTTGTTCCATTCTTTATCATTAGGTTGGAATAACCTGTCTATGCGAAGTACCACATACATGGTGACATTCTTCTGTTGTTCCATTCTTTATCATTATGTTAGAATAACCTGTCTATGCGAAGTACCGCATACATGGTGAAATTCTTTTGTTATTCCATTCTTTATTATTCTGTTGGAACATCCTGTCTGTGCGTTTGCGCATGACCTGGTTCCGTTATTTATTATTCTGTTGGAATATCTTGTCTGTGCATTTATGTATGACCTGGTTCCATTATTTATTATTATATTGGAATATCTTGTCTGTGCGTTTACGCATGACCTAGTTCCGTTATTTATTATTCTGTTGGAATAACCTGTCTGTTGCATAGTATCTCACGTTATTTGATTCAATTATTGTCAATATTTTATATATTATTAAATCAATAATTGAGACGACGAAGTTATTAATATTATTATTTGTAATATTAACGATGTCTAAAAGTTCTGCCAAGGAGAGGTTTGGCCACCTAATTGCGCGCCAATAAGAAAAAATCCTTATTGGAATGCCCCATATTTCCTGGGAACGACCTGGTCGATTAATATTGTGAACTATAATCATGATGATAAGTGTTGTTAAATATATTGAGGTGTCTTTTTGTGAAGTCACGGAAGTTTATATATATATATATATATAAATATACATATATATATATATATATATAAATTTTGTTTTATTAGTATTATTAATGTAATAAAACAGAAAATCTTTTTATATAAAACAGAATACTTTTATAAAGTTATTTATTTTATTAGACAATAATTAGAATATATTATATTTTATTATGCATAGTTTTTGCATAGTGCTTGCATAGTATTTGCATAGTAAATTTTTTTTATATAAAACAGAATACTTTTATAAAGTTATTTGTTTTATTAGACTATAAATAGAATATATTATATTTTATTTAAAAGATTTTGTTTTATTAGAATATTTTATTAATACTACATAGTAAATCAATATGGACCGTTCGTTTTAAAGTAAATCAATTTGGACCGTTCATGAATTAGTTACTATTCAGTCCATTCTCCTATAAATAGAAGCTCATTCCTTCATTATTTCTTAGGAATTCACTGAAACTCTAGATAGAGAAACTATAGAGAGAAAAAAGAAAAGTATCCTGCTACTTCTCTATTCCAGTATCCAGCTTTATTCTAAGGTAAGGGATATTATTTGTTGTACTCGTAAGGGGTATTATTTCTTTCGTATTCATGAAAAGAACTTCTGTTATTCCATTCTTTATTATTCTGTTAGAATAACCTGTATACGCGGACTACCCTATACTTGGTGAAATTCTTCTGTTATTCCATTATTTATCATTATGTTGGAATAACCTGTCTATGCGAAGTACCGCATACATGGTGAAATTCTTCTGTTGTTCCATTCTTTATCATTAGGTTGGAATAACCTGTCTATGCGAAGTACCGCATACATGGTGAAATTCTTCTGTTGTTCTATTCTTTATCATTATGTTGGAATAACCTGTCTATGTGAGGAACCGCATACATGGTGAAATTCTTCTGTTATTCCATTCTTTATTATTCTGTTGGAACATCCTGTCTGTGCGTTTGCGCATGACCTAGTTCCGTTTTTTATTATTCTGTTGGATTATCATGTCTGTGCGTTTACGCATGACCTGGTTCCGTTATTTATTATTCTGTTGGAATAACCTGTCTGTGCGATCTATCGCATACCTGGTGATTTCTTTTGCTATTCCATTCTTATTTATACTCAGTTGGTTAAAGTTTTGACTTCTATACTCCATGAAATTAGTGAAATATTCTTGATATTTGCGCTTCATCCAGTATCTTTTCATGGAAATATTCTTCTGAGCATTTTTGAATTTTACTCTACAAAGAAGTATCATGTTGACAATTTGGACGATATTAGTTCCTGGATAAATTAATTCTTGAACTTGTTTTATTGAATTCTTATATCATTATCATCATCCTCATGTTTATATTATGTTGAAAGTCATCTGTGGCATGTAGTGCATAGATGGACTTGGTATAATTATGACCAGGGATTAATCGGTATAATCATGACCGTAATATTACAAATAATATGGTAAAAGTCCTCATTGGCCCGTAGTGCATTGATGGACAGTTGTTGGCATGATCATGACCATTGATGAATACACGAATATCCTTGGCCCGTAGTGCATGGATAATTTGTGGTTGTGATACTAATGAATATCTTTGGCCGAAGTGCAGTAATGATGTGGATTATTTATTAAATTGAGTCCCAGCGATAAAAGTGATGAAAAACCTTTTAAATCATAAAAGATAGTAGATCTTATTCTCTACTTGACTCTTTTAATAGATTGCGTATTCCGCTGTAGTTAAACTTGATGTCTATTGTATTTTATCAGTTTAACATTGTTGAAGACTAATGATAATTTATTCTGCATTATCTTAGTCATAATATTTTTTACTGGGCTAGTTGAGCTCACGCCTTTCTTTCATTGTTCTCTTCAGAAAATGAGAACGTATCCAGGACTAGTCGGGGAACGGAGTGACGATCCAGATGATAGTATTAGTAGTCCTCACTATTCTGTTAAATAGTGTGACAATAAATGTAATGAGGACTACTTTTAGTGTGGATATTGTCTAGATGACAATATTCTTATTAAAACTCACTTTATGTTTTGTCACATTTTACACGACTGTTGTATAATTAGTTTGTATTTGTATTCTGTACCATGTATTTGGCAACTCAGAATAGGTGATGTATACCTATTTTGGGGGCGTCACACTAAACAACATTTTTATCCAAAAAACGTTGTGGAATCATACCTTCTACAACGTTTTTAAGCATCTGCTAATTTTTAAAAAACAAATCTACAACGTTTTTTTTTTCCTAAAAAACGTTGTGTATTGTGCTTAACTACAACGTTTTAAAAATTTTGTGTAAGGGTGTCAAATAGATAACACCCTTAACCACGACGTTTTTCTGACTAAAACCACAATATTTTTTCCGCGTTGTCTATTTACTGTTTTGTAGTAGTGATAAATCTCTAATATTTATCCTTGATCTCACTTGATTCATTCTTTATATCATTGTCATCATCTTCATGCATATATTGTATTGGAAAGTTATCTTTGACCCATAGTGCAAAAATGGACTGTTGATTATTGGTTTTACAGTTGTATATCTTTGGCCTTAGTGCAAAGATGAATTATTTAGTATTGGTTTTACTGTTGTATGTCTTTGGCCCGTATTACAAAGATGGACTGTTGATTATTGGTTTTGCAGTTGATGTCTTTGGCCCGTAATGTAAAGATGGACTGTTGATTATTGATTTTACAGTTGTATGTCTTTGGCCCGTAGTGAAAAGATGGACTGTTGATTATTGGTTTTACAGTTGTATGTCTTTGGTCCGTAGTGCAAATATGTACTGTTAATTGGTATGACTATTGGTGTTACAATTGAATATCTTTGGCCCGGAGTGCAAATATGAATTTTGTGACACCCCCAAATCCGGGTTACCTGACTCTCGAGTTTGGTGTTCACGATCCACACTATAATATCATTTAACTACCCATTTATATATAAATAGGAATATATACATCATTAACATAAGTTGTTAATACATAAGTCCCAGGTTTCTAACCTTAAATTACAAACATACCCCTTAGATAAACAAAAAGGGTTTACAAATATAGCATAATAATAATAATGTTCTTTATGACTACTCCAGCATCTTGCCTTTGCCTTTGTTCTTCTTTGACCCGCTGGCCTCTTCGTTCCTAGCAGAAATGTTTTATTTATAGCAAGGGTGAGCAACAAATTTGCCCCGCAAGTTAAGATATACAATAAATGTATATGAATCAACAATAATAGCCTATCTATTTTGATAGAATAGAACCAAAGTTCGGGAAACTTTGAAATAGCTGAACAAATTGTTATTCAATAACAAGGCTTCTCCTTTTCTATGCAACACCATAATTTGATAATGAAAAAGTACAACGCTTTCAAAGTTCTACAAGAATCAATTCTACACAATTACAAAGTGGAATAATTTCCAGATTTATACTGAGCGATCACACAAGATCTTTGAACTTATTTTCTCGGGCATCTATCAAAGATTTACTTTGATACATACCAGGAGTATCAGATAACCATAAAGATTAAATCATACCCCTCTGCAAGTACTTAGAGCCGGCCAACTCCTTGTACCCTATATTATGCATAATACTCAAAACGCGCGCAAAGGTTGAATTCACGACCCAAAATGTTCCCTTTATATAAAAGGTTGTTCTTCTCAGTTTTAGAATCAATATTTTGATTTTACAACGAAATACTGTGATTTCAAATTCTACTTACTTATCGATCTTGCCGAAATAATTGGCATCGATTTTACCAATAACAATTGAATTATTTTCTTGAATTTATCAAGTTCTAACAAATGTTTGTCTAGCCAGAATAATTAACTAAGACATTTCTCAACACAATTTGACAATGAACAGGAATTATCTGTACTGTCAATTCTAACTTCTATAGATTTTAAATATTCAACAACAGTAATTCTACGAAAATATATTTCTGAATCAGTAATTCAATTTGAATTATTAAGCATGCACTAACTGCGAATAATCAACAATAACTTCCCTGGATGTGGTGTAATTAGCAATAATTAACCACTATAATAATTGAATGAAATATAACTCAAGGTTGAGTTAGGAAACTTGCCTTCTGCGTTGATTACAGCTACATAATATAATTAACTGCGTTCGTAAGACCTATATTCAATAATGTCGGTCTCACAATTAGTACAAACATTTATAACACATAATACTGTATTTTACAGTCAAACTTCTCCTAGGCACATTACCACATAGCCACATTAGTGTTTATAACCTATATAAACACTTATCAAGTCTAACTATTTAGGTCTGGTTGGATTTCAATCCATTCTGGGTGTTCTGGTCACCCTATCCGATAATTAACACATTGATTGTCAATTAAACTTGGTCTCTAAGCTTCAATATTATTTTAAATAAGTCAATTATTAATAATAATATTTCTCGGAAGCTTTTACTAATTTATAAACAATTATTATAATTTATAATAATTTTTCAAACACTTAAATCATTTTTAAATGATTTAATTATCAAATAATCTTATCATTATTAATATTTAATAATATAAAAATATTAATAACATACTTGTCAAAATATTAAAGTTATTATTAATAACTTAAAAATATTTTTAAGTCATCAATATTCTACTTAAATGATTTTTAAAATAATTAAAATCATTTTTAAATCAACACCATTAATATATAAATATTAATGAACTTATTATCTAAATATTAAAAGTCATAATTTATAACTTAAAATATTTTTAAATCATTTTTCTCATTTTTAAATGATTTTTAAATCAATAAAATCATTTTTAATTTATTTATTTAATATAATAATTAAATAAATCAAATATTATTAATATTACTTTATTAATGAAAATTCTCCAAAAATATTGAAAATTATATTTTATAATTTAAAACACTTTATTCTAAATTAAAATGATTTTTAAATCATTTAAATCATTTTTATCTTATTTATTTAATTTAATAATCAAATAAATATAATATCATTAATATTAAATTATTAATGAAAATTCTCCAAAAATATTAAAAGTTACATTTTATAACTCAAAATATTTTTAAGTACATTTTTCTTATTTAAAATGATTTTTCATAATATTAAATCATTTTTCTCTAATTTATTTAATAAACTAATTAAATAAATTAAATACCTTTAATATTTAAATAATTATAAATATTAAAGAAAAATATTCCAATTGGTCAAAAATTATTTTTTATAATTTAAAATAATTTTAAAAACTATTTTTAGTAATTTTTAGAATTTATTTCTATTTTTTTATTAATTTTTGGAATATTCAAAAAATAAAATAATTAAAACCGTCGCTATAGGTCTTTAGCGACAGAAAGCGTCGCTGTTGGTGTTCTTGTGCTCAAGAACACTGACAGCCGGCAGATTAAGGGTCCACGTTTGACCGCTTGTAACTTTCTGTACATTCATGTTCTTAGCTAACTTAGACACTGATCATGTAGACAAACTGTAATACTACAATAATCAGTCATTACTTCAGTCATAACATCACATAATATGAAGATCTGAGCGGCTAAACCTACTGTCAGACCGTTTCTGGGATTTTTCTGGGTTTAAACAGTTCGAGTTGCCATATTCAACCTCAATTTAATCTATGTCCTGGTCTTGGTTCATGTGGTTTGATAACTTAAAGTTATAGTACTAGTGTCAAGGTACATTACTAAAACATAAACTCAGGTTATCATCAACAGAATCAACCTACAAGACACGGTCAAAGTATGTCAGACAGCTCGTTGCCCAGAATTCTGGGTTTTACCCAGATTTTCAAAATCTGCTTGAGACGCCTACTTTGACCAAATTTTCTGAGCAATCCAAAGCAGTTATAAGAGTTCTATGAACCCAGATCTATAGCCCACACTACTAGCTACAATATATACCAATTAACAACAACAAAAGCTACACCGACTGACAGATCTAAGAACACAAAGTTGCTGTCAGACGTGTTTTAAAGTTCTGGGCTTGCCCAGATTTTGGCTCGGTCAATCCCGGTCAACGGGTTTTGACCGTTAATATCTCATGATCTAGCTATTAAATTGCTATTCTACCACTTGGAGATGAAAGACAACATAGCAAGCTACAATTAACAAGCTTAAAACAACACAAATCATAAACACATAAAGATCTAGAACGTCTGACATTCCTTGTCAGACCGAAATTTTTTCTTAAGAACAGATTTTTGAAAAATCGTTTTTCACCCACTTTGATGTTATGGATCCATCATGGATCATTATATAACAACTAAAAACATCCTATTACATAAAAATAAAAACAAAAACACCAAATTTTCTTAAGCATCAAAGATCAAAATTAAGAAATTTGGTTATACCTTTTTGATTCCGATTTTTGATCTAAGCTCTCCAAGATGTTTTTGATTGATATTGGGACTGAATTTAGGACTGATATACTTCTAATTTTCGGAGGTCTTGTATGGGGAAGAGTTGGTGAGAGCTAAGTTTACAAAATGACTAAGTTATGGACTTTTTCTCTCTCTAAACTTATATATAATGCTTTAATTGTTGCTTGATCTGATCTTGCTGTCATGTAGGGCTGATGTGCTGGTTAGTAGGCTAAACAAAGTTAAGAGAGTTGTTCACCAACTCTTGATTTGGCAAGATATTCAAGAAATCTAATAAAATATCACATAAGGGCATTATGGTCTTTTCCAATTTTTCTCTAGAATTTGAATTTGATGAAACCCTTAGGGTTTAGGGTTTAGACAATAAGGTTTAGGGCTTGTACCCTTTTAGGTTTTAAAAATTTTTAGTTGCCACAATTTTCAAATTTAGGGTTTAATTAGAAAAATAAATTTTCTAAAATAAAAATAGGGTTTCAAAAATAGAATTCTAACATACAAAAATATAATTAGAGTTTTCTAATCATATTTAGGTTTAATGAACCCATAGGCTTGTCAATTAGGATTAGGGCTTCCTAATTTAGGGTTTAAAATTCCTGGTTTTGAAATTAGGGTTTCTCGGCTTTTGATTAGGGTTTCTAACGGTACGTTAGGTTTTCTAATCCTGAGATTAAGGTTTCTAATCCCATATTACGGTTTATTAATATTAAACTTTATCCGATCAATCATTGATCAAAAATTATATACCGATCAAACACATACATATTAATATAATTATTTTAATTATATTTTCTATCGAATCCCGTTCCAAAAATTAGGGTTAGGGTTTCTATTCTCCGTTAAGCACAACTCTACTCTAATTTTATTAGTCAATACATAAATTGACCTTCTCGATACACGTATCATAGAAACTTGTCACAAAATTGATAATTAATATTAATACTAATTAAAAAAAAATTATTCGTAAATTTTGGATTATTCGAAATCATGGGTTATCACATTCACCCCTCCTTAAAAGGATTCCGTCCTCGGAATCACCGCTTTCTTATATTCTACAATCTTTTAAAGTTGTATCATCAATTTATTTTAATCAACACCATATAAATTTTGGTTTCAAATTCTAACCTGTGACCTGAGTCTATAAAAGAAAATAGTTCACAGAATTATCTAACTCCTATTATTCGCGTAATTAAATCATTACCTACTGCCACGTCCTGAGTTGCCACTATATCTTGCGCCGTCATGTTGAATGTACGGGCCGTTGGTCTTTCTGGTTGTGCAGGTCCTCGAATCGTCAAGCTTCCGCTACCGGGTCCCTTGTTGGCGCTTTCCTTCTCAGCATTTCTTTTCGGACAGTTTCGTACAATATGGTCGGTCGATCCACATCCAAAACAACCTTGAATTTTCTTCGGACTGGGACAATTGGGTGACATATTCCCCTCTTGCTCGCAGTTATAGCAAACTCCCTTCTTCTTCAAGTAAACTCCAGCATGGTGCTTCCCACAATTCGAACATGGCTCCCTTCCTTTCCTATTATCTTCTGACTTATTACCCGACTGGGTATTCTCATTCTATTTTCTCTTATTTGTATTACTTCCTCCACTGCTTCCTCCGTCATTTGTCTTCTTCTTCTTTTCCTGATGAAATCGAAACATTGCTTCGCTCCCCCCCTTCAGCAATTAATGCTTTCTCCAATAGAGCCGCAAAAGTGTTGATCTGCAGCACAGCTACTTTGTTGAATATCCCCGGCTTCAGCCCATTCTCGAATCTTCGTGCCTTTCTTGCTTCTGTATCTACCTGATGAGGTGCAAATCTTGCCAGCTCATTGAATTTGGCAACATATTCAGATACCGACATGTTCTCCTGCTTTAATTCTAAGAATTTGACTTCCATTCTGGATTGCATACTTGGTGAGAAGTAGTTCTCAAAGAACAACTCCTTGAATCTTGTCCACAACACCACCTCTGTACCAGCTCTTGCTTGGTTCGTCTCCCACCAGTAATTGGCTTCTCCCTTCATCAGATAAGTTGCAAAAGTCGTCTTTTGCTCTTCTGCCACACGTGCAATGATGAATGCTTTCTCCATCTCCTTTACCCAAGTTTGGGCTTCAATCGGATCGGTGGTTCCTTTGAATTCCGGCGGTCCTACCGCTTTAAAATTCTTGAAATTAGCTGATCTATCAGCGGGCTGTTCTCTCGGTCTTCCTCTTCCTGCGGAAGCTCTATTCTCCATAGCTTCGGCTATTATATTTGCAAAATTTTGCATTGGGTCAACTTGACGTCCTTCGTTATTCACTGATTGTTCTTCTCGTTGGTTTCGATTCTGTCGTCTAGGCGGCATGATCTGATTTAAATAAAAAAATCTTATATTAATACTTTTTCTCTATACAAATTCTTAACACAATAAGAATTCAACACATAATTCTAAAGTAATTGCATATTTATTCAAATAGCACATAGTACATTTAGTACTTCACATAGTACTATCTTTTTTTTTAAATCATATCAGGATTAACAACACAACTTTACACAAAAAGTTGTTATTCTCCATTTTCACATTACTATATCCAGTTCATCAAACTTACCACACTTAGGAGTTCAGTAACTTGCCACAATTATATGAGTGTATGAACTTATCCTAGTCAGACCTTTGGCGTCCATTCGCTGAGGGGTTCAAAACATTTTATATAATTATGAGTCATGAACATACCATAAGTATGAGTTTTAAGAACACACAAATTTATTTTAATCTTATTTTCATATAGAAAATAAAGATTTCATTCATACAAACATATCATTGCATTTATATTCATGCAAATATTACATAGTACTTTTTAGTACACTACCCATACAATTACAAATAGGTATTATCCCTTTTTTGACAAAAGTCGGGATTCATTACTACCACTTTACACAAAAAGTGGAGGCATACTAAAGTTATCCCCTATCAAAGAAAATATTATTCTCCACACACTTAATCCTTCTTCTGTCCACTTTCTCCATCTTTCTTCCTTTTAGGACAATTCTTAACCCTATGACTCGTTCCACCACATGCAAAACATCCTCCTTTCTTTGGTTTAGGACAATTTGGGGATAGATGTCCTTTCTGGCCACAATTATAACACACATTCTGACCCCACATACATTCTCCCAAATGGCTCTTTCCACACTTGCCACATGCTTGCTTCTTCTTCGAGCTTGACTTTTCTGAATTAGGGCTATCGTTGTCCCTCTTCCTTTTCTTCTTGTCTTTCTGCTGCTTGATTATCCCTTCAGACGATCCACCACCTTCCGCCTTCATTTTGTCTACCTGCGCCTTGAGTTCGTTCCTTTCTTCAGTCATTTCGCATAGCGCTCGTTCGGTCTTCCATAGCTGCTCCAAGAGAAACGCCTTACTTCGGAGTTCTTGAACTTCTGCAACTAGTTGATCTTGTTCTTCAACTGTAGTCTTATTCTTTATTTCTACCCTAGCTGGCTCAGACTCTACCTCCTCATCTCCACTCAGGTACATCTCGGGATAATCGTCATGATCGCTCCGCAGATTAACCATAGGTTCATCTTCTTCCACCTTATCAACCGATTCACTTTGCGCTGGCACCTCGGCTTCTGGCATTGGTGCAACAGCCGCTAGCATCTCCGTACTCATTTGATCTTCTCCAGACATCCTACAATCAATTTAAATAACTCGATTAGTACTTCATTAGTACAAACTCCTCACACTATATGTCCCCATTTCTAACTATCGTTGCACTTCGGCAATCTCTCACTTAGTACTATAAATGAGTATTCTCTATCTCGCTTATGGTTATAATCCTAGGTCTTTTCCCACCCCACTTAAGGTTTATTACCTACAGCTCTGCTACCAGCTGGTGACACCTTGGTCACTTCAGCTCTGATACCAACCTGTGACACCCCCAAATCCGGGTTACCTGACTCTTGAGTTTGGTGTTCACGATCCACACTATAATATCATTTAACTACCCATTTATATATAAATAGGAATATACACATCATTAACATAAGTTGTTAATACATAAGTCCCAGGGTTCTAACCTTAAATTACAAACATACCCCTTAGATAAACAAAAAGGGTTTACAAATATAGCATAATAATAATAATGTTCTTTATGACTACTCCAGCATCTTGCCTTTGCCTTTGTTCTTCTTTGACCCGCTGGCCTCTTCGTTCCTAGCTAAAATGTTTTATTTATAGCAAGGGTGAGCAACAAATTTGCCCCGCAAGTTAAGATATACAATAAATGTATATGAATCAAAAATAATAGCCTATCTATTTTGATAGAATAAAACCAAAGTTCGGGAAACTTTGAAATAGCTGAACAAATTGTTATTCAATAACAAGGCTTCTCCTTTTCTATGCAACACCATAATTTGATAATGAAAAAGTACAACGCTTTCAAAGTTCTACAAGAATCAATTCTACACAATTACAAAGTGGAATAATTTCCAGATTTATACTGAGCGATCACACAAGATCTTTGAACTTATTTTCTCGGGCATCTATCAAAGATTTACTTTGATACATACCAGGAGTATCAGATAACCATAAAGATTAAATCATACCCCTCTGCAAGTACTTAGAGCCGGCCAACTCCTTGTACCCTATATTATGCATAATACTCAAAACGCGTGCAAAGGTCGAATTCACGACCCAAAATGTTCCCTTTATATAAAAGGTTGTTCTTCTCAGTTTTAGAATCAATATTTTGATTTTTCAACGAAATACTGTGATTTCAAATTCTACTTACTTATCGATCTTGCCGAAATAATTGGCATCGATTCTACCAATAACAATTGAATTATTTTCTTGAATTTATCAAGTTCTAACAAATGTTTGTCTAGCCAGAATAATTAGCTAAGACATTTCTCAACACAATTTGACAATGAACAGGAATTATCTGTACTATCAATTCTAACTTCTACAGATTTTAAATATTCAACAACAGTAATTCTACGAAAATATATTTCTGAATCAGTAATTCAATTTGAATTATTAAGCATGCACTAACTGCGAATAATCAACAATAACTTCCCTGGATGTGGTGTAATTAGCAATAATTAACCACTATAATAATTGAATGAAATATAACTCAAGGTTGAGTTAGGAAACTTGCCTTCTGCGTTGATTACAGCTACACAATATAATTAACTGCGTTCGTAAGACCTATATTCAACAATGTCGGTCTCACAATTAGTACAAACATTTATAACACATAACACTGTATTTTATAGTCAAACTTCTCCTAGGCACATTACCACATAGCCACATTAGTGTTTATAACCTATATAAACACTTATCAAGTCTAACTATTTAGGTCTGGTTGGATTTCAGTCCATTCTGGGTGTTCTGGTCACCATATCCGACAATTAACACATTGATTGTCAATTAAACTTGGTCTCTAAGCTTCAATAGTATTTTAAATAAGTCAATTATTAATAATAATATTTCTCGGAAGCTTTTACTAATTTATAAACAATTATTATAATTTATAATAATTTTTCAAACAATTAAATCATTTTTAAATGATTTAATTATCAAATAATCTTATCATTATTAATATTTAATAATATAAAAATATTAATAACATACTTGTCAAAATATTAAAGTTATTATTAATAACTTAAAAATATTTTTAAGTCATCAATATTCTACTTAAATGATTTTTAAAATAATTAAAATCATTTTTAAATCATCACCATTAATATATAAATATTAATGAACTTAATATCTAAATATTAAAAGTCATAATTTATAACTTAAAATATTTTTAAATCATTTTTCTCATTTTTAAATGATTTTTAAATCAATAAAATCATTTTTAATTCATTTATTTAATATAATAATTAAATAAATCAAATATCATTAATATTACTTTATTAATGAAAATTCTCCAAAAATATTGAAAATTATATTTTATAATTTAAAACACTTTATTCTAAATTAAAATGATTTTTAAATCATTTAAATCATTTTTATCTTATTTATTTAATTTAACAATCAAATAAATATAATATCATTAATATTAAATTATTAATGAAAATTCTCCAAAAATATTAAAAGTTACATTTTATAACTCAAAATATTTTTAAATACATTTTTCTTATTTAAAATGATTTTTCATAATATTAAATCATTTTTCTCTAATTTATTTAATAAACTAATGAAATAAATTAAATACCTTTAATATTTAAATAATTATAAATATTAAATAAAAATATTCCAATTGGTCAAAAATTATTTTTTATAATTTAAAATAATTTTTAAAACTATTTTTGGTAATTTTTAGAATTTATTTCAATTTTTTTATTAATTTTTGGAATATTCAGAAATTAAAATAATTAAAACCGTCGCTATAGCTCTTTAGCGACAGAAAGCATCGCTGTTGGTGTTCTTGAGCTCAAGAACACTGACAGCCGGCAGATTAAGGGTCCACGTTTGACCGCTTGTAACTTTCTGTACATTCATGTTCTTAGCTAACTTAGACACTGATCATGTAGACAAACTGTAATACTACAATAATCAGTCATTACTTCAGTCATAACATCACATAATATGAAGATCTGAGTGGCTAAACCTACTGTCAGACCGTTTCTGGGATTTTTCTGGGTTTAAACAGTTCGAGTTGCCATATTCAACCTCAATTTAATATATGTCCTGGTCTTGGTTCATGTGGTTTAATAACTCAAAGTTATAGTACTAGTGTCAAGGTACATTACTAAAACATAAACTCAGGTTATCATCAACAGAATCAACCTACAAGACACGGTCAAAGTATGTCAGACAGCTCGTTGCCCAGAATTCTGGGTTTTACCCAGATTTTCAAAATCTGCTTGAGACGCCTACTTTGACCAAATTTTCTGAGCAATCCAAAGCAGTTATAAGAGTTCTATGAACCCAGATCTATAGCCCACACTACTAGCTACAATATATACCAATTAACAACAACAAAAGCTACACCGACTGACAGATCTAGGAACAGAAAGTTGCTGTCAGACGTGTTTTAAAGTTCTGGGCTTGCCCAGATTTTGGCTCGGTCAATCCCGGTCAACGGGTTTTGACCGTTAATATCTCATGATCTAGCTATTAAATTGCTATTCTACCACTTGGAGATGAAAGACAACATAGCAAGCTACAATTAACAAGCTTAATTAAAACAACACAAATCATAAACACATAAAGATCTAGAACGTCTGACATTCCTTGTCAGACCGAAATTTTTTCTTAAGAACAGATTTTTGAAAAATCGTTTTTCACCCACTTTGATGTTATGGATCCATCATGGATCATTATATAACAACTAAAAACATCCTATTACATAAAAATAAAAACAAAAACACCAAATTTTCTTAAGCATCAAAGATCAAAATTAAGAAATTTGGTTATACCTTTTTGATTCCGATTTTTGATCTAAGCTCTCCAAGATGTTTTTGATTGATATTGGGACTGAATTTAGGACTGATATACTTCTAATTTTCGGAGGTCTTGTATGGGGAAGAGTTGGTGAGAGCTAAGTTTACAAAATGACTAAGTTATGGACTTTTTCTCTCTCTAAACTTATATATAATGCTTTGATTGTTGCTTGATCTGATCTTGCTGTCATGTAGGGCTGATGTGCTGGTTAGTAGGCTAAACAAAGTCAAGAGAGTTGTTCACCAACTCTTGATTTGGCAAGATATTCAAGAAATCTAATAAAATATCACATAAGGGCATTATGGTCTTTTCTAATTTTTCTCTAGAATTTGAATTTGATGAAACCCTTAGGGTTTAGGGTTTGGACAATAAGGTTTAGGGCTTGTACCCTTTTAGGTTTTAAAAATTTCTAGTTCCCACAATTTTCAAATTTAGGGTTTAATTAGAAAAATAAATTTTCTAAAATAAAAATAGGGTTTCAAAAATAGAATTCTAACATACAAAAATATAATTAGAGTTTTCTAATCATATTTAGGTTTAATGAACCCATAGGCTTGTCAATTAGGATTAGGGCTTCCTAATTTAGGGTTTAAAATTCCTGGTTTTGAAATTAAAGTTTCTCGGCTTTTGATTAGGGTTTCTAACGGTACGTTAGGTTTTCTAATCCTGAGATTAAGGTTTCTAATCTCTTATTACGGTTTATTAATATTAAACTTTATCCGATCAATCATTGATCAAAAATTCTATACCGATCAAACACATACATATTAATATAATTATTTTAATTATATTTTCTATCGAATCCCGTTCCAAAAATTAGGGTTAGGGTTTCTATTCTCTGTTAAGCACAACTCTACTCTAATTTTATTAGTCAATACATAAATTGACCTTCTCGATACACGTATCATAGAAACTTGTCACAAAATTGAAAATTAATATTAATACTAATTAAAAAAAAATTTATTCGTAAATTTTGGATTATTCGAAATCCTGGGTTATCACAATTTAATGGCATAATTATAAAAATGAACTGTGAATTTGTATAACTATGATCTTTGGTGTAAAGACAGGTGGTGAAAGTTCTCTTTGTCTTGAGTATAACGAAAGAACTATAAATTGGTTCTACAGGAATAAAATATTGATGATGAATTTTTAATTTGGAGAAGATAGTAGACATTATGTTCTAGTTAACTCTTCTAATGGATTGTTGATTCCGCTACAATTATGGTTAAAAACTTTTATCATCTACCATATGTTATAAATATCTGATTTATTACTGATGAAGGTTATTGATAATTTAATTATCTTAGTCATAATATTCTTTAATGGGATATTTGTGCTCACCCTTTTGCTTCACAGTTTTTTTCAGGAAATAAAAGTGTAGCTGAGACTAGCAGAGAGAACATGAGTATAAAGTGGTGTTTCGAATTAGTCGCAATCCTCATCAAGTTATAGAATAGAGTGGCATAATAATTGTACTTAGAACTTAAAATATGTGTGTCGTATTTTATACGTTATTTAATAGTTGATTTTGGTGAACCAAATAGGGTGATGTGAACCCAAATTTTGAAAACATATAAAAATTGCACCCCATTAAAATGAGAGGACAGAAATCTTCTCGTGTTCCTTTGGGGACTTGAAATATTTGTTGCTTTATTTAATATGGCATTGTAATCATTTGAGTATGAATATTGTCGTATTATATACATTACAATATTTGCATTGAAACTCATAGTATATGTGTCGTCGTATTTTGCACGACAGTTCAATAGTTGTAATAAGAAAGATCGCGTCAGTAGTGTTATTTTTTGCGACCCAAGATGGATTGTGTGGATCTATTTTGGGGGCGTCACTACACATAGTCATATGTATAATCGTAAGTCTAGACATATTCGTCGTAGACACAATACCATAAATCAATTGCTCTCTAATGACATTATGTCTATTGAGTACATAAAGTCGAAAGAAAATGTAGCGGATCCGTTGATTAAATGTTTGACTAGAGAGAAAGTAAAAATAACTTCAAGGGGAATGGGTTTAAAGCTAATATACAAGGATCGTCATGTTGAAAACCCAACCTAGTTGACTGGAGATCCCAAGATTTAGTTTCAAAGGGACAACTAAATTGTGAACAATTCAACCAAATCACTTTTAATATATTAATTTCTTTTGTTCTTTCCTATGATACGAGATAGTGATACCTACAACGGTTACATGATAATCTATGCTTTTAATGATTCTTAAAATTTGATAAACAAGTGGGGTATGACATGATACTTTTATTAAGAATCATCTATGTGAGTGTGAACTAGGTCAATTCTATGAGAAGGATAAGACTATACTTCTCTAAAGCACTTATAAATATGGGATTGTTCGGGGCCGAAAATGAAAAAAAATCACGAGAACCAAATAATATCTGGAAAAATTATGTGTGAATTACTATTGTCTCGATTTACACAAAGGGTTGAACAATTCAAGACACCACGTTCATTGGACAACCAATAAATTAGATAGTCTTTTACAAGGGAAGGTTAAAAGCCAAAAGCCACCTTTTTCTATACAGATGAATTCTAATTCTGTCTCTCTCAGAGTTTGTATAACATTTGCATAAGGCTGGCAATCAATTTCATTCATGTGGGATATTGTTAGAATTTGAGCAGAAACTGGAAATGAATTTCATTAATCATTTGAAATGAATTTATATATTAATGTGTTCTTCTCTATGAGTAGATTAAAATTAAGTATTTGGATGCTCAAATCTATGGAGTATTGAATGAGAAATTAATTCCCAAAAATCACTCTTAGAAATGATAATAAATATTTGTGGAAAGCTAAGTCTCACATCGGTTAAGAACTAAATATTAAATGAGTTTATATACAATAAAGTTGCTCTTGGGTTTGGGCTCTAATAGACACCCCACTTTTGTGGAAGGGAGATGATCTAGTCAATGCTTGGTTCGAACCCACATGTGCGCCGCTTATCGGCCGGGAAGGCTATGCTCGTTGCTCGTGGTTTGTGGGTATGCTCGTTGCTCGCGGTTCGTGGGTTTGGGTCCTTGTATATAATTTTTTTTTAAAAAATTATTTTATTTTAGTTCTTTTATTAAAATTGTGTCGTTTTGGAAAGCGGTATCTGCCGAATGAACTCGTCAATACTGCATCGTTTTGGGAAGCGCTATCTGCCTGAATAGATGCCCCAAAACTATGTCGTTTTTGCTTGAACAGACGCGCCCTTTTCTGCTAAGTCTAAAATTACGTTGTTTTTGTTCTGCTAAGCCTTAAACTACTGTCAATTTTTGTCCGAACGGACGTGCCCTTTCTGTTAAGGTCTAAAACTACGTCGTTGAGTATACTATTTGGAGTGCTACGTTAGTATACGTTGTCATTTTATCCTGGAAGACAAATGCTATCAACTCTAAGCACTATAAAGAAGGCATAATTATCTTAAGAACGTAATACCAAAAACTAAGCTTCACAAATTCACTTCTACAATTTTAAGATAAATAATATATATAATTTTCATTCATTTTTACTAACATACAATTTATTAACGCAACATAAAGTTTAAAAATTATATTCTTTAAATAAATACATCTACAATTAAAATCTAAGTTTGAAATAATAAGACTCTCATAGTCCATATATACAGATCTGAAGAAGTAAAGTTCTTACTTCCAAATTCATTTTTAAACTCAATATCTCACAAGACATAGATAGCAACAAAAATATCAAATTTAATGACTATAATTCTATTCGCCAATAATTTTATCGCTGAAGTTCACTAAACAATATTTTAATCGTTAAATTTATATTGTAAAAAATTATGTGAAAAGTGTAATGCAGATGATCCTCTTGTACAGTAAAAAAACGCTCGACCAAATTTATTCATGATATTGTTGCTTTAGCTGCACATCCTATATATTGTTCATGATGCTCCGATAAGGCTGACCTATTGATGCTTATATGATGACATTTATGTGTGTACCTTCTAAATTTAGATTGTCGGCAGAGTTACTTGTTCTACTTGATGAGTTATATATAACCATTTGCATTTAATTTGCTGATGCACATAATAGCCTATCAGTTTGTGACTTTGTATGTGGTATAAAGTTTCAAGTCTATCCATGCAAATAGGACTCTCACTTTAACTCTTTAATTGCCACATTGCTTGCTATGTGTCATGATTTTGGTTTATGTGAATTGAAGATTTTCATGAACGCCAAAAAAGATGATCATATTCATTTAACGAAGTTCAGTTCTTACTTCCAAAATTCATTTAAATTCACTTCATCATATTCCATATATACTACTCCCTCCCTCCCTCTTCTAAATGATAATTTAAGATATAAATATTTAATTCTTACTTCCAAAATTCATTTAATTCACTTCATCATAGTCCATATATACTATGAGATAGACAGTGTAACGAAGTTCAGTTCTTACTTTCAAAATTGATTTAATTCACTTCATCATAGTCCATATATACTACTCCCTTCCTCTAAATGATGATTTAAAATATAAATATTTTATTTAAAAAAAAGATGATAATAAATATATAAAATAGAGAATAAATATGTCATTTATTGGAGTATCCACTAGTATAAAAAAAACAGATTCATCACTTTGTATAATTTTGAGTAGCCATTTGTCTAGCATATCTATTATGGAATTTCCATTTCATTTTTCAACCCAAATATCTCACAATACAATGATAGCGACAAAAATATTAAATTTTGTAATTGAAATTGTCATTAAATAATATTTTAGCCACTAAATTTTATTTATAGCTAGAAATTATGTGAAAACTGTAATAGAGAGGAACCTCTTGTACAGTCAAAAAGCGTTCAATCAAACTTGATCATGATACTGTTGCTCTAGCTGCACATCCTTTGGCTTGTTCAAACGCTCATACTCTCCCATATAACCTTCAAGATGCTCCGACAAGGCCGACTTATCGATGCTTTCATGGTGATACGACTTACAAACGAAGTAGATGATCGTTTGAATTACCAATCCAAAGAGAATCAACAATACAAGTAGTACAAGGCATAATATTCCAAATCCAATTTTCCTCCCCATACCAAATTCATATTCATCCGCAACAAATATTTGGAACAAAACTTGTATCGCAACAAGAGTGACATTCAATTTGAAAAAGATAAATGAAGCCACCCACCTTTTTCCTTTGATCAAATCCTTGCTCTTCTTCATGGCCTTAACTCCATACGAGTCCTCCAACACGGTCACAACGCTAGCAAGCTGCCACACAATGGTCATGTACACAAACCCTAATGCATAAATGATCAATATGATGAAAAAAAGGACAACGGCAAAATTGCCTCCGATTATGAAACACAACATTAGGGAAAAAAACGCGACAATGTTGTAAACAAACATAGCCAAGAAAATGACCACGAAAGTGATCATGAGTCGTTTCCATACTTTTGGGACGACTTTCATGACCTTCTTGAAGGTGACATCGCGATTCGTGTAGATAGATGCGATGGTGTAAACCACAGCAGAAGTGGAGAGGAGAGAGAAAATGAGGAGGAAAGTTAGGTATGCGGCCTTGAAGAGAATATAGACGGTCCACTCGGAGGATAAATAGCGGCGGTTGTATGAAGGATATCCGTCTATGATACGGTGGAGTTCGAATTCAGTGTAGCGGATTCTCCAAAAGATGCGGTTGGATACTTCCATATGGATTAGGTAGATGAAAGAGAGAGGGAGGATTAAGGTTAGGGTTATTTGGCTGAAGATTTTCTTCCATGAGGTGATTATTTTGTAGCTCTCTTTGTAAATGCCAAAGGGGCCAAGAAGTTGCATGTCTTCTTGAACTCTATCCATTGTTTTTGATAGGAGAAATGTTTGTTTAGTGAAGGGGAAAAGAGGAATGGGGAAGGATGGGGGAGGAAACTAGTTTTCCAAGGGGAAATATATATAGTTTGATTTGGACTTTTGTTCACCAAACTACCCTTGGTTTATACTCTATAGTAGGAAAAAGAAACATTTTTTTGTCCCAGTTCTTCCCAAAATTCTATATACATGAAGGGTGGTAAAAAAAAAAACTATCATAATTGTTCCCTTCACGATAAACTATTATTCGTGATGGCATTGTCCTTCGACTATGACCCTTATATATATATATGTGTGTGTGTGTGTGTGTATATAGTTTGCAACTTTGTTAGTTCCGGCAAAAACTTGTCCATCTGGACCATCGGATTGTTGTCTCTTGGGCGAAGTAAATGAAGTGGTCATCAGTGTCACCTGCTGTAGCAGCCAGATGCGTGTATCTATGCTATGGTCTACAAATTACACTCATAAAACAAATGGTGAATACGAAGTATAATATAAGCAATCTATTTCTTCCACTAAAATAGTCCCATTTTAATTTTTTACAGACAAATTGCCAAACATTAAAACTTAAAATTTATTCAAATCATATAAGTTTTGAAAGAAAAAAAAATAATGCAATAAAGTATTTTTTTTATGGAGTTTACAATAGATATGGATGTATAAATTGAAATTTAATATTTTTCATAATTTTTTATTTAAAAATTAATTTCAGAAAAACCAAATGAAATTCTGTGTTTATTTTTTGTGTGTAAACATATGGAATATTTATTATTACTTATTTGGAGTATATATTATTATAGTATTGGCCGTGTACTTGATCCAAAAAGGAATTTACTTGGCCTAGTGGTTGAGTTGAGAATGACATGCAGCCATGAAGCTGAATATATATTAAAATTATAAATAGACAGATAGGGACCAAAAGCATATCAATTATATGGAGTAAATAATGCCCATGAAGCTTGTCTTGGACATGAAAGGTGAATAATGCCCATTCCCCTTGTCTTGGACATGAAAGGTATCTTCCAACAATGCAACTTCGGTTTATACTCCACAGCTTGCAAGACTTCATTGTTGTAAAGAATAATTATGGACACTGTAAAGACAGATGGCAAGAATCAAGGCTAAGACTGAACAAAGCACATCTTACAATTAAGCAAGATTATTTAAAAATAATTTTGTATATTTTTATAACTGTTTCAAATCTGTAACCGCTGCATAATTTTAACTAAATTAATTTATATTGTCGTAAATAGCTTTTCTTGACTATGTATATAAATAAGCTCTTATTACATCAATAAAGTGTGGGAAGTTGTTCATAATTCATTGAACTACGACAATCTTTAGTCTTTAACAGACATAGTCAAGCCAAATTTCAAATTTTCCTACATTTCTCTCCCTAATATATTTTTCATCTCCTCTTGCTTTATCTCTCTAAATATTTTAGGTTAAAGGGTGAAACAACTTGAATCAAATCTTAAATTCGAATCAAATCAAATTTATCCAAATAAGGCATGACTCACCCAAAAAATCATGACTTGAAGTTACTATTGGTAGTAACTGTAAGAATTTGAGCCTAAATTAATATGGGTGTCATTAATTATTTGTTATGATTCCATACATCAATGTGTTCTACTCCATGAGAAGATTAAATCAAGTATTTGAAAGCTCAAATTTATGGAGTAATGAATGAGAAATTAACTCCTAAAGTCAGCACTTGAATATGATATGTGACAGCCCCAAAATAGGTCCATTCCACCCAACCCATTCTGAGTTGTCAAATACATGGTACAGAAACAACTACAACTTTTACAACCCATAAGCTGTGAGTTTGAATACAAATATTATCATCTAGACAATATCCACATGCAAATAAATCCCCATCATAATTATTGATACATAATTTTACAAAAAATGGTGAGGACTACTAAACAACTCTCTCTATAACCTTCATTCCATACCCCGACTAGTACTAGCTACATTCTCGCCTCCTGAGAAGAAAAATGGAACAACAAGGAAAAGGGTGAGCTCAACTAGCCCAGTAAAGATTATTATGACTAAGATAATGTACAACAAATTATCCTTAGTCTTCAACAGGGAAAAATCTGATAGAATACAATAGACAACAAGTTTTAGATCAACAACTGCAGCGGAAACAACAATTCATTAGAAGAGTTAAGTAGAGAATAAAATCTACTAACATCTATGAATTTAAAAGTCCATCATCAATATTTTATCCCTGTAACATCAATCAATATATATCTCAAATCAAATCAAATATTCATCTTTGCACTACAGGCCAAAGATATTCATCAGTCGGTCATGTTCATCTAAACACCTGTTCATCTTTGCACTACGACCAAAGATATTCATCAATTGTTCATGTTCATCTCAACACCTGTACATCTTTGCACTACGGGCCAAAGATATTCATAACAAAATCAACCATCTTTGCACTACAGGCCAAAGATATTCAGTAACACCATCATTTAGGACTGAGGATGATGAAAAATATTTTAAAGGAAACGAATCCAGTGAAACAAAATAAAAAGTATTAAGGATTCGTACTTTAAACAACCTGAGTTCAAAAATACTTCATAAATAATCATACTGAAGTAAAATTCAAGAATGATCAAAACATGGATACAATCAAAGCTAGTATCCAGAATAGATATTTTGGACAAAAAAAAGAAATTTCATTTTTCGGTGAATAGTGCCGTATTCGTGAATAGTGTCGTATACGTGAATAGTGCCGTATACATGAATAATAATTCCGACACCAAAAGATAGTAATTTCACAAAAAAAACATCTTCACGCTTCGTGAATAGTACTCGTGAATAGTAACTCGTGAATAGTAACTCATGAATAGTAACCCCGAAATGAAAAAGTTCCAAATTTGATAAAAAGTTCCAACCAACATTTCAACATAATGATATTGAAGAAATAATATCATTTGAGAAGAAAATAACATCCTTTACCTCGAAAGACAATACTTCTAGTTGAAACACCGAATATAGGCTCTGACTTGAACATGCACCGTATAGAAATACTCAAAGTATACTCAAAATACTCACAAGAATACGCTCGATTGTAAGACCCCGAAAATTTTTTAAATAAAAAGGAATTTCCTTTATTTATTATTGTGAAATAGTAAGGGTTGATTTGATTAATATGGATAGTTATGGGTAAAATGCGCAAATATTTTGAATAAATAAGTGGATATAAAATATTCATTGTTGTCGGGGAATATTCGTTTGGTCGTGGAATATTCGTACTGTCGGGGAATATTCGTACGACGGCGCAGCCATGTGTGGGCCCCATAACAGAAAGCGATTGGATGAAGAAAACGACAAAAATAAGTTGTTTATAAATAACGGCGTAGTTGTTACCGTTAATACTGTTGGAATATTCGGTGGTTAAAACACAGTAATACGCGTTGTTGCACAGTAGCACACGATATTGCACTAATTATTGATTCTTACGTAAGAAGGCACTACTCAATAATTGTTACAGTAATTACTGTTCAGTATTTTATGTTATTGATTCAATAATTGCTGCATTGATATTTTATATTACTGTTGTTTCAATAATTGTCATTACACAGTATTTTCCATTATCGAAGCAATAATTAATATTATCTGAATAATATTATTTGATAACATTATTGGCAATGTCTAGAAAGTTCTGTCTAAAGAGAGGTTTGGTCACCTAATTGCGCGCCAGTAAGGAGAAATTCTTATTGGAAAGCCCCCTCTTTCCTGGGAACGGCCTGGTTGTCAGTATTGTGATTCTGTAATATTATTTGTGAATAATTAAATTATTGATTTATATGATGAGGAAAATATTGATTTTATGTGGATATGGATGGAGAAAATTTTTAATGTGACAATTGTTGAAAATTAATATTTTATCTTTTTCTGATAAGATAATTCATTTAAATATATTATTTTAATAATATATTAACGGTGATATTTTTACGATGAATGTGGGGTATATGAGTATATGTGGAGGAGGAGTATTTTTGTTACCAAAAATATTTAAAGCATGTTTTATGTGTCGGTGGACCCTATTTATTGACTGAAATTTGATTATAGCCTGTAAAATCGTCCGTTTGTGGATTTCGGCCACTTTCTGTTTGGAATTTGGAAAAACTTTCTTCAGCAAAGTTGTAGAGAATTGAATTTCCTATTAAAAGTCGCGAGATTCGAATTTTCTGGCAAAAGGGCTATTTATTATGAATTATTGAAGTTCCGGAGCTCCGAAATAATTGATTTTTGGAAGTTTTAATTATTTTAAATAATAAAAACGTTTTTTATTTATTTTTCTAGAAGGGAGCACATGTTATTGAGCTGAATCAGATCTGAAAAAAATGGGCGTAAGAATTTTTAATATATATTATTATTATATTAAATTTTCTGCTTTGGTGTTCTAAGCAATTTCCTATAAATAGGTGCTTAGGTTAGAATTGAAAATCACACCAGAAACTGAAGTTTTCTCTCTCTATATTATCGAGCGTATTCTTGTGAGTATTTTGAGTATACTTTGAGTATTGTTATACGGTGCAAGTTCAAGTCATAGCCTATATCCGGTGTTTCAACCAGAAGTACTGTCTTTCGAGGTAAAGGATGTTATTTTCTTCTCAAATGATATTATTTCTTCAATATCATTATGTTGAAATGTTGGTTGGAAATTTTTATCAAATTTGGAACTTTTTCATGTCGGGGTTACTATTCATGAGTTACTATTCACGAGTTACTATTCATGAGTTACTATTCACGAGTTACTATTCATGAGTACTATTCACGAAGCGTGAAGATGTTTTTTGTGAAATTTCTATCTTTTGGTGTCGGAGTTACTATTCACGTATACGTCACTATTCTCGTATACGGCACTATTCACGAATACGACACTATTCACCGAAAAATGAAATTTCTTCTTTTTATCTAAAATATCTATTCTGGATACTAGCTTTGATTGGATCTATGTTTTGATCATTCTTGAATTTTACTTCAGTATGATTATTTATGAAGTATTTTTGAATCCGGATTGTTTAAAGTACGAATCCTTAATACTTGTTATTTTGTTTCACTGGATTCGTTTCCTTTAAAATATTTTTCATCATCCTCAGTCCTAAATGATGGTGTTACTGAATATCTTTGGCCTGTAGTGCAAAGATGGTTGATTTTGTTATGAATATCTTTGGCCCGTAGTGCAAAGATGTACAGGTGTTGAGATGAACATGAACAATTGATGAATATCTTTGGCCCGTAGTGCAAAGATGAACAGGTGTTTAGATGAACATGACCGACTGATGAATATCTTTGGCCTGTAGTGCAAAGATGAATATTTGATTTGATTTGAGATATATATTGATTGATGTTACAGGGATAAAATATTGATGATGGACTTTTAAATTCATAGATGTTAATAGATTTTATTCTCTATTTAACTCTTCTAATGTATTGTTGTTTCCGCTGCAGTTGTTGATCTAAAACTTGTTGTTTATTGTATTCTATCAGATTTTTCCCTGTTGAAGACTAAGGATAATTTGTTGTACATTATCTTAGTCATAATATTCTTTACTGGGCTAGTTGAGCTCACCCTTTTTCTTGTTGTTCCATTTTTCTTCTCAGGAGACGAGAATGTAGCGAGTACGAGTCGGGGGATTTAATGATGGTTCTAGAGAGAGTTGTTTAGTAGTCCTCACCATTTTTGTAAAATTATGTATCAATAATTATGATGGAGATTTATTTGCATGTGGATATTGTCTAGATGACAATGTTTGTATTCAAACTCACAGCTTATGGGTTGTAAAAGTTGTAGTTGTTTCTGTACCATGTATTTGACAACTCAGAATGGGTTGGGTGGAATGGACCTATTTTGGGGCTGTCACAGTTGGTATCAGAGCTTAGGGATATGATCTCTGGCGGAGATCGGGGAATAAAACTAGGAGGGGAGAGACGAGTAAATCCTTCGCTAGTGTGTCCTACCTAAGCTTATTTGTTGGTCGGTCATAATATAGGGGTATTATGTGACTTGTTAATTTGTTTAATTAACCCTTGTTTTATGGCAGTATTTGAGAATGTCGACTGAGAATATTAACAGTGGAGTTAATGAGACCGTGGAGATGCCTGTACTTACCAACGAGGAGAATGTACAACAGGCTGGCAATGTTCCTCCTGTGAACAACACCACTGAGCAGACGATGAACGACGGGATGTTTAGGAGCTTTTTGCAGTTCATGCAAAACCAGACGAGGGAGACTCGTGTACAGAATACGGGTGGAAATGATAGCAACGCTCGGCTTGTCACAGCCAAGCAGTTCAAAGAGTTGGGACCACCGGAATTCTGGGGAAAGCCCGATCCGATCATGGCGGAAACATGGGTCAAACAAATTACCAAGATATTCGATGTCTTGGGATGCATGGAGGAACAGAAGGTTCCATTCGCCACCTTTATGTTCCGTGGCGAGGCAGACTACTGGTGGGAGTCTGTGAAGTGTACACATCCAGCCGCACTCCGCATGTCATGGGAGACGTTTCAGAAACTTTTCAACGAAAAATACTTTCCTGAAAGTATTCGCCATATGAAGGAAGTGGAGTTTATTAGACTAGAGCAGAATAACATGACGGTGTCCCAGTACGAGGCGAAGTTCGCAGAGTTATCCAGGTTTGCACCTCATTTGGTGGAGAATGAGGAACGTATGACGCGGATGTTTTTGAGAGGTTTAAAACCCGGCATACGTCAGTATCTCATTTCTCATAAATTTTCTATCTATTCAGATGTTGTCAACAGGGCTCAGTTGTTAGAGCGAGATAACGAGTACGTTCAACCGAGGGACCATAATCAGGATCATACCGAAGATAGCAGTCATCAGAATAACGATAACCAGCGGAGAAAGAAGAATATGGACAAAGGCGGTAACCACTTTGGTGGTAATCGTGGCCATGAAAATAGAAGAAGCGAGTCGGGAGGAGATTTTAAAAAGAGGAGATTTAACAACGACCATGTGAAGACGACAGTGCCAGCAGCAACTGGTTCCAAGGGAGGAGAAAGATCACTGGTCGTATGTTACAAATGCGGGAAAGAGGGACATATCAGCCCAAACTGCCCACAACAGTTCAAGGTATGCTATAATTGTGGAAAGGAAGGACATATCGCTCGAGAGTGTACGGTAGTGAAACCAATTCCAGCGGGGATGGTGATTCAAAAGGCTGTCCCAGAAAATTCAAAGTCAACAGTTCCTGGAAGAGCGTTTGTCGTGACCGGTCAAAATGCGAGGAACCCGAACGAAGTTAGCACGGGTTAGTTAATTATAAATCTTGCAAAGTTTATACCTTATTAGGTACCGGTTCTACCCATTCTTTTATCTCTCTTGCTTGCGCTTAACGTTTGAACTTGACTACGGAGAAATTAGACTTTGACCTATTTATGGAGACTCCGTTAGGAGAAACTTTCATTACATCCGTTGTTTAGAAATCTTGCTTGATTCAAGTTGGCACTATCACATTACTTGTTAACCTTATTTCTATAGAGATATTTTCTTTTGATGTGATTTTAAGGTTAACTACTCATCATGCCAAAATTGATTGCTTTCGTAAGGTTGTTAGTTTTCATATTCCTAAGCAACCTGTTATTTGAATTCAAGCAACCAAACCATTGAAGTCAAACTCTTTAATATTAAATTATAAAGCCGTTTGTTTATTGAAAAACGAATGTCAAGCTTTCTTAGTCATGTTATGGATTTGAATAAAGACACGTCAGATTTGAATAATATTCCTGTTGTTATTGATTTTTCCTGACGTATTTCCTGAAGAATTTATTGGCTTACTCCCAGAGCGTGATATTGAATTTTGTATCGACTTTGAATCCAGTACAAAACCCATTTCTAAAATCTCATATCGAATGGCTCCTATTGAACTTCAGGAGTTAAAAACCCAACTGTAGAAGTTAATACCCGAGCCTTTATCTTGTGACTTCCTTTGTGGAATACACAGAAGCCAGACTTTCCGTAGGGGATGCCATATTCGTACGGTAGTAAATTGATAGGTGTTATTGTAACGTGCTATCCAAGGTTGGGATATGAGTCACAGTTGAGAACAACCTAAGTCAGTAATCGAAATACGTAGCTTTCTAGGCTTAGTTGGTTATTATCGGAGATTCGTTGAAGGATATTCTCGAATCGCTATTCCATTAACGCAGCTGACTCGTAGAGATACAAGATTCAAATGGAGCAAGGAGTGTGGGAAGAGCTTCGAAGAACTCAAGAGGAGACTCATTTCAGCACATGTTCTGACCATGTCATCCTGGAAAAGTGAACGTTGTAGCTGACGTGTTGAGTAGAAGATCGTATACAAGTACGAGTACGATATTGTCAAAGACTAACTTCGTATAATTTATAAATAATAGAGATGGAGATGAAAACTCTAGGTATCCACGTGATGATATACGAGTATAACCGACTTTAATCGATAAAGTTAAAAACGTTCAAGCTACACACCGGAGCTGGTGAATATGAAGAAGCAGGTACAAGAAGTTGTTATTCCAAAAGCGAGAATTGGCGATGTGAGCAAAGCTCAAACCTTCGATTTATTAGTCCATTTCAAATCCTCGATCGAATAGGAACTGTGGCCTATAGACTCATTTTACCGCCAAGTATGTCGCGTGTTTATAACGTTTTTTTTTGTACCGATGTGGACGACTCAAACCATGTTATTGAGTTAGAACCGGACGAAATAGTTGAAGACTTAACGTACGAAGAGGTACCTGTCAAGATGAGAAGAAGCATGTCCTACGCACGAAGGTCATACCACAAGTTAAAGTTTTATGGAGGAATCATGCTATAGAGGAAATGACCTTGGAGTTAGAAACGGAAATGAAAGCGAGGTATCTTTACCTTTTTGAAACACCAGTTACGTACGTCAATTTCGAGGACGAAATTTCATAAGGAGGGGAGGTTGTAAGACCCCGAAAATTTTTTAAATAAAAAGGAATTTCCTTTATTTATTATTGTGAAATAGTAAGGGTTGATTTGATTAATATGGATAGTTATGGGTAAAATGCGCAAATATTTTGAATAAATAAGTGGATATAAAATATTCATTGTTGTCGGGGAATATTCGTTTGGTCGTGGAATATTCGTACTGTCGGGGAATATTCGTACGACGGCGCAGCCATGTGTGGGCCCCATAACAGAAAGCGATTGGATGAAGAAAACGACAAAAATAAGTTGTTTATAAATAACGGCGTAGTTGTTACCGTTAATACTGTTGAAATATTCGGTGGTTAAAACACAGTAATACGCGTTGTTGCACAGGAGCACACGGTATTGCACTAATTATTGATTCTTACGTAAGAAGGCACTACTCAATAATTGTTACAGTAATTACTGTTCAGTATTTTATGTTATTGATTCAATAATTGCTGCATTGATATTTTATATTACTGTTGTTTCAATAATTGTCATTACACAGTATTTTCCATTATCGAAGCAATAATTAATATTATCTGAATAATATTATTTGATAACATTATTGGCAATGTCTAGAAAGTTCTGTCTAAGGAGAGGTTTGGTCACCTAATTGCGCGCCAGTAAGGAGAAATTCTTATTGGAAAGCCCCCTCTTTCCTGGGAACGGCCTGGTTGTCAGTATTGTGATTCTGTAATATTATTTGTGAATAATTAAATTATTGATTTATATGATGAGGAAAATATTGATTTTATGTGGATATGGATGGAGAAAATTTTTAATGTGACAATTGTTGAAAATTAATATTTTATCTTTTTCTGATAAGATAATTCATTTAAATATATTATTTTAATAATATATTAACGGTGATATTTTTACGATGAATGTGGGGTATATGAGTATATGTGGAGGAGGAGTATTTTTGTTACCAAAAATATTTAAAGCATGTTTTATGTGTCGGTGGACCCTATTTATTGACTGAAATTTGATTATAGCCTGTAAAATCGTCCGTTTGTGGATTTCGGCCACTTTCTGTTTGGAATTTGGAAAAACTTTCTTCAGCAAAGTTGTAGAGAATTGAATTTCCTATTAAAAGTCGCGAGATTCGAATTTTCTGGCAAAAGGGCTATTTATTATGAATTATTGAAGTTCCGGAGCTCCGAAATAATTGATTTTTGGAAGTTTTAATTATTTTAAATAATAAAAACGTTTTTTATTTATTTTTCTAGAAGGGAGCACATGTTATTGAGCTGAATCAGATCTGAAAAAAATGGGCGTAAGAATTTTTAATATATATTATTATTATATTAAATTTTCTGCTTTGGTGTTCTAAGCAATTTCCTATAAATAGGTGCTTAGGTTAGAATTGAAAATCACACCAGAAACTGAAGTTTTCTCTCTCTATATTATCGAGCGTATTCTTGTGAGTATTTTGAGTATACTTTGAGTATTGCTATACGGTGCAAGTTCAAGTCATAGCCTATATCCGGTGTTTCAACCAGAAGTACTGTCTTTCGAGGTAAAGGATGTTATTTTCTTCTCAAATGATAATATTTCTTCAATATCATTATGTTGAAATGTTGGTTTGAAATTTTTATCAAATTTGGAACTTTTTCATGTCGGGGTTACTATTCATGAGTTACTATTCACGAGTTACTATTCACGAGTTACTATTCATGAGTTACTATTCACGAGTTACTATTCACGAGTACTATTCACGAAGCGTGAAGATGTTTTTTATGAAATTTCTATCTTTTGGTGTCGGAGTTACTATTCACGTATACGTCACTATTCTCGTATACGGCACTATTCACGAATACGACACTATTCACCGAAAAATGAAATTTCTTCTTTTTATCTAAAATATCTATTCTGGATACTAGCTTTGATTGGATCTATGTTTTGATCATTCTTGAATTTTACTTCAGTATGATTATTTATGAAGTATTTTTGAATCCGGATTGTTTAAAGTACGAATCCTTAATACTTGTTATTTTGTTTCACTGGATTCGTTTCCTTTAAAATATTTTTCATCATCCTCAGTCCTAAATGATGGTGTTACTGAATATCTTTGGCCTGTAGTGCAAAGATGGTTGATTTTGTTATGAATATCTTTGGCCCGTAGTGCAAAGATGTACAGGTGTTGAGATGAACATGAACAATTGATGAATATCTTTGGCCCGTAGTGCAAAGATGAACAGGTGTTTAGATGAACATGACCGACTGATGAATATCTTTGGCCTGTAGTGCAAAGATGAATATTTGATTTGATTTGAGATATATATTGATTGATGTTACAGGGATAAAATATTGATTCATTAGAAGAGTTAAATAGAGAATAAAATCTATTAACATCTATGAATTTAAAAGTCCATCATCAATATTTTATCCCTGTAACATCAATCAATATATATCTCAAATCAAATCAAATATTCATCTTTGCACTACAGGCCAAAGATATTCATCAGTCGGTCATGTTCATCTAAACACTTGTTCATCTTTGCACTACGGGCCAAAGATATTCATCAATTGTTCATGTTAATCTCAACACTTGTACATCTTTGCACTACGGGCCAAAGATATTCATAACAAAATCAACCATCTTTGCACTACAGGCCAAAGATATTCAGTAACACCATCATTTAGGACTGAGGATGATGAAAAATATTTTAAAGGAAACGAATCCAGTGAAACAAAATAACAAGTATTAAGGATTCGTACTTTAAACAATCCGAATTCAAAAATACTTCATAAATAATCATACTGAAGTAAAATTCAAGAATGATCAAAACATAGATCCAATCAAAGCTAGTATCCAGAATAGATATTTTAGATAAAAAGAAGAAATTTCATTTTTCGGTGAATAGTGTCGTATTCGTGAATAGTGCCGTATACGAGAATAGTGACGTATACGTGAATAGTAACTCCGACACCAAAAGATAGAAATTTCACAAAAAACATCTTCACGCTTCGTGAATAGTACTCGTGAATAGTAACTCGTGAATAGTAACTCATGAATAGTAACTCGTGAATAGTAACTCATGAATAGTAACCCCGACATGAAAAAGTTCCAAATTTGATAAAAATTTCAAACCAACATTTCAACATAATGATATTGAAGAAATAATATCATTTGAGAAGAAAATAACATCCTTTACCTCGAAAGACAGTACTTCTGGTTGAAACACCGGATATAGGCTATGACTTGAACTTGCACCGTATAGCAATACTCAAAGTATACTCAAAATACTCACAAGAATACGCTCGATAATATAGAGAGAGAAAACTTCAGTTTCTGGTGTGATTTTCAATTCTAACCTAAGCACCTATTTATAGGAAATTGCTTAGAACACCAAAGCAGAAAATTTAATATAATAATAATATATATTAAAAATTCTTACGCCCATTTTTTTCAGATCTGATTCAGCTCAATAACATGTGCTCCCTTCTAGAAAAATAAATAAAAAACGTTTTTATTATTTAAAATAATTAAAACTTCCAAAAATCAATTATTTCGGAGCTCCGGAACTTCAATAATTCATAATAAATAGCCCTTTTGCCAGAAAATTCGAATCTCGCGACTTTTAATAGGAAATTCAATTCTCTACAACTTTGCTGAAGAAAGTTTTTCCAAATTCCAAACAGAAAGTGGCCGAAATCCACAAACGGACGATTTTACAGGCTATAATCAAATTTCAGTCAATAAATAGGGTCCACCGACACATAAAACATGCTTTAAATATTTTTGGTAACAAAAATACTCCTCCTCCACATATACTCATATACCCCACATTCATCGTAAAAATATCACCGTTAATATATTATTAAAATAATATATTTAAATGAATTATTTTATCAGAAAAAGATAAAATATTAATTTTCAACAATTGTCACATTAAAAATTTTCTCCATCCATATCCACATAAAATCAATATTTTCCTCATCATATAAATCAATAATTTAATTATTCACAAATAATATTACAGAATCACAATACTGACAACCAGGCCGTTCCCAGGAAAGAGGGGGCTTTCCAATAAGAATTTCTCCTTACTGGCGCGCAATTAGGTGACCAAACCTCTCCTTAGACAGAACTTTCTAGACATTGCCAATAATGTTATCAAATAATATTATTCAGATAATATTAATTATTGCTTCGATAATGGAAAATACTGTGTAATGACAATTATTGAAACAACAGTAATATAAAATATCAATGCAGCAATTATTGAATCAATAACATAAAATACTGAACAGTAATTACTGTAACAATTATTGAGTAGTGCCTTCTTACGTAAGAATCAATAATTAGTGCAATACCGTGTGCTACTGTGCAACAACGCGTATTACTGTGTTTTAACCACCGAATATTCCAACAGTATTAACGGTAACAACTACGCCGTTATTTATAAACAACTTATTTTTGTCGTTTTCTTCATCCAATCGCTTTCTGTTATGGGGCCCACACATGGCTGCGCCGTCGTACGAATATTCCCCGACAGTACGAATATTCCACGACCAAACGAATATTCCCCGACAACAATGAATATTTTATATCCACTTATTTATTCAAAATATTTGCGCATTTTACCCATAACTATCCATATTAATCAAATCAACCCTTACTATTTCACAATAATAAATAAAGGAAATTCCTTTTTATTTAAAAAATTTTCGGGGTCTTACATGATAATAATTGTTGTGAGGAACAAAAGTCCCACATCATCTAAAAACTCAACATTGAGTTAGTATATATACAATTACCTTGCTCTTGGGTTTGGGTCCCATGGGGCACTCTACTTTTGTGGAAGGTAGAGTATCTAGTCAAGGCTTGGTGTGATGCCCCCAAAATAGGTATACAACTCCCATCCTGAGTGGACAATATCAACACTCACCATCACTCCATACCCCGACTAGATCCTGCAATGTTCTCTTGAGAAAAAAATGAAAAATATAATAGACAACAAGTTTTAGATCAAATCTGCAGCGGAAACAATAATCCATTAGAAGAGTCAAGTAGAGAATGAGTTCTACTATCTTCTAAGATTTAAAAGTCCATTATCAATATTTTACCCATGTAACAACAATCAATATACATCTTTAATCGAATATTCATCTTTGCACTACAGGCCAAAGATATTCATTTGTATCACCAGTTGGTCATGTTCATCTCAACACCTGTTCCTCTTTGCACTACGGGCCAAAGATATTCATCAGTTAATCATTCATCTTTACACTACAGGTCAACGATATTCAATAATATCATCATTAAGGACTGAGGATGATGAAAAATATTTTAGAGAACGAATCCAGTGAGACAGAAGGACAAATATTAGGGATTCGTGTTACAGTTTATCCAAGATCACTAATACTTCATAATAACCAATTTTGAAGCAGAATTCAAAAATAAAAATCAAAACATGGATACAATCAAAGATAGTAACCATAATAGACATCTTGGACAAAAAGGAAAAATTTCATTTTTTGGTAAATAGTGTCGTATTCGTGAATAGTGCCGTATACATGAATAGTGCCGTATACATGAATAGTAACCCCGATCACTACAAGAAAAAGGTTTATCAGCGACCGCATGTGGTCGCTGATAGTCGTCGTACAAATTTTGGTCGCTGGGATGCACATCAGCGACCACTATTAGCGAACGACACATCTGCGACCGATATGAGCGACCAAAATGACAAATCCGGTCGCTAAGATGAGTCAGCATGGTCCAGGGCCAAAGCTGATGTGGTCTACGAGGCAGCGACCGGTGCGGTCGCTGATACCCATAAATATTTAGCCGTCACTAATACCTATCAGCGACCGCATGATATGAAAAAATAAAAATTAGATTTTTGCTATTTTGCAGAATTCCCAAAAACATGTACCTGTTTTGTACCTGCTTTATCCCAACACACATACCCAACAACAGCATACACAACAATATAAACATCCATCGTCCACCAACACATACACCAAACTAGTATATAAACCTTTAAAAATCAATATGATTTGAATAAATATAATAAAATTTCAAAACTTGTTTAAGTAACATACAAACATCCAAAGAATGAATATACAAGTATAAGCTTATACTATAACTACAAAACTAATCTAAAGTAGGTACGTCAAGCATCACCACTTCCTTGATCACCCTGTAATTAACAAAATAATAAAATAAGTTACAAATATATACTAACTATGTTAATATTGGTATATTACAACAATATATACAACAAATTGATTTTATACCTCGTCGCCATCCCCGTGTTGTGATGCTGCTGCTGTCGCTACTGCTTCAGCTAACTCCACAGCACTCAGAGCCCCTAGATGTCTGCCCAGTATCTTCAGAAGATCACGATCTCGACATATAGCTCTCACACAGTCATCCGGAGTATGAACAACTGGATGGCTCGATGACTGTGTAGACTGGGTAGAAGAGCAGCCTGAGCCACTGAAGGATGGGCGTCGTCGTTGTCCTTGACCTTTGATGTTGTTCTTCTTCACAACAGACACCTGCTCCCACAAATCTTGATCGATAGACGGACGTGGAGTGCCTTCATGATAGCACTCATTCAATAAACGCTTATAAGTGTCCTGTCATCATATTAACAATTAAATAGTTAAAAATAAATTAATTCTGTAAGCATTGATAAACAAGATCAAGTTGTTAAAATTTATTAGCGCTATCTGGATAGCCTCAGGCAGACCATCACGGGTGGCCACGTACACATCCAGCCAATGGATAGGCTGACTTTGAGACTGAGACTCCTATACAAAAAATAGCATAATATTACTAAGTAAAAATGTGATATATTTTCTATAATTTATGATTGTAAACATATTAAAACTTGTAAATACGTACACTGGCAGTAATATGCTGCAACTGTGAAATACTATCGCCCTTGTATGTCCCTTTAGCCTTTTTGCCATCGGGTATGCCCGAGCATCTGTTGGTGGTGGCAGTCTTTAGTCTTTTCACCCAGCTCTCAGCTCTCCATTGGGCACACATCTCAGCCCATATGGCCTGGGTACACCACCAGGGGCTATGCTCGTGCATATAATTTTCTCCTTGACCTGGATGGTCGATCTCGGCATTGTGAAGGGCTTTTTGTCTTTCTTTATTCAAACTATCTTTAGTACGGACCGCACACTTCTGCCAGAATAATGTCTGTATCACTGAAGCCTGCACGTCCTCCCATCTATACCGTTTCTGCAAATAAAACAACAATAATAATATTACTAAATAATTATCATTTGAATATTAATTATATTAATATTATATTAATATTATCTGTCATAATTAAAAAAATATAACTGAAATTCTGCCCAAACAACATCCTTGTGGGCGATAGGTGTGCTCGCCCACGTAATCACAGGTGTAGGCCAATTCTGTAAACACAACTGTGATATGCACTTGACGATCTTATTATCTGAAAAATCACTATAATATACAACATCAATTAGCATATATTAAAGCAATTTACATCTAAGTTATAATACTTATGAACATTTTTCAAACTTATACTTATAATACTTAAAAAAAATTCGCCAGAGTCTCCCCTACAATATAGACTAGCCACATGCACGACGGCATGCATATATGGACATTTTTAGGCACCCAAGACAAAGTATGTGCAGCATATAATTCTTGCTTAGAGAGGAATATGCGCTTCCCTTTTCCATAAGCGCGGCCCGATAGACCAAATACAGAGAGCCGACCATTTAGTTCAATATTTCCCCCATCATCATGTCTCGATACTCAATTGGCCTTTGTCAAGACTTCGTCCGAAAAATAGTCTGAGACAAACATAGATATCTCATCGAAACTGTATGTCTCACATATCGACCCCTCGACATAAGCTCTATTCTTCACCTTCATCTTAAGGTTTCCCATAACCCTCTCGAAAGGGTACATCCATCTATATTGAACTGGACCCCCAACATGAGCTTCATAGGGAAGATGGATTTCCAAATGCTCCATGGAGTCAAAAAAACCAGGTGGGAATATTTTTTCCAGTTTATACGTGATCTCTAGGATGTTCTTATCAAGTACAGACATGTCCTTCTCATTTAATGATTTTGAACATAAGTCTTTGAAGAAACGACTAAGATCCGTCAAAGCATCCCATATTGGTTTATCGAGCAGATCCCGAAATGCTATAGGCATGAGTCTCTCCATGAACACATGACAGTCATGACTCTTCATCCCTTGCAATTTCCCACCCGTAACACACCTTGAAATGTTTGACGCATATCTATCTGGTAGTTTCAGAGACTTAACCCATGTGCACACATCTTCAACTTGCTTTTTGGACAATGTGTACCTTGCATGCGGTTTGACAATCTTACCATTAGGAGATTCATAAATTTCTAATCCAGGACGCTTACAAATATCTTTCAAGTCCAAACGTGCCTTATCGTTATCTTTTGTCTTCCCCGTAACATTCATCACAGTGTTAAATACATTGTCAAACACATTCTTCTCAATATGCATCACATCTAGATTATGACGAATCAAATTTGTAGACCAATAAGGCAGTTCCCAAAAGATGCTTCTCCGAACCCAGTTATGAGATTCGCCAAACCCATTGATTATGTTTGTGGCATCAATCTTACTAAATGGGATAACTGCTAATCTCATAACACGATCTTGCATCTCCGTTCCCGACAATCGCGGTGCAGGTATATCATTGTCTACTTTCCCTTTCCTGAAGTGTTCTCTATTTCTTCGAAACGGGTGATCTACCAGTAAGAACCGACGATGACAGTCAAACTAACAAGGCTTTCGACCTTTTGATAGATTAAACGACTTTGTATGCTCCATATAATACGGACAAGCCAACTTCCCGTGTGTACTCCATTCAGTTAACATACCATAAGTTGGGAAGTCACTTATAGTCCACATAACCGCTGCCCTAAGGTTGAAATTTGTTTTCGTTGCAACATCCTAAGTCTATACTCCATCCTCCCATAATACTTTCAACTCGTCTATAAGAGGTATCAAGTAAACATCTAAGTTCTTTCCAGGACTCTTAGGACCAGGAACCACGAGTGAAAGAAACAAGTATGGCTGTTTCATACACATCCAAGGAGGCAAGTTGTACGGAGTAACAATCACAGGCCAACATGAGTAAGGAACAACTGAGTGGCCAAGCGGATTGAAACCATTGGTGGACAATCCAAGCCTTACATTTCTAGGTTCTAATGCAAACCCAGGATGTGTTAAGTTGAAATCTTTCCAAGCCTGCCCAACTGCGGGATGATTTAGTTCTCCATCTTTAGCTGGTGATTTATCATGCCAACTCATATGTTCAACTGTTCTTGAAGACATGTACAATCTTTTTAGCTGATGTGTTATTGGAAAATACCTTAGAATCTTAAACGATATACTTGATTTTTTTGTAGTCACACCCTCTTTATTAGGCCTAAACCAATTATGACTGCAAAACGTGCACCTTGTTATCTGTTCATTTTCTTTATAAAACAACATGCAATCGTTGGGACATGCATCAATCTTTTGATATCCAAGACCCAACTTCTTCACCATTTTCTTACAAAAGTAATAGTTACCAGGTAATTTCTCACCGTCAGGCAACATACTCTTAATGGCCTTCAAGAGCGACTCAAAACACTCATGGCTTATGTTGTGATCAGCCATAATGTTAAGTAATGTCGCCACTACAGACAATGTAGTGTGTTTGGTGCAACCATGCCACAATGGCTTGCTACCCTCGTCTAACAACTTAAAGAAGTCTTTGGCATCAAAATTCTTAGGTTCCTCTCTGCCTTGTTCCCAATCAAAATCTGGCCCTGCAATATCATGAACCATTTCATTCATACGATGAGTACACTGCCCGAATTGTGTACTTCTGTGATGCCACCACCTCTTCTCTGCCCATGTGCCCACCAGCATTCTTCGTAATTTTTCATGAACCCACAAACAAGTAAATTATAGTTTACCATGTCTCTGTCTATATAATTTACATTCTTACACTTCAAACATGGACATCGCACCTGCGACTTACCATTCATACATTCCTGGTGACTATACGCATAATCCAAAAACACTTGACAACCAGCTCTAAATTCAGCTGTAGCACCTATCTGGGCACTTGACTTTCGTCGTGCCATCCAACTACGGTCTGAATAGAGGTCCATGATTCCACGGTACCTACTACAGACAACATTATAAATGTTAACATATGACTTGAGCATACTTGAAAGCATGCATATGATTAACATTTAAGCATACTTGTAAGTATATGAGTTGAGCATACTTGTAACCATATTACTTGAGCATACTTATAAGCATATGAATGACATTTAAGCATACTTGTAAGCATACTTATAAGCATATGACTTGAGAGCATACTTGTAAGTATATGATTTGAGAGCATACTTGTAATCATATGACTTGAGTATACTTGTAAGCATATGATTAACATTTAAGCATACTTGATGTTAATGAATGAATGCAAATTAAAGCAGTATGAGAAACTTTAAATGTTATTAAATTTAGTATGAGAAACTAAGTAAATGCTACTTAGTGTAATAGTTATATTATATCATGTTATTTTATTTTAATTTGTTTTAAATTTATTTTTATTGTTTATCGTAAGTGAATACGTAAGATATTTCATTCATGCTAGCTTTATATCAGAGTTTTCTAACTCATTTATACAACTTTTGAGTGTCTTGGAGATTCATTCATATCAACTAACACTGCCTATTTTGGCTAACAGCCCCCTAATAGCTTACCATGCTAACAACCAAGCTTGGCTTGGCCCCATGAGGCTTGGCTAAGCTTGGCGTGGCCTCGCGGCCCCAAGCCCAGTCCATCAGCTCCAACGTCCCCTTAATAGGCTCTAGTGGATCACCAATAGGCTCGTTAATAGTATAAATATTCGCAACTACCCGACCAATAATTTTTTTTTTCCAGAGTCTACCCTGTAATATGGACTAGCCACACGCACGACGACATGTATATAAGGTCATTTCTAGGCACCCAAGACACAAACCAAGAGTCCACATAGACGATCTTGCATAAGTATAAGTAAAGTGAAGAAAAGCCTAACTATTACCCATAGAAAATCTTGCATAAGTATAGTTCTCATATAGGCATAGATTTGACTATAATTTCATAAACAGTCCACATGTAGGCTGTGATATCCCCGAATCCAGGTCCCAAATCACCGCGGATCCGGTATACTATTTCTAACACTATTTACGGAAGATATAAACATAAATTGTTTATACAATATACTTTACACACTTTTCCCCAAAATCGAGTAACCTTAACTTAAACACAATTCATAAACTTTCTAACATATAACACATTTATCAAACTATACTATTACAAAATAGCCGCATATTTTATCACAAATTGAACTTAGCCTTAACCTTTTCCTGTATCCGAACGCATTCGCCTTATCTGCAATGTTTTATCATGATATAGCAAGGGTGAGCATGAAAGTTGCCCAGCAAGTTTAAATACAATTTAACGATATATCATGATTGAAGAGTATGAATAATAAGCTGTCTATAATTCATCAATATAATTAAGAACTAGCACGAACAAACTTTTGACTGAACAAGTTTTAAACATGAACAGACATTTCTGAACCAACTGGTAATGAAGGTGATCAACCTTTCATACCTGACATATACATGCAAGATGTACAGAGTACAATTTTTGTGGCAATCAGCAATGATTAACCATAAGCTTGAATAAAACACTTTTAGTAGAGTTAAGTAAAAAGAAACTTGCCTGAACCGTTGATTATCGCTACGCAATTTATATCGCTTTACCCCGAAGACCTAATATTAATAATATAGTTCTCCAATAATTAGAATAATATTATCACAGTATAATACTGTTATATATACATATCCACAGAATAACCTAAACACATAGCACATAACCCTATCAATCTATAACACACATAAAACTTAGTATCAGGTCAAACTATTTCAGTCTGACTTGAAACCGACACAATTCTAACATCCCGACGGTCTAGTCGGTCAACACTCAAGTTTAAGTTCAATTAAACTCTGCTTAAACACTTAACAATTATCACAGATAATTTTCTTATCAGTCAAAATAATTTTTAAAGACTTATAATAATTTTCAAATAATTATTATAATTTATCAACATTTTTGGATCATTAGTACCGTATTTAAATGAATTAAATACCACATAATTCCTTAATCATTAATATTCATTTAATATAAAATATTAATGAAAATCATAACATAATATAATTATAATATATTAAAGTATTTTTAATACCTTAAAATCATATTTATATGATTTTTAAACAATTAAATCAATTATCCGATAATTCCTATTAATATTAGAATATTAATATTTTCATGACTAAATATCAAAAGTTATATTTTATAACTTAAAATATTTTTATATCACTTAAATCATTTTTATATGATTTTTTTAAAACATTAATTCTATTTTTCCATAATTTATTTAATATATTTATCAAATAAATTAATCACCATTAATAATAAATTATTAATGAAATGTATCATAAAATATTAAAAGTCATCAAAAATAACTTAAAATATTTTCTAACACCATAAAATAATTTTTCATGATTTTTCATGAATTAAAACCATTTTTAAATAATTTATTTAATATTATAATTAAATAAATAAATACCTTTTATATTCCAAAAATATTAAATATTTTTGAAATATACCCAAAATAATTAAAATCTATTTTTTAGAATTTAAAATAATTTTTCAGAATTTATTTAGTATTTTTAATAATTAAAATCTATTTATTTCAATTTATTTAATAATTTTCAGAAATTAGAAATTAAAACTGTCACTAAAGGGCCCTATAGCGACAGACCCGTCGCTATAGGTGTTCTTGGTGTTCTTGACACCTTCATGTCAGACTACCGTGAGGCTACGTTTGACCAGAATTTGATATAGGTTCCTTATGATTTTTGGGTTTGCTAAAGTGTTACTGTTGTAGTATAAATGTAATACTACAACTTCAAACTGATTACATGACCAAAACATAACACCACAGAGAGATCTAAGCTCTCAAACGACATGTCAGAGGCTGCTGGGTTCTTTATGGGTTTCCCAGATTCCCAGTCAGTTCGAGCGACCACCTTGTAGCTTAATTTTATACATGTTCCAGTCACGTTTCATGTGATGTTAAGATTTCATTCTGTAGTCATTATGTCAAGGTACAACAAACAAGTACCAGATCAACTTAAAAATATCAAAACAATACGATCTAGGTCGGTCAAACAAGGGGTCAGAAACTGTTCTTGGTGAATTCTGGGTTTTCCAGAAATTCAACCGGACAGTTGGTCAAAGCATGTTTGACCGCTGATTACTTTTGTTATGAGCAAGATCCAGGTGATCTAATGGTTTGAGTATGTAGATTACATGTCAGGCTACAATAAACAACCATCATCTAGGTCATAACACAACATCACAGCAAGATCTAAGCTAGCAAAGAGTCTGACAACGTTGTTCTTCGTTTTCTGGAATTTCCAGAATTGAAGGTACCTACTTTGGACCATTATAATTTTGCGTTGTGTGTTTGATTTGGGTGATATAAAGGTTCCATGTTGTAGTAAACATGAAAAGGTACATACATATAACATCAGTTCAACCTAAAAACCTAACCTACGAAAAATATGGGCCGGTCAAAGTAGCCCTGAAAATCTGTTCTTGAACAATCTTGGTTTTCCTAGATTTGTTCTTCTGGCAGATAGTCAACCCTAGTTTGACCATACTTATATCCGTTTCGATTTATGCTTTTGGTAATATAAATGTTTATATGTATAGCCTACATGTCAATATACAAGATCCAACAAACAACATCACATAACCACCTAAACAACTCAAGATCTAGCGCCTGGAATAACTTGTCAGAGAACATCTTGAATTCTGGGCTACCCAGAATTACATTTTCGTGAAAGGTCAACGGTCTTTGACCGGTCATATCTCTTAGTCCATTCATGATCTGGTCGTGTTTCTTTTTTCAGAGCATAGTCGACATGACATAGAACACATTTATAACTTAAAACATAACAAATCAAAAACAGACAACGATCTATGGGCCCTGACATATGACTGTCAGGCTACTATTTCAAGTTTTTTTTTTCCAGATTTAAGAAAACTTCTAAATCGTGCATCTAGATGTTATAGATCCATGATCTATCAACCCAGATCACTTATAGACACCCTATTACACAACTTTAAACAACAACTAACATCAAACAACATCAAATCATAGATTTTGAAATTTTAGGGTTCTTTACCTCTTTTAAGGCTTGATCTTGATTCTGACCTTGTGATCTGATCTAGGCTTGCTATGAAATGATCATGGCTTTAGTTTCTCACTCTTTCTCACTCTAACTCCCGAATTTCTAGAGAGAGAAGTGTTGGGAGAAAATGAAAATGCAAGCAACTTTTTCTCTCTCCTTTAATCTTATAATTTGATATGATTCAATGTATTGGATTGCAATATATGGTTGATAAATGACACATATCTAGGGCTAGGCTATTGGTTAGTTCACCAACCCAATATATGGCAATATTAGTAAGAAACCTTCAATTATTGAATAAAGGCAAAATGGTCATTTAGCAATTAATTTAATGGTATTTTGGACATTTGACCAAACCCTTAGGGTTTAGGGTTTGGTTAGGGTTTAGGTTTTAACCCTTAACTTCCAAATTAAATTTCTAAAATTTCCAATTTAGGTTTTTAAAAAAATAGAAAATTAATATTTTTAAATTATAATTAGAATTTTCTAATTATATTAAAATTTCTTAATCATACTTTAAATCTTACTAATTAGGATTAACATTTCCTAATTAAAATCGCTAATTAAGCAATTAGGGTCAAAATCACGGATTAGGGTTTATAACCCAAAAATTAGGATTTCTAATAAAAAAAATTAATTTTCTAAATTAGAAATTAGATTTTCGTAATTAGATTAGGGTTTTCTAATTACTTAACTTGAAAATTAGAATTAAGTTTTCCTAATTAACATTAAAAGTATTAAATTAACACTTAGGTTTTTCCCTATTTACAAATTAAGGTTTCAAATCCGTAATTAGGGTTTCAAATTTGGAATTAGGGTTTTGTAACCATTTTGTTAAGATTAACCCTAATTAATCCTGTAATTATTTACACTTACGCCATTAAGTTCCCGATTTAGGGTTTCATGCACCGAATTAGGGTTTTGAATTCCCGAAATTGAAATTAGGGTTTCCAAAACCAGTTTCTATTGTTTCTTGTTAATCGTTAGGGTTTTCTAACCGAACGCTGGCGTTCTTAATATAAACTTAGGGTTTGACATTGATAAAATTTATCTAGTCAACCCTTGACCCTTAACCACATTTTGAACACTTACATAACCATAAACACAACATATTCACATAAATCTTTAATCCTGAATAATTCACCTATGTCATTCACCGAATTTTGAAATCCTCAAAATTCAATCCCAATAACATCAAACGCATACACTTATTTTCTGTTTAGGTCTATTTTTTGACCTTAAATCAATCATTTAAGATTTTAATAAATTGTCTAAATTCTCGGGTTGTCACATAGGCAAAAGAAACCTTTAGGTATTCAAACAACTTTAAAATAATGATAATAAAAGGTACTTTAGGCATGATTAAATACTAAATTATACTAAATTATACTAACAGTCCCCAAGCCTTCCATTATAAATATTATTACATCAAATAATTGCTATATACTTTGTATTCATGGTTTTCATGATTTTGACCAAAACATCCCCTTTATAGTAATAGAACAAATCACAGTCAAGAGACAGAAAACAATTGTAAAATTTAATAACTTAATGAAGATCTCCAACACATTTTAAGACCACGTACTCCACTCCAATCAGCAGAGACAAAAGAAAGAATCACTTTAAAATGAATCAATAAACTATTACAATTAATCGAAAACTATGAAACAATCACAATGAATCAAATTCATTGAAAACGCTACCAACAATCCATATAATCAAGATACCCAACCCAAGACTCACAAACACAAACAAAATTCAATTAGGCATTGCCCCATCTAATATGCAAAGGTCTTAAAATTTTGCATATCATACACTATTTGGGACACTTTGCTTCCATCTAATATGCAAAGGTCTTAAAACTTTCTGCAAATTCATAGGAAAATAGAGCATTGAACCAAAAGTTATGAAAAAAAAATTCAATTAACCCTACCAACAATTCATATAATCAAGATACCAAACCCAAGACCCACAAATTAACACAAAGAAAATTCAATTAACCTAATAAAAAAAGGGACAGAATACCTCAGATAACGAATGGGCGAGAATGAGGGACAGAATACCTCAGGTGGCGAAATGTGCAAGGCGGTGGCGGGGCGTAATGGGCGAGGCAGTGGCAGAATGGGCGAGGCGGTCTCCTTCTTCTCCCCCTATCTCCCTCTTCTCTCTATCTGCTCCCTCTTTTTTTTTTCTTCTTCGCGTCTGTGCCGAGCAAATGACTGAAACTGATAACATTAAGAATGATCAGCGACCGCCTTCAACGACCTCATGCGGTCACTGATTTTTAATGACGTGGACGCTTTCAACGACCGCATGCGATCGCTGATAAGGATAAGTCGCAGCAAAAAAACGCGCCAGGGTTTCACACCAAAATTTTTGGGGGGAAATTCATTTCAGTGACCGATCAGCGACCGCAGGCGGTCGCTGCTTTCAACTATCGACTAGAATTAATCCCGGTCGCAGGTAGTGGTCGCTACTACTATTATCAACGACCGGATATTTGGTCGCTGATATTATTGGTCGCAAATAGGCATTTTTTTGTAGTGGACAGAAAAAGTTCCAAATTTGATTAAAAAGTTCAAACCAATATTTCGGCGTAATGATATTGAAGAAAATAATATCATTTAAGAAGAAAATAACATCCCTTACCTCAAAGAAATAGTACTTCGAAATGAAAGATCGGAAATGATGCTAAATGAAACTTGTACTGAACAGTAACTCTCAAAGTATCTAAATACTTACAAAATACACTCGATAATATAGAGAGAGACAGAGAGAAAGCTTATGTTTCTGGTGTGATTTTCAATTCTAACTTAGCCCTCTATTTATAAGAAAATGTTAGCACGCCGAAGAATACTTGACCTGTTACCTGATGGCTTTACCTGCTACTATTTCCACCCACCACATTTGAAATAAAATTCAGCACATTTCTTCACCAACCACAAGTAGGGCCCACTCAATTCTAGAATTTTCCACCAAAATCATTTATAAACCTAATTTCTGAATCAGTCACCTCTTAAAATTCATAACAAATCATTCGTTCATTTTTAACAGTTCAAAATTTGTGAACATATACTCAACTTATATATGTATAACATATCCAAAAATCACAACGATCCAACGGTCGGATTAAAAATTATAACTCACGCAATATATCGTAAAAATACTGATTTGATTTATAATACCTCCATTCCTACAAAAGTACTGATAAAACACTTCAACATTAAGTCCTTCAATTATAACCACATAAAATAAATAAATCCATCATTTATATCCGCATCAAATAAATATTTTCTTATCATATAAATCAATAATTAATTATTCACAAATAATATTACAGAATCACAATTATGACAACCAGGCCATTCTCAGGAAAGATGGGGCTTTTCGATAAGGATTTCTTCTTACTGATGCGCAATTAGGTGACCAAACCTCTCCTTGACAGAACTTTTAAGACATTGCCAATAATGTTATCTAATAATATTATTCAAATAATATGAATTATTGATCTAATAATGGGAAATATTGAAACAACAATAATATAAAATATCAACGCAGCAATTATTGAATCAATAAAATAAAATATTGAACAGTAACTACTGTAACAATTATTGAGTAGTGCCTTCTTACGTACGAATCAATAATTCAACAATACTGTGCAATAATGTGTGCTACTGTGCAACCATGCGTATTACTGTATTTTAACCACCAGGTATTCCAATAGTGTTAACGGTAACAATTACGCTGTTATTTATAAAACTCAAACTTTGTCGTTTTCTTCATTCGACAGTTATTCCGTTATGGGGCCCACAATTGACTGCGCCGTCGTAAGGATATTCCCGACAAAAAGAATATTCCACGACTAAACGAATATTCCCCGACAAAAGGAATATTTTATAACCACTTACTTATTTTTTAAAATTTGCACATTTCACCCATAACCAAAGTATTATATCAAATTAACACCTTATTAATTTAGAATAATGAATAGAGAAAATTCAATTTTATTTATAATAAGTTGGGGTCTTACAACCTCCCCTCCTTATAAAATTGCATCCTTGAAATTGACGTACGAACCTGGTGTTTCAAACAGGTGAGGGTACCTCGCTTTCATTTCTGATTCCAACTCTAAGGTCATTTCTTCAATAGCATGGTTCCTCCACAAAACCTTAACTTGTGGTATAACCTTGGTGCGTAGGACATGCTCTTTCCTATCCAAGATCTTAACAGGTACCTCCTCGTACGTTAAATCTTCGGCTATCTCGTCTGGTTCTAATTCAATAATGTGGTACGGGTCTTTCACATATTTACGAAGCATAGATATGTGAAAAACATTATGAACATGAGACATGTTTGGAGGTAATGCGAGTCTATAGGACACATTTCCTATTCGGTTAAGAATCTCAAATGGACCAAAAAATCTTGGATTGAGCTTTCCTATCTTTCCAAATCTTGTAACTCACTTCCATAGAGTAACACGTAACAATACATGATCCCCAATATTAAATTCCACGTCCTTTCGATGAAGATTAGCATAACTCTTTTGTCGATCCTGTGAGGTTTGAATACGTTGTCGAATCATTTGGATTTTTTCTGTAGTCATGCGTACTAATTCTGGTCCCAACAATGTTGCTTCTCCTACCTCGTCCCAGCATACTGGAGAACGACACTTTCGTCCATACAACACCTCGAATGGAGCCATGCCTATACTTGCTTGATAACTATTGTTGTAGGAGAATTCCACTAATGGTAAATACTTATCCCAACTCCCTTTGAAGTCTAGGACACATAGTCTTAATAGATCTTTAAGAGTTTGAATAGTCCTCTCTGATTGTCCGTCCGTTTGAGGATGGTATGCCGAACTGAATCGTAAATCCGTGTCCATAGCTTTCTGCAAGCTAACCCAAAATTGTGAAGTGAATCTTGGGTCACGATCCGAAACTATGGATACTGGCATGCCATGCAATCTCACAATCTCGTTCACGTACATACGAGCAAGACGTTCAAGGGAATAAGTTTCACGTATAGGCAAGAAATGAGCAGACTTGGTTAATCTATCAACAATAACCCAAATTGCATCTTTACCTTGAGAAAGCTTGGGAAGACCCGTAACGAAATCCATAGTAATGTGTTCCCACTTCCATTCCAGAATCTCAAGTGGTTGCAATGGACCTTTTGGTACTTTATGCTCCGCCTTTACACGTTGACAAGCTAAACACCTCGAGATAAACTCTGCGATCTCTCTCTTCATATTGTTCCACCAAAATGTATGTCAAATATCGTGATACATTTTGGTACTCCTAGGATGGATTGCAAACGGGGTGTTGTGTGCCTCCATCATGATTCTATGCTTCAAGTCAGAATCGTTAGAAATGCAAAGTCTAGAGTTGACTCGAAGTATTCATTTTTCATCAATTCTTGCTTCTAGAATAGCTCCTTCTTACACTTTCTTCTTCATACGCATCAGCCCCAAGTCCGTAGCTTGAGCAGCTTTAACTTTATCAATTAAAGTCAGTTCTACTCGTATATTCGCCATCATCATTTGGTTCCCTGGAGTATTTAATTCTATCTCCATCCTTTACAAGTTATACAAAATGGGCCTTTGTGTTAACAATATTGCACTCGTACTCGCATATGATCTTCTACTCAATGCGTCAGCTACTACATTCGTTTTTCTAGAATGATATTGAATAGTGTGGTCGTAATCTTTCAATAGCTCAAGCCAACGTCGTTGCCGCATGTTGAGTTCTTTTTTGGGTGAAGAAATATTTAAGGCTTTTATGGTCCGTATAAATCTCCACTTTCTCCCCATACAGGTAGTGTCTCCAGATTTTCAACGCAAATACGACTGCTGCCAACTCCTGATCATGAGTAGGATAATTCCTCTCATATTCTTTGAGTTGTCGTGAGGCATAGGTTATGACTTTCCCATGTTGCATGAGAACACATCCTAACCCTTTACCTGAAGCATCGCTGTAGATAACAAATCCATTCGACCCAGATGGTATTGCCAGAACAGGTGCCGAAATGAGTCTCCTCTTGAGCTCTTGGAAACTCTTATCGCATTCCTCGCTCCATAAGAATTTTATATCTTTCTGAGTCAGCTGAGTTAATGGAGTAGAGATTCGAGAAAATCCTTCCATGAATCTCTGATAATAACCAGTTAAGCCCAGAAAGCTGCGTACTTTAGTCACCGACTTCGGTTGCTCCCAACTTTTTATTGCTTCAATCTTCGCCGGGTCAACAGATACTCCATGTTTTGATACCAAGTACCCAAGGAATGCTACTTCCTCAAGCCAAAATTTGTATTTCATCAGCTTGGCATAACGCTTATTTTCATGAAGCCTTTCAAGTATCAGCTTCAAATGCTGCTCATGATCTTCACGACTTTTGGAATAGATGAGGATGTCATCAATAAAGACAACAACGAACTGATCCAAATATTTCTTGAATAATCGGTTCATCATATCTATGAAAGCAGCAGGAACATTAGTCAATCCAAAAGACATGACTAAGAATTCATAATGCCAGTACCGAGTTCTGAAGGCAATCTTTGGAATATCCTCAGTTTTAATCTTCACCTGATGATATCTAGAACGAAGATCGATCTTTGAAAAGAATTGTGCTCCTTGTAACTAGTTGAACAGGTCATCAATGCGAGGTAGGGGATACCTATTCTTGATGGTTATATGGTTCAATTCTTGGTAGTCAATACAAAGTTGCATACTCCCGTCTTTATTCTTTATGAATGAAACAGGAGTACCCCAAGGAGATATACTAGGACGAATGAAACCGATTTCTAATAACTCCTGTAGTTGGACTTTTAACTCCTGAAGTTTAATAGTAGCCATTCGATATGGGGTTTTAGAAATTGGTTTTGTACCCGGTTCAAGGTTAATAAAGAATTCAACTTCTCGTTCTGGGGGTAGATCGGGAAGTTCTTCAGGAAATACATCAGAAAATTCTCTAACAACAGAAATATTATTCAAATCCGACTTGTCTTTGTTCAAATCCATATCATTGGCTAAGAAAGCTTGACATCCATTTTTTAATAAACGAATAGGTTTATGGCTTGATATGACAGTGACTGATTTTAGTGGTTTAGTTGTTTGAATTCGTATGACATGTTGGTTAGGAATATGAAAACTAACAACCTTACAAAAATAATCAATTTTGACATGATGAGTTGTGACACCCCCAAAACAGGTATACAACACCCATTCTGAGTCGCCAAATACATGGTACATAAAGCAAACTACAACTACAATAATACAAATGTCGTGTGAAATACAACAATACATACTGTGAGTTTAAATACAAATATTGTCTTCTAGATAATATCCACACGCAAATAAGTCCTCATTACAATTATTCAAACACTATTTTATAGAAATAGTGAGGACTGCTAAAACATCTTCCTAGAACCATCACTCCATACCCCGACTCGATCCTGCTATGTTCTCACCTCCTGAGAAGAAAAATGGAACAAAAAGGAAAGGGTGAGCTCAACTAGCCTAGTAAAGAATATTATGACTAAGATAATATACAACAAATTATCGTTAGTCTTCAACAGGGAAAAATCTGATAAAATATAATAGACAACAAGTTTTAGATCAACAAATGCAGCGAAAACAGCAATCCATTAGAAGAGTCACGTAGAGAATGAATTCTACTGTCTTCTAAGATTTAAAAGTCCATCATCAATATTTCATCCCTGTAACAACAATCAATAAACATCTTTAATCATCCTTGCACTACAGGCCAAAGATATTCATTTGTATCACCAGTTGGTCATGTTCATCTCAACACCTGTTCATCTTTGCACTACGGGCCAAAGAGATTCATCAGTTTAATCATTCATCTTTGCACTACATGCCAAAGATATTCATCAAGTATCACCATTAAGGACTGAGGATGATGAAAAACATTTTTAAGAACGAATCCAGTGAGATAGAAGGACAAATATTAGGGATTCGTATAACAGTTTGTCCAAGATCAATAATACTTCATAACAATTAATTTTGAAGCAGAACTCAAAAATAACGATCAAAACATGGATACAATCAAAGATTGTAGCCAAAATAGACATCTTGGACAAAAAGAAAAATTTTTATTTTTCGGTGAATAGTGTCGTATACGTGAATAGTGCCGTATACGTGAATAGTAACCCCGACACAAAAAGTTTCAAATTTGATAAAAAAAAGTTAACCAATATTTCGGCATAATGATATTGAAGAAAAAATATCATTTAAGAAGAAAATAATATCCCTTACCTCAAAATAACCGTACTTCTGACTGAATTTCGGGTATAGTGCTGACAGAAACTTACACCGTATAACAACGCTCAAAGTATACTCACAAGAATATGCTCGATAATATAGAGAGAAAGAAAACTTGTTTCTGGTGTGATTTTCAATTCTAACTTAGCCCTCTATTTATAGGAAAATACTAGAATGCCAAAGGAAACTAAAATAATAAAATATTATTTTCTTTTTCTTCTTCCACACCAACCTTCACCAACCAATTTTGAAAGCCATCATCCATCTTTGAACAAAAATAGCAGCCCACATGTGTATTCCACACCAACCAAAAAGTGGGTCCCGCAATTTAATAAAAATTATTTTATTTTCTGAAACTTCAACAATTCATATAAAATAGACCGTTTATCAGAAAAATACGAATTTTATATCCATTCTGCCTGAAATCAAATTCTCTATAACTTTGTAAAAGAAAGTTTTTCCAAATTCCCAACAGAAAATATCTGAAATCGACAAACGGATGATTTTAATTCTTCCAGTCTGACAAAATACTGATAAAACACCTCAGCATTAATTCCTTCATTTTTATTCACATAAAAATAAATATATACATCATTTATATCCACATAAAATAAATATTTCCTTATCATATAAATCAATAATTAATTATTCACAAATAATATTACAGAATCACAATTATGACAACCAGGCCGTTCCCAAGAAAGAGGGGGCTTTCCAATAAAGATTTCTCCTTACTGGCGCGCAATTAGATGACCAAACCCCTCCTTGACAGAACTTTCTAGACATTGCCAATAATGTTATCTGATAATATTATTCAAATAATATGAATTATTGATCTGATAATGAGAAATATTGTGCAGTGATAATTATTGAAACAATAATAATATAAACTAACAATGCAACAATTATTGAATCAATATAATAAAATAATGAACAGTAACTACTGTAACAATTATTGAGTAGTGCCTTCTTACGTACGAATCAATAATTCAATAATACTGTGCAATACCGTGTGCTACTGTACAACAACACACATTACTGTATTTTAACCACCAGGTAACCCAACAGTGTTAACGATAACAATTTACGCCGTTATTTATAAAAACCCAAATTTGTCATTTTTTTCATCCGACCGTTATTCTGTTATGGGCCCACAATTGACTGCGCAATCGTACGAATATTCCCGACAAAAAGAATATTCCACGACCAAACGAATATTCCCCGACAACAATGATTATTTTATAGCCACTTGCTTATTTTGTAAAATTTTCACATTTCACCCATAACCAAAGCATTATATCAAATTAACCCTTATTAATTTAGAATAATGAATAGAGGAAAATTCAATTCATTTATAATAAGTTGGGGTCTTACAACCTCCCCTCCTTATAAAATTTCGTCCTCGAAATTGACGTACGTACCTGGTGTTTCGAACAGGTGAGGGTACCTCTCTTTCATCTCCGATTCCAACTCCCATGTCATTTCCTCAATTGCATGGTTTCTCCACAAAACCTTAACTTGTGGTATAACCTTCGTGCGTAAGACATGCTCTTTCCTATCCAAAATCTCAATAGGTATCTCCTTGTATGTTAATCTTCGGCTATCTCATCTGGTTCTAACTCAATAATATGGTTCGGGTCTTTCACATATTTACGAAGCATAGATAAGTGGAATACATTGTGAACACGAGACATACTTGGAGGTAATGCGAGTCTATAGGCCACATTTCCTATTTGGTCAAGAATCTCAAATGGACCAACAAATCTTGGATTGAGCTTTCCTCTCTTTCCAGATCTTGTAACTCCCTTCCATGGAGCAACACGTAACAGTACATGATCCCCAATATTAAATTCTACGTCCTTTCGATGAAGATCAGCATAACTCTTTTATCGATCTTGTGAGGTTTGAATACGTTGTCGAATCATTTGGATCTTTTCTGTAGTCATTGTTAGGTTTGTAATATTCATGAACGCAATCAAATTGCACAAAATTAGTGAAAACGTGTAAAAATCAGAGTTTAAAATTTTTATAAACCATAAACCCGGATCACCCTTTATGCACAATTATTAATTAAACGAAAAAGAAAGAACAAGAACCATACCCTTGAAGATCCGAGCTTCCTCAGGTACAAGTTCACCTCCAATCCTTTTCGCGTTCAACTTGAATCCACCGGGTTTGGTTCCTTCCTTTGATCAACGTTAGCCACTCAAGTGTTTGGCCTCTAGAGGTGATCCACCAAGGAAGAAGAAGAATTCAAGAAGATGGGTATTTGGCTCAAATCCTAGTTTTCTATCTCTATAGAAAAAGGCGTACTCTCCAACAATTGGAATTACGTATTCTAATAATACATCAACCTCTCTCTTACCCATAATAAGACTCCTCTTATTTATAGATGTGGGCAACCCATCCTTAACAATTAAGGAATTGGGTTTTATTTTAATTAATTAAACTCTTTTAATTAATTAGCCTCCTAATCTTATTAGGAATAATTAATTAACCTTTTAATTAATTAAGCTCCCTAATCTTATTAAGGATAAATAATTAAACTCTTTTAATTAATTTGCCTCCTAATCCTATTAGGATATTTGAGAGTACTTTTATTAATTAATTCCCAAAATCCTTTAGGAATTAAATAATAATAATAGTAATAATAATAATAAGACTCCTCTTATTAATTTATATTTAATATTTCCAAAATATTAAATAATAAATATTAAGCTATTTAATTTATTCTATCACCATAGATTAAATTAAATATACTTAACTTATTATTACGATTATGCCATTAACTTCTTAAATAATTATTCTTCCTTTTATGGTGTGACCCTTTAGGTTCTCCATATTAAACCGGTTGTGAATAAATCAATTAGAACAATTCTAATCTTATTTAAATAAATAAATTAAATTAATAATTTATTTAAATAAATAATATTTATTCTACAATAGGGATAAGCCTCCCTAGCGATCAACGACTTTCCAGATAATATAGATTTCAACATTAATCATAAAAGAACCTTTGAGTAAATAGTTACCGTACAATTCAATCCTTCCACCATACAATGTCCCAATTAAATATAAGACATGGAATTTCTGTCAAGTCTTATTTTATTTAATTATATGTATTTCGACTCTTAAATGCACAACCCCAAATAATGCAAATTAGAAACTCCTTTCTAATTTCATTCTGCCTTGGCCAAGGACTACTGAGTTGTCATTTATCGAATCACATAGGACATTTCTCTTCTTTTACTAGAAGTGGTAGATTCTTTATTGATCATACATTATCTCCATGTACAACTTATTATACCCAAGCATACCCTTTGATATACCCTAATGGTCTTAAGGAATAAGTCAAAGTATAACTCATCATACACAAGATACTATGATGATCTCAAGTCCAAGGATCACTTGTACTACTATCACTACAGGAATTCCTATTGACATGCAAGTAGAACTCCATTAGGTATTCCTTAGCGAGTCACGTTCAGTGAACTTATTCTCTAATAAGCACCTACATACTTGCTTTAGTGTCTCCACACAAATGATTATGAGATCAATCATCCTCATCCAATGAGCAAGCAACGTATGTACCAATCTATCCAGATTCACTAATCCCCAATTTAGTAATCCAACGATTGGGAACTATTTTAGTTTTAAGCTTTCTAAGAATTTAAATCTCATTAGAATGATCATCATCATTATTCTAAAAGCATTGCTTAAAACTGTGGGTTTATCACATATTATAAAACAGCATCATGTAGATAATTAAAAGCCTTTAATAAATTAATACATTTTATTAATAAATGAATAAGATTGTTTACAAAGTATATGCTTTATCATCAAACATGATTGGCTTGTGTGCATACTACTTTCAATCTCCCACTTGCACTAAAGTCAATCGTCATGGTATCTCATACTCTTCTTCTCTAAGTGACGATTATCCTGCTGTTGGATAAGCTTTAGTTAATGGATATGTAATGTTGTTCTTGAGAGTCCACTATCTCTATAGTGATTTCCCATCTTTCAATGATTCCTATAATCAAATGAAAGTGTCACAACACATGTTTGGATCCAAGATGAGACTTAGGAACTATTCCTAGTTCTGTAATGAACTTTTCATCCAAACAATCAACTTGAAGCTTCATTTATAGCAATATACTTTGTCTTTATCACTAAACCAACAACTCTTTGTTGTTTGGAACCTTTCCAATTCACTGCACCACCATTCAAGGTAACCTTTTACCTTAAAGTGGATTTTCTGTCGTTTGGTCTGTCTGAAAAACTTAAGTCTGTTAAGCCCTCTAGTTTTAATTCAGACCCGCCATGAATTATATCACATCCTTAGTGCTGGTTAAGTACTTTAAGATGTTTTTCACTGTCTCACAGTGAACTTCTTCATAATATGACTGATCAACATCAGGTCGCGTATATTTCATTGCATACATGATTGTCACTCATGCGATCTCTCTTTTAGGAGTCTATGGGGACTATTAAGAGAGATACACTCCATGGCTCATCAACATGAGACATCTATTGGAGTTTGCCATGCTAAACGACTTTAACATCAAATGAATATACGTTCCTTAGGTTAAGCCGAGCATCCTTTTAAATCTATCTATATAGATTTGCATCCCCAATTAAGATACTCTACCCAAATCATTCATGGAGGAATGTTTAGACAACTTTATCTTTACTGATTATAGCATTAGTATGTCATCCCTTATCTGTATTATATCAATATATAATACCAGAAATGTCACGACGCTCCCACTGACCCTTTTGTACACACTAGGTTCATTCTTGTTTTTGATAAAATCAAACTCTTTTGATTATCATATCAAAATGAATGTTCCATTTTTGAGAAGATTGCTTCAATCCATTTCTTTGAGTGTCTACAACTCTTACCTCATCGTATGTAACTGGATCATCATCTTTTATGATATGTACCTCATCATCATCATCCATGATGAATCCATACCTCCTAGGTATCTTCGGTACTATTCCAGATTTACGATTTGGTTGTGGTACAATAGGTCTATCTATAGGTTCCTCTTATTTGACTTGTATTATTTTATGGTTCTTGAACTTTTCAAGATGTATTATCCTCCCACTAGCCCTTTTAATGATAAACACCTTTATCTTAGAAGGAAACGTGTTTCGCAACAAACACCTTTTGCTAAGTAGGATTATAGAACATATACCCTAAACTTACTTTAGGATGTCCCACAAATCTATACTTGTCAAATCTTGTCCCAAGCTTATCCTTTGAAACCTTTTCACATAAGTTGGACAATCCCTTATCTTAACATACTTAAGATTAGGAATCCACCCTGTCAATAACTTTTATGGAGTCTTGGGGCCGGATTTTGAGGTTACCTTTTCGTAGATATGCAGCCATTTCTAGGATATTACCCCAGAAGGATACTAGAATGTCGGTAAAATCATTATGGACCGCACCATGTCCAACAAGGTACAATTTTTCCATTCAGATACATCAATCAATTATTGCGTATCAGGAGGTGTCCATTGTTAGAAAACCATTTGAGATGATCTAGAAACTTATTGCACAAGTATTTATTCCTTGATCTAATCAAAGAATCTTAATACTTTGTCAATTTGTTTCATTTCTGAATTCTTTGAACCTTTCAAATAATTCACACTTGTATTTCAACAAATACATACATTCAACTCTTTGAATGATCATCTGCTTTTCTTATACTAGTTTGTTCAATTTGAAAAATATATTTTTCACGTAAGTCAAGTATACAAAATCCATTAAGTAATATTTCAGTTCTATACATAAAATTATTATTATAAATAGAACAACAATTGTTCCTAATTATAATACCAAAGATTTTATTGTCCAACAATAAAATGAAAATAATGTTTCCAATGAGAACTGGAATACAATAACAACTTATTGACTTAATAGACTTTCCCGTAGGCATTGCTAAACTATAAGTTTCTATGGCTAATGTAGCAACCTTTGCTTCATTTTCCACACATAGGTTTACTTATATTTGTTTAGCTTTCTACTTCTACTTGGTCCCTTCATAAATCTATATTTATGATAACCAAAGTCGGTATCCAATACCCAAGTAGAACCTTGACTTAAAGAAAAATTTATTTCAATCATGAACAAAAAATTGTATTGTAACCGAAACTTCACTAAGTTTCTTTGGTTAGCCTCTGCAAGATGCTTCTTGCAGTTTCCTTCCAGTGTCCAGGCTTATTGCAGTGAAAGCAAATTCCTTTGCTATCCGTATCAGTTTTGTTCTTATTATCCTTTGTTTACACCTTTCTGTTTACCTTCTTTGAATCGTTTTTCTTTTCAAAAGATCCTTTGGCCCCTACCAGTAAGACATGGTATTTCTTGGTTAGAAAGTGACTCTCAACATTTTTCAACATGTTAAGCAAATCAGCGAGGCTGATATCTAGCTTGTTCATATGAAAAATTCACAACAATTGTGAAATGAGTCCGGGAGTGAGTGCAAGATCAAATCTTGGCTCAACTCTCCATCCATGATAAAACCCGTTGTCTTAATTGATCAATCAAATTGATTATGTTAAGGACTTTTATCTGTACCGTAGTGTCATCGGTCATTCTAGATCGGAAGAGCTCCTTAGATATCTGATATCTATCAGTCCTACTTTCCTCACCATCAACTACTTGATGTGCAGGAATATAATAGGAGCATCCATAGTTTCATGCTGACGCTGAAGCTCGTTACTCATGGATGCGAGCATGATGCATTGAGCCAACTATGCATCATCTAGCCACTTTCTAAAAGCAGCAATATCTTCCTCAGAGGCATTGTCTGCAACCATTGCAGGGATAGGCGTATTAAGGACATAAGATAGCTTTTCAGCCATGAGAACTATTCTCAAATTCCTTAACCAATCCGGTTAATTCAGTCCGGTTAATTTAGCATCTAATATGCTACGCAGTGATAGTAATTTAGACATTGTAAAATTCTGTAAATGAATTTGTAATTAACAACATTTTAACATACATTCTTTTATTAATTACCAAAATAATTTAGGTCTTGTTTTAAATTGGTATCTCCCACTATTTTCTTCAAACTATATTACCCTCACTTATATAGTTCGGCAATATCTAATTAAAGATATGCTAGTGAGAATAAGGATCCCATTTCAAATGTATATAGCCTTGTGTGTGCACAACAAACTATATATAAATAAATAGGTAGACAACTCTTGTCAATTACATCAACTATGTAACTCCTTGTATTTTGCCTCTTAAATCATAATGGTCAAGTGTGTGCACATCCGAACTAAAATAATTTAAGTTAAGTCAGACCCAGCATTTCTATATAAGTGAAGAGAAAACTACAGCCCTTGTGTGTGCACAACAAAGCAGTAATGTTCAATTCCTTATAAACATCATATGTAATAAAAACAACATCTTAAATATTTAATACTCGCCTTGTGTGTGCACAACAAACTCATATTAAATATTTAATACTCTATTGTTTCTATCATGCTAGAAGGCGACGTTCGATATTCTAAATATCTTTGAACGTTACAACTTAATATAAAAATTTGAGGGTTTTGTTATTAAATTATCCCATCTTGTTTAGCGCGCATGCACATATATATATAAAATACGCGTCATATTAATTAACATGCGAAGCATGTTTGCATAATATATAATATATATAGTATAAGCATGCACATATAGAATACTATATTCTACCTGGATTGATTATGGACTTTATTCTAGTTTGGTTCACTAGCGCCACCAAGTGAACCAAAAGGTCAAACCCTAGGGGTGCAAGAATTAATATTTAAATATAACTATTACATTTAAACCCGGGCTCCATTACAAATGGGTCTTCAAGCGCTCCTTGATCCTTGATCTCCAATTCTTCAAAATTAATTCTAATTATTCCTATTACAAAACTATTTAAAAAAAATAAAAACCTTGATCAGCAGTCAAAGGGAAATACATAGGAGGGAGATAGAATTTACATTAAGAAAAATTTAGAGAAGACGAGGTACGCAGACCCCATTTTAATAAAACCCATACATTCATACATCCAACTAAAATAAAATCCAATCACATTGGTCAATAGTCCATAATCAATCCCATTTATTATCATACACATCACCATATGTATAAATAAATAACATTCATCTCATGAATAATAAACATTTAATATATATATTGATATCATTTAATGGGCAAATTTCGTTAGTATAAAATCTAATTTTGAATCAAAATAAACTCCTTTATTTTAATCCAAATTTAAATCAAAATAAAACTATTTTATTTTAATTTATCCAATTTTGAATAAAATAAACTATTTTATTTTAATCAAAATCTTTAATCAAAATAAACTCCTTTATTTTAATTAATTATGGAATCCAATTCCATGTAAAAAAAACTCCTTTATTTAAGGAAATACGAATTTTCTTTCCTATTCACAAATAAACTCCTTTATTTTGAATAATATGAAATCTTATTTCATATCTAAATAAACTCCTTTATTTAAGGAAATTAGGATTCTCTTTCCTATTCAAAAATAAACTCCTTTATTTTGAATAATATAAAATCTTATATCATATTTAAATAAACTCCTTTATTTAAGGAAAGATGGATTCACTTTCCTATTCACAAATAAACTCCTTTATTTTAGGAAACATGAAATCCAATTTCAACTCCAATTAGTTATCATGGAATCCAATTCCAACTCTAATTAGTTAGCATGAAATTCAATTTTAAAATTAAAATAAACTTTTAGTTTAAGATTAAAATAAACCTTTTATTTTAAGATTAAAATAAATTTTTATTTTAAGATTAAAATAAATTTTTATTTTAATTATTAAAATATTATATATATAAAACCGTGCGGTTAATATAAATATATATATAATATATATTACCCTTTTGTAAAGTAACATGTTTACTTTAAGTGATTCCCTGCTAACCTTTTAACAGCATATACGTAATCCCATCCATATATATAATCTGTATGATAACTTTTGCAGATAGCAAACCCACGATCAGCTTTTTTAAAAAAAAACAAAACAAAATGTGATTCACCAATATAAAAAGTTATTCACGCGGAAAAGGACAACGCAAAACAGTTTCGCGTTTTTTTTTTTGTTTTTTAAATTTTATACAACAAAATTATGCCCAATTAAATTGTTCTAAACACATATCAATATACATATTAAATCTGAACAATTAATAATTCGCATAAAAGTTTGGCTCTGATACCACTGTTAGGTTTGTAATATTCATGAACGCAATCAAATTGCACAAAATTAGCGGAAATGTGTAAAAATCAGAGTTTAAAATTTTTACAAACCATAAACCCGGATCACCCTTTATGCACAATTATTAATTAAACGAAAAAGAAAGAACAAGAACCATACCCTTGAAGATCCGAGCTTCCTCAGGTACAAGTTCACCTCCAATCCTTTTCGCGTTCAACTTGAATCCATCGGGTTTGGTTCCTTCCTTTGATCAACGTTAGCCACTCAAGTGTTTGGCCTCTAGAGGTGATCCACCAAGGAAGAAGAAGAATTCAAGAAGAGGGGTATTTGGCTCAAACCCTAGTTTTCTATCTCTATAGAAAAAGGCGTACTCTCCAACAATTGGAATTACGTATTCTAATAATACGTCAACCTCTCTCTTACCCGTAATAAGACTCCTCTTATTTATAGATGTGGGCAACCCATCCTTAACAATTAAGGAATTGAGTTTTATTTTAATTAATTAAACTCTTTTAATTAATTAGTCTCCTAATCTTATTAGGAATAATTAATTAACCTTTTAATTAATTAAGCTCCCTAATCTTATTAAGGATAATTAATTAAACTCTTTTAATTAATTTGCCTCCTAATCCTATTAGGATATTTGAGAGTACTTTTATTAATTAATTCCCAAAATCCTTTAGGAATTAAATAATAATAATAGTAATAATAATAATAAGACTCCTCTTATTAATTTATATTTAATATTTCCAAAATATTAAATAATAAATATTAAGCTATTTAATTTATTCTATCACCATAGATTAAATTAAATATACGTAACTTATTATTACGATTATCCATTAACTTCTTAAATAATTATTCTTCCTTTTATGGTGTGACCGTTTAGGTTCTCCATATTAAACCTGTTGTGAATAAATCAATTAGAACAATTCTAATCTTATTTAAATAAATAAATTAAATTAATAATTTATTTAAATAAATAATATTTATTCTACAATAGGGATAAGCCTCCCTAGCGATCAACGACTTTCCAGATAATATAGATTTCAACATTAATCATAAAAGAACCTTTGAGTAAATAGTTACCGTACAATTCAATCCTTCCACCATATAATGTCCCAATTAAATATAAGACATGGAATTTCTGTCAAGTCTTATTTTATTTAATTATATGTATTTCGACTCTTAAATGCACAACCCCAAATAATGCAAATTAGAAACTCCTTTCTAATTTCATTCTGCCTTGGCCAAGGACTACTGAGTTGTCATTTATCGAATCACATAGGACATTTCTCTTCTTTTACTAGAAGTGATAGATTCTTTATTGATCATACATTATCTCCATGTACAACTTATTATACCCAAGCATACCCTTTGATATACCCTAATGGTCTTAAGGAATAAGTCAAAGTATAACTCATCATACACAAGATACTATGATGATCTCAAGTCCAAGGATCACTTGTACTACTATCACTACAGGAATTCCTATTGACATGCAAGTAGAACTCCATTAGGTATTCCTTAGCGAGTCACGTTCAGTGAACTTATTCTCTAATAAGCACCTACATACTTGCTTTAGTGTCTCCACACAAATGATTATGAGATCAATCATCCTCATCCAATGAGCAAGCAACGTATATACCAATCTATCCAGATTCACTAATCCCCAATTTAGTAATCCAACGATTGGGAACTATTTTAGTTTTAAGCTTTCTAAGAATTTAGATCTCATTAGAATGATCATCATCATTATTCTAAAAGCATTGCTTAAAACTGTGGGTTTATCACATATTATAAAACAGCATCATGTAGATAATTAAAAGCCTTTAATAAATTAATACATTTTATTAATAAATGAATAAGATTGTTTACAAAGTATATGCTTTATCATCAAACATGATTGGCTTGTGTGCATACTACTTTCAGTCATGCGTACTAGTTTTGGTCCCAACAACGTTGCTTCTCCCACCTCGTCCCAACATACTGGAGAACGACACTTTCGTCCATACAACGCCTCAAATGAAGCCATGCCTATACTTGCTTGATAACTGTTGTTGTGGGAGAATTCCACCAGTGGCAAGTACTTATCCCAACTTCCTTTGAAATCTAGAACACAGAGTCTTAATAGATCTTCAAGGGTTTGAATTGTCCTCTCTGATTGTCCGTCCGTTTGAGGATGATATGCTGAACTAAATTATAAATCTGTGCCCATAGCTTTCTGCAAGCTAACCCAAAATCTTGAAGTGAATCTTGGGTCACGATCCAAAACTATGGATACTGGCATGCCATGCAATCTCACAATCTCATTTACGTATATACGAGCAAGACGTTCAAGGGAATAAGTTTCTCGTATCTGTAAGAAATGAGCAGACTTGGTTAATCTATCAACAATAACCCAAATCGCATCTATGCCTTGAGAAACCTTGGGAAGACCTATAACGAAATCTATTGTAATGTGTTCCCACTTCCATTCCGGAATCTCAAGTGGTTGCAATGGACCTTTTGGCATTTGATGCTCCGCCTTTACACGTTAACAAGTTAAACACCTCGAGATAAACTCTGCGATCTCTCTCTTCATATTGTTCTGCCAAAATGTATGTCGAATATCATGATACATTTTGGTACTCCCAGGATGGATTGCAAACGGGGTGTTGTGTGCCTCCATCATGATTCTATACTTCAAGTCAGAATCGTTCGAAACGCAAAGTTGAGAGTTGAATCGAAGTATTCCTTCTTCATCGATTCTTGCTTCTGTAATAGCACCTTCTTGCACTTTCTTCTTCATTTGTATCAGCCCCAGGTTTGTGGCTTGAGCAGCTTTAACTTTATCGATTAAAGTCGGTTCTACTCGTATATTCGCCATCATCATGTAGGTCCCTGGAGTCTTTAATTCTACCTCCATCATTTGCAAGTCATATAAAATGGGCCTTTGCATTGACAATATCACACTCGTACTAGCATATGATCTTCAACTCAATGCGTCAGCTACTACGTTCGCTTTTCCAGGATGATATTGAATAGTGTGATCATAATCTTTTAACAGCTCAAGCCAACGTCGTTGCCTCATATTGAGTTCTTTTTGGGTGAAGAAATATTTGAGTCTTTTATGATCCGTATAAATCTCCACTTTTTTCCCATACAGGTAGTGTCTCCAGATTTTCAACGCAAAAATGACTGCTACCAACTCCAGATCATGAGTAAGATAATTCCACTCATATTCTTTGAGTTGTCTTGAGGCATAGGCTATGACTTTCCCATGTTGCATGAGAACACATCCTAACCCCTTGCCAGAAGCATCGCTGTAGATAACAAATCCATCCGAACCAGATGGTATTGTCAGAACAGGTGCCGAAATGAGTCTCCTCTTGAGCTCTTGGAAGCTCTTCTCGCATTCCTCGCTCCATACGAATTTTGCATCCTTTCGAGTTAGCTGAGTTAACGGAGTAGCGATTCGAGAAAATCCTTCCACGAATCTCCGATAATAACCAGCTAAACCCAGAAAGCTACATATTTCGATTGCCGACTTAGATTGCTCTCAACTGTGACTCATATCCCAACCTTGGATTGCACGTCACAATGACACCTATTAGTTTACTATCGCACGAATATGGCATCCCCTACGGAGAGTCTGGCTTCGGGGTATTCCACAAAAGAAGTCATGAGATAGAGGCTCGGGTATCAACTTCTATAGTTGGGTTTTTTAGTCCTGAAGTTCAATAGGAGCCATTCGATATGAGAATTTTAGAAATGGGTTTTGTACCAGATTTAAATTCGATACAAATTCAATATCACGCTCTGGGAGTATGCCAAGAAATTCTTCAGGAAATACGTCAGGAAATTCACTAACAACAAAAATATCATTCAAATCTGACGTATTATTGTTCAAGTCCATAACATGGCTAAGAAAGCTTGACACTCATTTTTCAATAAACAAATTGCTTTGTGGTTTGATATGACAGTGTTTGGCTTCAATGTTTTGGTTGCTTAAATTCGAATAACAGGTTGCTTAGGAATATGAAAACTAACAACCTTACAAAAGCAATCAATTTGGCATGATGAGTGGTTAACCAATCAATTCCTAAAATCACATCAAAAGCAAGTATTTTTAAAGAGATAAGATCAACAGGTAATGTGATAGTGCCAACTTGGATCATGCAAGATTTATAAACTGTAGATGTAACGAAGGTTTCACCCAATGGAGTTTCAACAGATAAATCAAAATCTAATTTCTCCAGAGTCAAGTTCAAACGTTGAGCATAAGCAGGAGAAATAAAAGAATGGGTAGAACCGGTATCTAGTAAGGTATAAACTTCGCAAGAGTTCAAGATTAGTTTACCCGTGATCACCTCATTTGGGTTCCTCACGTTTTGGCCAGTCACGATAAACGCTCTTCCAGGAACCGCTGATTTCGACTTATCCGGGACAGCCCTTGGAATCACCACTCCCGCTGAACTTGGTTTCGCTATAGTACAGTCTCGAGCAATGTGGGCTTCCTTTCCACAGTTATAACATACCTTGGATTGTTGTGGATAGTTTGGGCTGATATGTCCCTCCTTCCCGCATTTGTAACATCTAACTAGCGATCGTTCTCCTCCCCTAGAATTTGTTGTTGGTGCTGGTGCTGGTGCTGATGTCTTCCCGTCGTTGTTGAATCTCCTCTTTCTAAAATTTCCACTTGAGTCACCTCTTCTATTATCATGGCCACGATTTCCACCTGAGTGGTTACCGCCTTTGTCCGTATTCTTCCCTCCTCGCTGGTTATCATCGTTCTGATGACTGATGTCACCGATATGACCCTGGTTGTAGTCCCTCGGTTGAGTATACTCATTATCTCGCTCTAATAACTGAACCCTGTTTACAACATCTGAATACAGAGAAAATTTATGAGATATAAGGTATTGACGAATCTCGGGTTTTAGACCTCTCAAAAACATCCGCGTCATACGTTCCTCATTCTCCACCAAATGAGGTGCAAACCTGGATAACTCTGCGAACTTCGCCTCGTACTGAGACACCGTCATGTTGTTCTGTTCAAGTCTAATAAACTCTACATCTTTCATATGACGAATACTTTCAGGAAAGTACTTGTCATTGAAAAGTTTTTGAAATCTTTCCCAAGACATGTTGAGTGAGGCTGGCTGGGTACGCTTCACAGATTCTAACCAGTAATCTGCTTCACCACGAAACATAAAGGTGGCAAATGGAACCTTCCCAAGACATCGAATATCTTGGTAATTTGCTTGACCCACGTTTCTGCCTTGATCGGATCCGGCTTTCCATGGAAATCTGGTGGTCCCAACTCCTTGAACTGCTTAGCTATGATAGACCGCGCGTTGCCATCATTTCCACCCGTATTTTGTACACGAGTCTCCCTCGTCTGATTTTGCATGAACTGCAAAAAGTTCCTAAACATTCCATCATTCATCGTTTGCTCGGTAACGTTGTTTACAGGAGGAGTATTGCCTTCCTGTTGCACGTTCTCCTGGTTTGTGACTAAAGGTTGTTCCACCATCTCATAAACTCCATTGTTAACGTTCTCAGCAGCCATTCTTAAATACTGCCATAAAACAAGGGTTAATTAAACAAATCAACGTATCACATAATATCCCTATATTATGACCGACCAACAAATAAGCTTAGGTAGGATACACTAGCGAAGGATTTACTCATCTCTCCCCTCCTAGTTCTATTCCCCGATCTCCACCAGAGACCATATCCCTAAGCTCTGATACCAACTTTAACACCCCCAAAACAAGTATACAACACCCATTCTGAGTCGCCAAATACATGGTACATAAATCAAACTACAACTACAATAATACAAATGTCGTGTGAAATACGACAATACATACTGTGAGTTTAAATACAAATATTCTCTTCTAGACAATATCCACATGCAAATAAGTCCTCATTACAATTATTCAAACACTATTTTATAGAAATAGTGAGGACTGCTAAAACATCTTCCAAGAACCATCACTCCATACCCCGACTCGATCCTGCTATGTTCTCACCTCTTGAGAAGAAAAATGGAACAAAAAGGAAAGGGTGAGCTCAACTAGCCCAGTAAAGAATATTATGACTAAGATAATATACAAAAAATTATCGTTAGTCTTCAACATGGAAAAATTTGATAAAATATAATAGACAACAAGTTTTAGATCAACAAATACAGCGGAAACAGCAATCCATTAGAAGAGTCACGTAGAGAATGAATTCTACTGTCTTCTAAGATTTAAAAGTCCATCATCAATATTTCATCCCTGTAACAACAATCAATATACATCTTTAATCAGCTTTGCACTACAGGCCAAAGATGTTCATTTGTATCACCAGTTGGTCATGTTCATCTCAATACCTGTTCATCTTTGCACTACGGGCCAAAGAGATTCATCAGTTTAATCATTCATCTTTGCACTACAGGCCAAAGATATTCATCAAGTATCACCATTAAGGACTGAGGATGATGAAAAACATTTTTAAGAACGAATCCAGTGAGATAGAAGGACAAATATTAGGGATTCGTACAACAGTTTGTCCAAGATCAATAATACTTCATAACAACTGATTTTGAAGCAGAACTTAAAAATAACGATCAAAACATGGATACAATCAAAGATAGTAGCCAAAATAGACATCTTGGACAAAAAGGAAAATTTTCATTTTTCGGTGAATAGTGTCGTATTCGTAAATAGTGCCGTATACATGAATAGTAATCCCGACACAAAAACTTCTAAATTTGATAAAAAAAGGTCACAAATATTTTGGCATAATGATATTGAAGAAAAAATATCATTTAAGAAGAAAATAATACCCCTTACCTCAAAATAACCGTACTTCTGACTGAATTTCGGGTATAGTGCTGACAGAAACTTGCACTGTATAGCAACGCTCAAAGTATACTCACAAGAATACGTTTGATAATATAGAGAGAAAGAAAACATGTTTCTAGTGTGATTTTAAATTCTAACTTAGCCCTATATTTATACAAAAATACTATAACGCCAAAAGAGACTAAAATAATAAAATATTATTTTCTTTTTATTCTTCCACACCAACCTTCACCAACCAATTTTGAAAGCCATCAGCCATCTTTGAACAAAAGTAGCAGCCCACATGTGTATTCCACACCAACCAAAAAGTGGGTCTCACCCATAAATTAATAAAAATTATTTTATTTTCTGAAACTTCTGTAATTCATAGAAAATAGCACGTTTATTAAAAAAATACGAATTGTATGTCCATTCTGCCTGAAATCGAATTCTCTACAACTTTGCAGAAGAAAATTTTTTCAAATTTAAGACCAAAAATATCCGAAATCCAGAAACGGATGATTTTAAACACCGTTTCAACACCTTTTAAAATCCATGACAAATCATGCGTTCATTTTTAACGGTTCAAAATTTGTGGACATATACTCAACTCATATATCTATAACATATCAAAAATCACAATGATCCAACGGTCGGATTAAAATTATAAGTCGTGCAATAGAGCTTTAAGAACACCGAAATCCGACAAAATACTGTTAAAACACCTCAACGTTAATTCCTTCCTTAATAACCACATAAATAAATCCATCATTAATATCCACATCAAATAAATATTACCTTATCATATAAATCAATAATTAATTATTCACAAATAATATTACAGAATCATAATTATGACAACCAGGCCGTTCCCAGGAAAGAGGGGGCTTTCCAATAAAGATTTCTCCTTACTGGGGCGCAATTAGGTGACCAAACCTCTCCTTAGACAGAACTTTCTAGACATTGCCAATAATATTATCTGATAATATTATTCAAATAATATGAATTATTGATCTGATAATGGAAAATACTGTACAATGACAATTATTGAAACAATAATAATATAAATATCAACGCAGCAATTATTGAATCAATAAAATAAAATAATGAACAATAATTACTGTAACAATTATTGAGTAGTGCCTTCTTACGTACGAATCAATAATTCAATGATACTGTGCAATACCGTGTGCACTGTACAACAACACATATTACTATATTTTAACCACCAGGTAACCCAACAGTGTTAACGGTAACAATTTACGCCGTTATTTATAAAACTCAATCTTTGTCATTTTCTTTCATCCAACCATTTTTCGTTATGGGGCTCACAAATGACTGCGTCGTCGTACGTAGATTCACGACAAAAAGAATATTCCACGACCAAACGAATATTCCCCGACAATAATGAATATTTTATAACCACTTGCTTATTTTGTAAACTTTGCACATTTCACCCATAACCAAAGTATTATATCAAATTAACCCTTATTAATTTAGAATAATGAATAGAGGAAAATTTAATTTATTTATAATATGTTGGGGTCTTACATTTGACACCTTAACACAACCTTAGACCAAGCTATATGGGTGTTTCAAGGTCTGCAGTAGCAGTAGAACAAACTGTCTCAGGACAGGGTATGGCGTAGCTACGCCATACACAGGCCTAGGACCGGCGCAGCTGCGCAGGTGCACAGACAGAAGCAGAAATGGCTATGAACAGTAGCCGATTTTAGCCCAACAAACACAAATTTCACCTACTAAACAGTAATATTAACACGTACAATTGATACAAACCATCATAAATATGTTTTCCAACGTATTCCTCAACATAGAACAATTTAACAACAATTATACTAGTTTAATTTCCTCAAATTCCATATTTTCATATAAAACTCCATTTTTGAACTCTTTCACAAAAATTCACACTGTGATTTCAATTCTTCACCAAATCACTTCGTTCAAACTACGTTATGTTCGTTTCTTAATGAACTAGCATAAACAAGACTCAATTTATAATTTGACCACTAAAAATTGTACATACATGAGCCACATAAGAAAATATATACTATCATTATTTTCTTCTACTTTTAAACTGTAATTAGCATAGCAAATTCTTGTTTACATACAAACTCAACCATCACAACATTTATAATCACAATTATCCCATTGTATAGCAATAATTCAACAAATTTAAAACTCGCAGAATATATAACATTTTTTTTTGTCGTAAGCTCATATATGCATATATATATATGCATATATATATATATATATATATATATATATATATATATATATATATATATATATAATAGGGAGATTATGGAAAATACCTTTTGTTGCTTTAAATTCCTTGCTAACACCACTGAATTTACATCGAAAACTAAAACTTCCTCTCAATTCTCTTAAGCTCTCCCTCAATTTCTCTCTCAATTCTCTGTATTACTCTAGGCTTAGCAAATAAGGCGTAAAACCAACTGATAACCAATGCGTAAATACGCCAAACTTAATAAAATGCCAGTTACAAAACAAACGTATATATTATAAATATATTATATTTATTATTTTAATTTATTTTATTTCTAATTCAAAATTCAAAAATTAATAATCCAAAAGCCATAAGGCTTTGTTTGGCAAAACCCTTTAAAATTTAAAGACTTAATATTTTAAGCCTTGTTTGGCAAAACTAAATTAAACTCCTTTAATTTATTTTTATTTTTTAAAAATAATTTAGTTTATAATTTATAATTACATCTTATTTATTTGGATTTCCATATCCAACATTAACCAGTTAAATTAATCACATACTATATTTTAATTAAATATACCATTTTAACAAATATCACCAAATTATAATTTTTATTATAATTTTATTTAATAATTTAACATACCATTTTAAATTATTAATCAACAACATAACACCTCATGTCATATTATAACTCTCTAAATTATAAATAAATTTAATTTAGAATATTATCTAATAAATTTAGATTCATAAATATTTACTAACAACCATCACATCAACAAAATATTTATTAAACAATAAACACCTAAAATAAATATTTATATAATTCAATAAATATTTACAATTACAATTTGAAATTCCGGATTGTTACATGCACTCCTCCTCCAAATTTTCAGTGAAATTAGGGCTCAAAAGTGTAATTGATTGGTGTATGATTCAAATTTGTGTTCACTTTACTTAAGTCATGTAATAGCTGATAAAAGACGACCATACACAGTCCCAATCCATGCCAAAGTTGTTCTGTCCAAGCATCTGCAAAGTTCAAATTAAATCACATCCCTACTCTCTCTCTCTCTCTTTGTCCTCGTACCCCCGCCCCGGTAGGGGTTTTGTTCTTGTTGATGCCTGCCCCGGCGGGGGGTCAAGATCCTGTTTGCCACGTACACCTCCGCCTCGACGGGGATCAAACTTCTGCAGTTGCTGATTTTTACTTTTCCATGCTGATTTCTAGCCACAATGCCACCATTTTGTCACCAATGACACGTAATGCAACCTAAACATAAAACAAACACACAAAAAAGAAAAACTATACAGAAATAGACAGAACAAACATTGTTTAAGTCCAAATAGGAACCCAATTCGTAAGTATAAAACCAATTCATCAGAGATACATCAAATGGATGTGAAAACAGCTTTCTTAAATGAAGATTTAGAATAAGAAATCTACATGGAACAACTAGAAGGGTTTATTGTTCCAGGACAAGAAAATAAAGTTTGTCAGCTTGTAAAGTCCCTTTATTGATTAAAACAAGTACCCAAACAATGACATCAAAATTTTGACAATGCAAGATTATAAAGAATGAATTTTATATGAGAAGGAATAAATAATGAATACTTAATTAACCATTAATTATAAATAAGGTTTAACATCCCTTATAACTGAATATAAAGAACTTAGCTCATGTCTTCAATCTCCAATGTTGTAGATGATAGAATATAGAATGAATGATTAAATGACTAAAACTCTCAGCAATACCATGTATTTGTAGTGTTAGACAAAGTCCTAAATCATATAAGAAATAGAAATTCAAATCATAAAAGAAATTATAATTTACACTAGTTTCCATAAAGAAATAAAAACCAATATGGAAAGTAAATCTTAGTCTAAAAATATCCTAAATCTGATATAAATATCAACCCAAATCCATTTAGAAACCTATCAAAATATGCTTTTAGAAACTTTTCAAAAATCTAAGATTGCCCAGATTTTCCCGTTACCTCAGCCTGGGCGAACATTTATGTCTTCACAACTCCGCCAAGGAGGACTTCCTTTTTCCTAAGCTCTAAAGTAACCTCTGTCGGGGGGAGTTTCTCGGGAAAACAAATTCGGCGGGCGGATATGGTAGTTTCCTTAAATTTATTCTTTTGTCTATTTATTTAGCTCTGAATCGTCCTGTTTTATCACTTCAGCTCCATTTCATCCTAAAATTAGTAAACAACCTAATAAGTTATTTACATCACAAAATATGCAATAAATCCAAACGTAAAGGAATCAAAAATCATGAATTTTATGCACTTATCATATATATATATATATATATATATATATATATTTCAGTATATATTTTAAAAATATAAATTTTTTTATAAATATGTATACTCATGCAAAAAAATAATATTATATATACAATATTTTTTTTGTTTTTGAAAACTTAAATCTGTGATTTAAGAAATCTGAGATTAAAAACATTTGAAAGAACTAAACCAAGACAAATAAAACTTTAGAAATCCATAATTGAGATTTAAAACTTTTTACAGATTTGTGACAAAACCAAAAGGATTTGAGAAGTCTATTAATTAACAACGCTGAAATCTTAGCCAAAAACATCTAGAGTTTGAATTATATGAGACCTAGATTTATGAAGCTAAGATTTGTAAAATTAGATTTTAAAAAATATTAGTTTTTTATAAAAAAAGTAAAAGATGATTAGTTTAACAATAATTGACGAAAAATGATCGGTAGAAGTATGATCTCAAGAATTATAAATAAGTTGGAACTCAAAAATTTTGTTCTAGAAGATTTAGGGGGTGTTTGTTTAGAGCTGAATGGAGCTGAATCTGAATGGCTGAATCGGTCAGTGCGTTTATTTTGGTCTAAATGGCTGAATCGATAAGATGTACGAGCTGAATGACTAAGTCAGATTTTTTTAAATGAATGGCTGAATGAGCAACTGAATGTAGTAAAATAAATTTAAAAATTTAAAAATTTAAAAAAATATTAACTATTATGTTAAGTATTATTAAATAAATTTACAAAAAATTGTAATTTTTTCAAAGGGGTCAAATAATAAAGTTTTGTCATTCAGATGTTTCAGACATGTCAATTATCAAACAACTATTTTCATTCAGATTCAGATTCAACTCATTCAGATTTATTTAGTTTTTATCAAACACCTCCTTAGGTTTGAAAGCATTTAGGGAGAGAGAAAGATGAAGTGGCGGAAGAGAGAGAGAATAGAGAAGAAAATGAATTAAAAACATAATATTTACTATTTATATATAAATTTACTTGAGTGATCTAATAGCTGAAAATTAATCTCAAAAGTGATCAACGGTCGCGATAAAACCTGAGTTTTAAACATTCTTTTGATCGATTGACTTTTAATCCAACAAATGAGATTATTTTGTAGCTTACGATCAAACGGTTGCAAACTTTAATCTATGAGATTTCTTAGGTTGCTCATGATTGGCCCAAATCAGTACACACAGATTAGAGTTGTCTTCAAGTTGATTGTACATTTGTGCAATTAGTCTTACTTTGTTGTGTATAATAGTTTCACTTTCATCTAACTTGTTACGAAAAACCTAACGAGTTCCAATAATGGAAGTATCCTCGGGTTTTGGAACTATTTCCCAGACTTTTTTCTGGTGAACTGTTGAAGTTCATCTTGCATGACTAAGTCCTTTGTTGTTATCTCCAAAAGTTACCTCACCACAATCTATTGCTTGTAAATTATTCAATTTTGATTTGTCTCCAGTCATATGTTTTTAACAACCGTGTGAGACCCCAAATTTTATGAATAAAGATTTAAATTTCTCAAAATATTTTTTTTAATATTATGGTGTGGATTTGATATAATGTTATAGTTGTGGGTAATATTTATAAATTTTGAAAAGTATGCAAGTTGTTGTATAATATTCGATAGGTCGGGGAATATTCTTTTTGTCGGGAAATATCCGTACGACAGCACAATCATTAGTGGACCCAAAACGGAATTATTGTCGGATTGAGAAAATGACAAAAATATTTTATAAAATAACGGCGAAAGTTTTACCGTTAACTGTTGAAACACCCGGTGTTAAAAGTACAAGAATATGCGTGGTTGCATAGTAGCACACGGTATTGATTATTGATGCTTATATGAGAAGTCACTCAGTTTTATTTAATTATTGCTTTAATAATTGTTGCATAGTATCTCACGTTATTTGATTCAATTATTGTCGATATTTTATATATTATTAGATCAATAATTGAGATGACAGAGTTATTATTATTATTATTTGCAATATTAACGATGTCTAGAAGTTCTGTCAAAGAGAGGTTTGGTCACCTAATTGCGTGCCAATAGGGAGAAATCCTTATTGGAAATCCCCTTCTTTCCTGGGAACGACCTGGTCGATTAATATTGTGAATTATAATAAAAGTGATAAGTTTTGTTTTATTATTATTATAAATGTAATAAAACAGAATACTTTTATAAAGTTATTTATTTTATTAGACTATAAATAGAATATATAATATTCTATTATGAATAGTGCCTGCATAGTATTTGCATAGTAAAATATTTTTATATAAAACAGAATACTTTTATAAAATTACTTGTTTTATTAGACTATAAATAGAATATAAAATATTTTATTATGTATAGTGTTTGCATAGTGCATGCATAGTATTTACATAGTAAAATCTTTTTATATAAAACATAATACTTTTATAAATTTATTCATTTTATTAGATTATAAATAGAATATATTATATTTTATTTAAAAGATTTTGTATTATTAGAATATTTTATTAATACTGCATAGTAAATCAATATGGACCGTTTGTTTAAAAGTAAATCAATATGGACCGTTAATGAATTAGTTACTATTCAGTCCATTCTCCTATAAATAGAAGTTCATTCCTTCATTATTTCTTACGAATTTACTGAAACTCTAGAGAAAGAAACTATAGAGAGAAAAAAAAAAGTATTCTGCTACTTCTCTACTTCTATATCCAGTTTCTTCTAAGGTAAAGGATATTATTTGTTGTACTCGTAAGGGGTATTATTTCATTTGTATTCATGAAGAGAATTATTTTCTTTCAATACTCGTAAGGGGTATTATTTCTTTAGTATTCATGAAGAGAACTTCTGTTATTCCATTCTTTATTATTTTGTTAGAATAACATGTATACGCGGACTACCCTATACTTAATAAAATTCTTCTGTTATTTCATTCTTTATTATTATGTTGGAATAACCTGTCTATGCGAAGTACCGCATACATGGTGATATTCTTCTGTTATTCCATTCTTTATTATTCTGTTGGAACATCTTGTCTGTGCGTTTACGCATGACCTGGTTCCGTTATTTATTATTCTATTAGAACATCCTGTCGGTGCGAATTTCGCCTGACCTGGTTCCGTTATTTATTATTCTGTTGGAATATCCTGTCTGTGCTTTTAGGCATGACCTGGTTCTGTTATTTATTATTTTGTTAGAATAACCTGTCTGTGCAGTCTATCGAATGCCTGATGATTTTTTTTGCTATTTCATTCTTTATTATACTCAGTTGGTTAAAGTTTTGACTTCTATACTCCATGAAATTAGTGGAATATCTTTGATATTTGCGCTTCATCCAGTATCTTTACATGGAAATTTTATTCTTAGCATTTTTGAAATTTACTCTACAAAGAAGTATCATGTTGACAATTTGGACGTTATTAGTTCCTGGATAAATTAATTCTTAAACTTGTTTTATTGAATTCTTTTATCATTGTCATCATCCTCATGTTTATATTATGTTGAAAGTCATCTGTGGCCTGTAGTGCATAGATGGACTTGGTATGATTATGACCAGGGATTATTCGGTATAATCATGACCGTAATGTTACAAATGATGTGGTAAAAGTCCTCATTTGTGACACCCCCAAAATTAGGTACACATCACCCATCTTGAGTCGCCAGATACACGGTACAAAATTCAAATATAACCTAATAATACAGCAGTCGTGTATAATACGACAAAACATATGCTGTGAGTTTAAATAAAAATATTATCTTCTAGACAATATCCATTCTCAGAATAAGTCCTCATTACATTTATTGTCACACTATTTTACAGAATAGTGAGGACAACTAATACTATCATCTGGACCGTTACTCCATTCCCCGACTAGTCCTGGCTACGTTCTCATTTCCTAAAGAGAACAATGAAAGAAAGGGTTAGCTCAACTAGCCCAGCAAGAAACATTATGACTAAGATAATACAGAATAAATTATCAATAGTCTTCAACAATGTTAAACTGATAAAATACAATAGACAACCAGTTTAACTGCAGCAGAATATGCAATTCATTAAAAGAGTCAAGTAGAGAATAAAGTCTACTATCTTTTATAATTTAAAAGGCTTTCATCAATTTTTATCACTGAGACTTAGCTTAATGAATAAACCACAATATCTAATCATCCCTGTACCACGGTCAAGGATTTTCATCAAATCATCAATAGTCATGACTATACCGAATCACCCCTGGTCATAATCATACCAAAAACTATCCATCAATGCATTACAGGCCACTGAGGACTTTTATCACATCATTTATAATAGGTCATGATTATACCAAAAGATCCCTGGTCATAATCATACTAAGTTCATCTATGTATGTAAGCCAAAGATAACTTTCAACATAATATAACATGATGATGATGACAATGACATAATAATTCAATAAAACAAGTTCAAGAATTAATTTATCCAAGAACCAATAACGTCTAAATTGTCAACATGATACTGCTTTGTAGAATAAAATTCAACAATGCTTAGAAGAATATTTCCATGAAAAATACTGGATGAAGCGCAAATATCAAGGATATTCCACTAATTTCATGGAGTATATAAGTCAAAATTTTAACCAACTGAGAATAATAAGGAATGGAATAACAACAGAAATCACCATGCATGCGGTACTTCGCATAGACAGGTTATTCCAACAGAATAATAATAACGGAACCAGGTCAGGTGAAAATCACACCGACAGGATGTTCCAACAGAATAATAAAGAATGGAATAACAACAAAAATCACCATGCATGCGGTACTTCGCATAGACAGGTTATTCCAACAGAATAATAAAGACGGAACCAGGTCCGGCGTAAAGCACAGACATGATATTCCAACAGAATAATAAAGACGGAACCAGGTTCGGCGTAAAGCACAGACAGTATGTTCCAACGGAATAATAAAGACAGAACCAGGTCCGGCGTAAAGCACAGACTGGATGTTCCAACGGAATAATAAAGACAGAATAATAGAAGAATGTCACTAAGTATATGGTAGCCCGCGTATACAGGTTATTCCAACAGAACAATAAAGAAATAGAATAACAGAAGTTCTCTTCTTAAATACAAAAGAATAATATCCCTTACCGTAACAGAAACTAAATATAGGAAAAGAAAGTTAAGTAGCAGAAAACTTTTCTTCTTTCTCTCTTACAGTTTATCTCTCTAGAGTTTCAGTGAATTCGTAAGAATATAATGAAGGAATGAGCTTCTATTTATAGGAAAATAGAATGAATAGTAACTAATCCATGAACGGTCCAGATTGATTTACTTTAATCTGACGGTCCATATTTAAAGCAAAATCTTTTAAATAAAATATAATATAGTCTATTTATATAAAAAGATTTTTACTATGCAACACTATACATAATAAAATATAATATATTCTATTTATAGAATAACTTTAATAAAGTATTCTGTTTTATATAAAAAGATGTTTCTGTTTTATTACGTTAATAATACGAATAAAACAAAACGTCATCATCGTTATAATAATTCATATTATTAATCGACAATAATGGAATCAAACTGAGTGACTTCTCACATAAGCATCAATAATCAATGTTGTGTGCTACTATGCAACCACACGTATTACTGTACTTTTACTACCGAGTAGTTCAACAGTATGAACGGTAAAACTTCCGCCGTTATTTTTAATAAAATATTTTTTGTCGTTTTCTCAATCCAACAATAATTCTGTTGTGTGGTCCATCAATGATTGCTCCATTGTACGAATATTCCCTGCTAAAACGAATATTCCTCCGACCAATCGAATATAATATAGCAACTTGCATACTTTGCAGAATTTATAAATACTACCCACAACTATAATATTATCACAAATTCACACCATAATATTAAAAAATTATTTCGAGAAAATTTAAATCTTTATTTATAAAATCTGGGGTCTCACATCATTGGCCCGTAGTGTATTGATGGACAGTTGTTGGCATGATCATGACCATTGATGAATACACGAATATCATTAGCCCGTAGTGTATGGATAATTTGTGGCCGTAGTGCAGGGATGATGTGGATTATTTATTAAGCTGAGTCTCAACGATAAAAGTGATGAAAAACCTTTTTAAATCATAAAAGATAGTAGATTTTATTCTCTACTTGACTCTTTTAATGGATTGCTTGTTCCGCTGCAGTTAAACTTGATGTTTGTTATATTTTATCAGTTTAACACTGTTGAAGGCTAACGATAATTTATTCTGCATTATCTTAGTCATAATATTTCTTACCGGGCTAGTTGAGTTCACCCTTTCTTTCATTGTTCTCTTCAGGAAATGAGAATGTAGCCGGGACTAGTTGGGGAACGGAGTGACGGTCCAGATGATAGTATTAGTAGTCCTCACTATTCTGTTAAATAGAGTGACAATAAATGTAATGAGGAATCCTTTGAGTGTGGATATTGTCTAGATGACAATATTCCTATTAAAACTCTCAGTTTATGTATTGTCGTATATTACACGACGGTTGTATAATTAAGTTTGTATTTGTATTCTGTAGCATGTATTTGGCGACTCAGAATAGGTGATGTATACCTATTTTTGGGGCGTCACAGTTGGTATAATACAGTGGCAGTATTATGCATAGTATTTGCATAATGCCTGCCTAGTGTTTGCATAGTAAAATCTTTTTATATAAAATAGAATACTTTTATAAAGTTATTCATTTTATTAGATTATAAATAGAATATATTATATTTTATTTAAAAGATTTTGTTTTATTAGAATATTTCATTAATACTGTATAGTAAATTAATATGGACCATCCATTTAAAAGTAAATCAATCTGGACCGTTCATGAATTAGTTACTATTCAGTCCATTCTCCTATAAATAGAAGTTCATTCCTTCATTATTTCTTACGAATTTACTGAAACTCTAGAGAGAGAAACTATAGAGAGAAAGAAGAAAAGTATTCTGCTACTTCACTACTCCTATATCCAGTTTTTTTAAGATAATGGATATTATTTGTTGTACTCTTAAGGGGTATTATTTCATTTGTATTCATGAAGAGAATTATTTTCTTTCAATACTCGTAAGGGGTATTATTTCTTTCGTATTAATGAAGAGAACTTCTGTTATTCCATTCTTTATTATTCTGTTGGAATAACCTGTATACGTGGACTATCCTATACTTGCTAAAATTCTTCTGTTATTCCATTCTTTATTATTATGTTGGAATAATCTATCTATGCGAAGTACCGCATATATGGTGAAATTATTCTGTTATTCCATTTTTATTATCCTGTTGGAACATCTTGTCTGTGCGTTTATGCATGACCTGGTTCCGTTATTTATTATTCTGTTGGAACATCCTGTCGGTGCGAATTTCGCCTGACCTGGTTCCGTTATTTATTATTCTGTTGGAATAATCTATCTGTGCAGTTTATCGCATGCCTGATGATTTCTTTTGCTATTCCATTCTTTATTATACTCAGTTGGTTAAAGTTTTGACTTCTATACTCCATAAAATTAGTGGAATATCCTTGATATTTGCGCTTCATCCAGTATCTTTTCATAGAAATATTCTTCTGAGCATTCTTGAATTTTACTCTACAAAGAAGTATCATGTTGACAATTTGGACGTTATTAGTTCCTGGATAAATTAATTCTTAAACTTGATGTTTGTTATATTTTATCAGTTTAACACTGTTGAAGGCTAACGATAATTTATTATGCATTATCTTAGTCATAATATTTCTTACTGGGCTAGTTGAGTTCACCCTTTCTTTCATTGTTCTCTTCAGGAAATGAGAACGTAGCCGGGACTAGTTGGGGAACGGAGTGACGGTCCAGATGATAGTATTAGTAGTCCTCACTATTCTGTTAAATAGAGTGACAATAAATGTAATGAGGAATCCTTTGAGTGTGGATATTGTCTAGATGACAATATTCCTATTAAAACTCTCAGTTTATGTATTGTCGTATATTACACGACGGTTGTATAATTAAGTTTGTATTTGTATTCTGTAGCATGTATTTGGCGACTCAGAATAGGCGATGTATACCTATTTTGGGGGTGTCACAAACTGCTATCAAGATACCGTTTTTTTTACTACAGTCAGTTGCAAGACATATCTGCAACATATACTAATTTCACAAAAAAAAATGATATCCTTTAATAAGAAGGGTCCTTCGGGTGAGTTCTCCATTTTGTATAAGGATCATTTGTGTTTTCCTTTACAAAATTGGGTACAAGATAATCAATCTTAGTAGACACAAGCATTCTATGAGTAGCAGTTCTATAAAATGCATGATTTACTCTATTTTTATATTTTAAAAAGTTTTGATAAAAATTTATATAAGATCTTTCATTATAGATATCTTTTCTTATATTCTTCACAATAATAGGTGCACTATAAATTCCTTTTGGAACCCAAATTATTTCTTCTTTTATAATTTTCATTTCTAGCATTGCACATGTGAATAAAATGATCATTTCTATTACAATAAGAGCATTTAGTAAAGGGAGATATATGTATGACCTTTTTTTTCACTTTTAACATGATAGAGCCACTTATCTTTTGTTTTACTAGGTTCCCCAATATATCTTAATCCTTCTTTGTTAAATCCATATCTTTGTTGATTAAGCATGACATCAATATTTTCTTTCCTTTTTGTGAACTTAATGACAGTAGAGTTTAAATCATCATGTTCTTTAGTCAAAATTTTAATTTGATCTATAAAAGAAGAATCTTTACTCTATTTTTCTAATTCTATCTTTAAGGATAAATTTTTAAACTTGATATTTTTAATATCTTCACTTAATACTTGATTTGTATTTGAGTGTCTTCATTACTTTCAGCAAGTATTGAATTTTCAACTTAGAGATTTTCAATATAAATGATAAGTGTTGAATTTTCTATCACAAGAAATTTGTTTATTTTTCTTAATTTTTTTAATTCTTCCTTTAGCTAATAATAAACTTTCTGAAAAATCATTTTCTAGTTTTTCTTTTTCTTCTTTTAAACTTTCATTCGGTATACTTAAATTTGAATTTTCTATTTTAGAATTTTTGTTACTTTTAATTAATTTTTCTAATGAAATTTTTAATTTAATAATTTTTTCTTTAATAATTTTATTATCTTCATATAAACAATTATAAGCTTCTTGTAGTTCATAATGTTTTTCACTTATATTATCTAAAATATTTATGACGAATAAAGTATTAGGTAGTTGATGTTCAGAATTTGGTGATGAATCATTGTCTGCAATTAAAGAATATTTGCTCATCTTACCCGTGAGACAAGATTCACAAGTTGAATATGATTCATAATCAGATAGCTCTAAGAGCTCATCTTTATGCAACTTGGATAATCTTGTTTCATTAATATGATCGAGTATACAATGACACATAAAAGTATAATTAACATCATCTCTTTTTCTTTTCTTAGTTTGTTCAATTATTTGAAGTATATTTTCATGCAAGTCAAGTATGTAAAGTCCATTCAATAAATTACCATCACCATATAAAATATTTTTATTATAAATAGAACAACTGTTGTTCTTTATTATAATTGCATAAAACCTCAAAAATTCGGATGAGTCAGTACATCCATTTAAATTTATACCAACTGGCGACTCTATCTAATTCGCCCAATCATTAAAATCAATCTTTACAAATTCGTCGACATTTATATCCATTTTTTTCCTAAAATTTTACCTTTTAAATAAATTAATCAACCTAACAAAATAATAAAGGGTAAACAATAAACAAAATTAGGAATCAAATCAAATTCTTGACGTCGACAACTATTCTTAAATTGACAACGTTGTCAATGAATCGGTCACACATATATATATATATATAAAAAAAAAAAATTAAAAGATCTACGAGATATTAGATTCACACCAATATAATTAAAAGATCTTCCACGCGAACAGTAATTGAATCAACAACCGACTAATAAAAACATGGAAAAGATGTAGAAATAACATTTTTCATAAATATCATCTAGAATGAAGTCAATCAAACTTGATATTGCCCCAAGTGCACATCCTTACTCTTGAAAGGCTCATACTCTCCAAGATAAACCCCAAGATGATCAGATAACGATAATTTATCGATATTTTCGTGATGATAGGACTTACAAACGAAGTATATAATCGTTTGAATCACCAGCCCAAAGACAATCAACTTGAAAAGAAGCAAGAAACACAATATCCCAAATCCAACCCTCTTCCACATATTTAATGATCTTCCATCCACAACAAAATCCCAAAACAAAATTTGTATAACCAAAAGAGACAAATTCAACTTAAAGAAAATAACCGAGGCCACTCCAATTTTCCCTATGATCAAATCCTTGCTCTTCATCATGGCCTTAACGCCGTACAAGTTCTCTAACACTGTCACAACGCTAGCAAGCTGCCAGATTATTGTCATATACACAAACCCCACAATGTATAAGATCAACACAATGATGAAAAGGGCCGGACCGGCCATTCCATCTACTATCAAATACCCATCTACTATCAAATACACAATCATAATTGAAATCGCAAATGCAATAACATGGTACGCGAAAAAGGCCAAGAACGTGATCAAGAAAGTGACCATGAGGCGTTTCCAGACTTTAGGCACGACGCTCATGACTTTCTTGAAAGTCACATCGCGCCCCGTGTAGATGGATGCGATGGTGTACACCACGGCGGAAGTGGAAAGGAGGGAAAATACGAGGAGGAAAGTGAAGCATGCGGCCTTGAAGAGAAAATAAACTATCCATTCGGAGGATAAGAGATCAGAGTTTTTTCTGTAGCTTTGAGAACCTTCTGTGGTTCGGTGGAGTTGGAATTCAGTGTATTGGATTTTCCAAGAGAGACGATGGGAGATTTCCATGTAGGCTAGGAAAATGAAGGAAAGGGGGAGGATTAGGGCTAAGGTTATTTGGCTAAGGATTTTCCTACATGTAAAGATGATCTTGTAGGCTTCTTTATAGATGCCAAATAGGCCGAGGAATTGCATATCTTCTTGTTCTCTGTCCATGATGTTTTGGTCGAATGGATTACGGAGGGGAAATGGGAATGGTGGAGGAGAGAAATTTGGTTATAAGAAGGGATTATAAGGGTTTGATTTTGAAATTTTTATCTGTTAAACAACTACCCTTGGTATTCAAGTAAACTAGCTAACAACTCAATGCATGTCCCTTTCACACTCCCACTCTTTTTCTATTTATTTATTTGGATATGTTACTTGTAAGATAATATAGTTTTTCATTTTCCATTTGTTACCTGAAAATTAAATGGAAATAATATAATAATTCTGCCTTCATGTTTAACTTAATAGTTTGACATGATAATGAAATTTTTAATCGGATATTATGTTATTTTACAATACCATCAAAATAAACGCGACTTTTTTTGAAACAAAAAGCAACCTAAATTAATATGAGTGGAAGATGCCCCTGGAAAAATATAAAAATATTTAAAACCAGAAAGGACATGTTTCTTGTAGATTAGCTTGAAAAAAGTAAAAAATAGACAGCTTTGTTAGTTCCGGAAGGACGGCAAAAAAAAATTCATAGGGGCGAAGGTTCTGAAGAAACATCGTCTCCATTCAACACTATATCCTGAGTTCTTATTATCCCTGAATCTCTACTATATTCACAAGGGTATGTTAAGTGACTAAGAGGGTGTTTGATAAAATTGAATGAAATAGTTCTGAATGTTTAAGTAATTTGAATGAGCTGAATGAAACAGAATTCTGAATACTGAATGAAAAAAAGTTGTTTGATAAATGACATGTATGAAATATCGATTTTTATTATTTTACCCCTCTGAAAAAATTTAAAATTGTTGTAAATTTATTTAATGTTACTTAATATAATAGTTAATATTGTAAAAAAAATTAAATATAAAATACTTCATTAAGCCGTCATTCAGCCAAAAAAAAAATTACACTTGGTCATTCAGCCCAAAAATTTTACTGATTCAACAATTCAAACGATTTTTAGTCAAAATAAAAGCACTGAATGGCTGACAGATTCAGTCATTTAACTCAATTCAGCTTTAAACAAAAACCCCCCTAAGTTTTAATGTTAGAAAAAATATATATCATAAATTAATGAGTATTGCTAAGGGTTTCAAATTTTTAGTCTCAAATAACATGATATTGAATATTTTAATGACAATTTTTGGCAAGAGTAAATCACATGAGATCTACCCGGCCAATATTATGGCGACACTTTTTGAGACCAAAAATTTGAGACACCTAACAATATTCTAAATTAACACTCCTTCCGTCCTGAAAAGGATGACCTAAGTATATTTTTCACATAAATTAATAAAGTAAGATAAAAAAAGAGAATAATTTTTTTTCAAATTTATCCTTAGTGACCCTACAAGATTACATAATGTGATGTGTTCTTTTATTTTTTTTTTATACTAATGAACCCCACTAAATGATATACTCGATCCTTATTTTTTATATCTTAGGTCATCCTTTTGATAACAAAAAAAATTATACCTTGAACCATTATTTTGAAGATGGAGGAAATATATTCCAAGGGCTTATGCTCGAACAGGTATTTAATATTTTTCTGGATAAAAAGAAAAATAATTTACTTTAACACAATAATATAGATTAAGGTTCTTAAATATGTTCAACAATGAATATATAAAAGATACATATCACTCTCTACATCTTAAAGAAAGAGTTTTATATAAAAGATTCGTAATTACTAGAAATATATTTTTTTATTTTTGTTCTATATTTACTTCTAATAACTTTAAAATGTGTTATTATTTATACTGTTATTATCAATAAAAAGGACTTTTTTGTGGAACAATCTTGTTAATTAAAAAAATTGGCTCTATTTTATAGCAAAAGCAGTAATTAATTTTTCTTCTATTGTACGATGATCTCAAAGAATATATATTTTCAATCAAAATATGTAGACGTTTGATAACGAACTGCAACCACTAATTAAATGGTTGTCTCAATAATGCTTGCTTTTGTCGCAATGCTATTATACAAGGTTATTAGATCCGAATTGAATCGTCGATCGGACCTGGGTAACTGGCTCACCGGTTTTACCAATTCCTTATTCTTTTTTGCTAATTTAAAGCCTTTGAATTTGATTAAATATATCCTAAATTGAGTTATGATCATAATTTAATATATTTCTTTTCATATAGACTAACTATTTATTTGAATTGTATAAAGTACATATAGTACAAATAGATTTAGATTTTTTTATCGAATTTGATTGAATGTATCTTAGAGATATTTATATTCATTTGTGTTTGATTTTATCACTTTTAAATCTTGTGTTGCGAATTATTTCATTAGAATGGTATTAAGGGTAATGGAAGGCTAAGATTAATCCTCTTATACAGTCTTAATCTACAGCTAAGATTTCATTTTGGTGGGGTAATAATTCATGTTTTAGTAAGGCCTATATAAGGTAGAGATTTGTACTGAAAGGGGTATGAAGTGAATTAAAAATTTATTCTCCAATCTATATTTCATTCTCTTTCTCCCTATAATTTCAATCAAAGTCTACCCGAGACTATAAATCGGTAACAATGGCGGTTTCGTTGAGCTGACATGGTGAAATCAAATGGAAAACAATTGGAAGAAGACGTCAATTTCGTGGATCATTTACAGAGATTTGAAAACAAAAAATGGCAAGCTCTAACTGCTATGGTGATTCAACGGATAGAGTTATAGTACAACGAATATGTTATGAATTACTTCATATATCATAAACAATCCAACTCTGTTTAGGAATATGAGACCTCATTCTTGCAATTGAAGTGTTGGGCAGAGACTTGGAGCGAAGAAATTTTTATCGAAGATTGAGTTGGGAGAGTCTTTGTTAGGGGATTAAGGGAAGAAATCAAAAAGTATGTAAAGTGGTGCTCCCCAAATTCCTTGCAAAGGGCAATTGATTGGGCAAAACAGCAAGAGTTATGTCATGCCACTAAGGAGTTTGATAAAAGTTCTCAATCAAATCAGACAACCAATTCCAATTTATCCTCGGCTGAAAATCATGATGCTCCTGAAGTAATACCAATAACAGTGAAGAAGATGATCAAAACCTCCATTTCTGGTAATGTTTCTATGAAAGGAAATAATATTTCCTTAGTTCACAAAAAGTTTTTCAATTCTTCATTTTCTTTAGCTACTAAATATCCAACACAAATTGATAATGAGAGCAATCTACTTGAGTCAAGATTGGGTTTAAATGGGCACATTAGAAGGATCTATGGTACTGCTCAAGGTGATGAGCTTTATGTTGAAGATAAACTGTTTGATAAAAATCATAAACGTGACAAATACATTCCTGCACTTGAACCAAAACCTCCAGATCATTATGACACTCAAGTTGACATATGTATGTTCGGATTAAGCATAATTTGTTGGAAATCTACTATATTTCTAATAGCAGTAAGTAACGCAACAAGGCAAAAAAGAGAGAGCAGCAAAATGAATAAGGAATGTCAAAGAAATAATTCCTTTACTTTTTTTAATTAAAATCATAATAATCCCACTACTTACAACTACTATTTATAAACTTATGGAACATGCCCACATACTCCACTATTAATAAAGTGGAGAGACCCATTACTGCTACTATCAAACCACTAAGCCACTACATAAGATAAAAACATAACCCCACTACTACCAGTAGCCTTAATAACATAAAATATAATTTGCATCATATTTTATCATAATTAGTAATAAAGGGGTTGAATTCCTAAATGACTCCGACAAAGCATATTATCGTAATACCAAATACTATGGTGGCTATTCGAATTTGGTGATTTCAGTTGGGAAACTGGAGGAACCGATAGAGTATGGTATGTTTCCTGATGCATTTTTGTTTCTGAATTTTCAGGCTTGTGGGATTTTAAGACTATTTTGCATTTAAATATAGCATGCATGAACTTCAAGAACTTTTTTAATAATAAGTTTAATGAAATAACCAAGAAGGATGAGAATTCATGGAAATCTGATTTGAAGGAAATCTTATACTAGGGTGAAAGAGGGAAGTTTGTGAGCATTGTGTTGGTACCATATTTGTTGAATAATGATGGATGGGTAGCCTTGTTGTATACAGAAGACGAGTATAAAAGAAACGTGGAAGTTTTGAAAATTTGAAAAATGATTATGAAACTAGTGGAGGAAAGTATAATGAAGTCATTGATAAATTTCGGGGGCTGCTAACTCAGAATTTCTTCATGCTCTTGTTTTGTTTGAATGTGGAGGTGATTTTCCTTGGCGAAGCTACAAAGACATTTCACAAAGATGTTAATGGTGTATTAATAATGGTGACTAAAGTCAGACAGTTGTATGATATTGTAAATGAGTGGTTTTCCATGAATCTTATTGAAGATACCCATCACTCAAAAACAAGGAGACATGCTTTCATGTGATTTGGGACGAGAAAAAATTCTCAAAGTGTACAAGGTGCATTTGTTAATATGGGAACAATGTGTGAGGATGAAATTTTGGTTGCTCAATTGAGCACTGCTCGCAAGCCTGTGGTATTTGGGAAAGCAAATCTTGTGGATTTTGAAGGGGAATTTGATCCAGGGGAAATAATATTGCTACCCACTGCAGAAGAATGCTGAAGCACTTTTAAATATCACCCTTGAGGACAAGGTGGTTGTCAATATGTAGGATAATGTTCTTTTACTTTGTAAACCTGTGTGGGCTATTCAAACTAGGAAGTTTTCAAGGAGTTCTCTTCGCTCTACCATGATTACACTAGCATGAGGTATGTTAAAGTTGTATGAATGTCATTTATGTGTCATGGAATTCTGCTCCATTGGTATCTATGTGAATTGGTCGCACTAAGGTTGTTTGGCATTTATATAATAACATTATGGAGTGTTGTGTTATATAGTTTATTCAAAATTCAATTGTATGGATGGTATTACAGTCACATTGGAATTATTATCTTATGTCATGGGCTACTTAAGATGGGGTCCCGGGATTGAGTTTATGATTTTGTCATGGTGCAACAACTTATATATAATGTGGAATAGGATACAGCTTCATGAGTTCAGGCATAGGTATTACAGTGGTTTTTAGTGGTTTTTGCAATTGATGCAACCCATGGTATATCTTATATAGTATTGAACAAGTCTAGGGTAAGACTTTTATTGTTGTCCAGTCATATAGATCCACGGTTCAGAGGATGAAGAATTTTTTCATTTGAATTTTTTCATTTATGTAGTGTACATCACCATCTATGTTGTGTTGTGGTTCATGCTGATTGCACTTGTGTTGAAGTTGGATTCCAGTGAGGGTGATAACGATGACCTTTTATGCCTAGTTTGTGGATCCTTTACTATAATTGCAAGCCATAAGTTCTTCAGAAAGATGAGGATGGTATATGCATATGCTTTTGTTCCAACAATCTGTAAGGCTTTGACATATGTTAAATGAAAGTAGTATGCACACAAGCCAATCATGTTGATGATAAAGCATATACTTTGTAACAATCTTATTCGTTTATTAATAAAAGTATTCATTTACTAAAGGCTTTAATTTATCTACATGGTGCTGTTTTAATAATATGTGATAAACTCGTAGTTTTAAGCAATACTTTTAGAATTATGATAAGATCATGCTAATGACGTCTAAATTCTTACATAGTTTAAAAAATAAAATGTTCTCAATCGATGGATTAATAAAAATGGGATTAGTGAATCCGGATAGATTGGTACATACGTTGCTTGCTCATTGAATGAGGATGGTTGATCTCATGATCCTTTGTGTGAAGACATTATGTAGGTGCTTATTAGAGAATAAGTACAATGAACGTGATTCGCTAAGGAATACCTAATGGAGTTTTACTTGTCTGTCAAAAGGAATTCCTGTAGTGATAGTAATACACGTGATCTTTGGACTTGAGATCATCGTAGTATCTTGTGCATGATGAGTTATACTTTGACTTATTCCTTAAGACCCTTAGGGTATATCAAAGGGTATGCTTGGGTATAATAAGTTGTACATGAAAATAATCACTACAACAAAAAGCCTTATTTCTGACTGAATATTTCGTCGTAATTAAGTATAATCCGTCGAGATTATACTTAATTCCGACGGAATATTCCGTCGGCACTTCAGTCGGATATAAGGACGTCGAAATTAAGTCCGTCGATATTTCAGTCGGAGATATATATCCTCGACCGAATTAACCTCGACGGAATATTCGGTCGAGATTAATATATTCTCGACTGAATTATATTCGTCGATCATATTCTGTCGAGTCTAAACCTGCCACGTGGCACCCCATAAAAAAATATAAAGGCTTAAGATAGACGAAATTCCGTCGAGGATAGCCCTATTTCGTCGAGGTTACCCCTTTTTTCTTAATATTCATATTGTTTTGGAAATATCCAAGGTAATAACCCACATTTTTTGTACCCGTAAACCAATTTTTTTTCCAACCGCACATAAAACATAATCCAAGGCCATAAAACATAATTATAATTCAAGGCCAACAATAATTATATTTCCAAGGACAACATTAATATGAATTACCAAGGCCAACATGAATATGACATTAAACTAAAGTTCTAATCAACTAAAGTATATCAAATATACATTTAAACTAATGCAAACAAATAAAACTATATTACTGATTAATTAAAAGCTACAATACGTCAAAAATCAACTAAACTATATAAATTTACATCACATTAAGCTAAAAACTAAGTAAATATGTACAAATCATCTACAAAACTAAGTCACGGGTCGTCGTCGTCCAACCGCTCAACATCGTCAGCCCGCTCATCAGCCTGTTGTTACAATATAATGTAACTCATTAGTCCATATATATAATACAGTTAAAAATAACTAATTAAATGCAAATTACATAACATGCAGAATATATACTTGAATTTAAAACGAATAGTATATGTGACGCCCCCAAAACAGGTATACATCACTCATCTTGAGTCGCCAGATATCACACTATATAAATCAAATACAACTTAATTAATGCAACTGTCGTGTAAAATACGACAAAACATAGCTGAGAGTTTAAACACGAATATTGCCTTCTAGACAATATCCACTCTCAATGGAGTCCTCATTACAATTATTATCACACTTTTTTATAAAAATAGTGAGGACTACTATAGCCAACATTTCGAACCGTCAATCCGTTCCCCGACTCATCCCAGCTATATTCTCATTTCCTGAAGAGAACAATGAAAGAAAAGGGTGAGCTTAACTAGCCCAGTAAGAAATATTATGGCTAAGATAATGCAGAATAAACTATTATTAGCCTTCAACATTGTTAAATTGATAAAATACAATAAACATTAAGTTTAACTACAGCGGAATAAGCAATCCATTAGAAGAGTCAAGTAGAACACAATGTCTACTATCTCCTCTAGATTAAAAGCCCATCGTTAATATTTCATTCATGTAATACTCATCAACAATTATTTATTATACCCAAGACAAAAAGAACTATCATCACATGTCTTCACCTGAACCACCAAAGATTATAATTAAATCCACAATTTATTTTTATAATCATGTAAATCAACAGTTTCTCCTTGCCACAAAGGCTTAATAGAACGTTTACTCAATATCCTTACCCCAAAGGCTAAAGATATTCAAATGTAATAACAATGATCATACCAATCAGTTGTCTACCTTTGCACTACGGCCCAAAGATATTTAACTATAAAACCAATGGTCATAATCATACCAATCAATTGTCTGTCAGCGCACTACGGCCAAAGACATTCAAGTGTTAACTAATGGTCATGATTCTGCCAATTATATCATCGAATTATCCATGCACTACGAGCCAAGGATATTCGTTATTATCACCCGTGGTTATGATCATGTCATACACCTGTCTATCTTTGCACGCAAGCCAAAGATATACAACTATAAAACTAATAATCAACAGTCCATCTTTGCACGTAAGCCAAAGATATACAACTGTAAAATCAATAATCAACAGTCCATCTATGCACATAAGCCAAAGATGACTTTCATCACAATATAAGCATGACGATGATGGCAATAATATAAGCATTAATCAAAGAAATCAAGGATAAATATTAAAGACTTTAAATTTATCCAGAGTTTAAAAATATCCAAATTGTCAACATGATACTTCTTTGTGGAGTAAAATTCAAGAATAATATTCATGTAACAAAAATAATTTGGACAGAAAAGAAATATATTTTTCGGGTAAATAGTACCCCGTGAATAGTACCCTATGAATAGTACTTCAGGAATAGTACCTCGTGAATAGTACCCCGGCATGAAAAGTACCCCAAATATTCTAGTGAATAATATTCGGGTGAATAGTAATTTGGGTGAATAGTAACTCATGAATAGTACTCCGACATGAAAAAGTGTCCCGAATACCCGAGTGAATAATACTAGAGTGAATAGTAATCGAGTGAATAGTAACCCGTGAATAGTAACTTGTAAAAAAATACCAAAGAAAATGATATTCCATGATGAGTACAAAAGAAATGATATCTCATACGAGTATAATAGAATATACGAAACTGCAAATGAATTTTCACCCGCTATGCGGTAATCCACATAGACATATCATTTCTGTAATTTAATAAAGAATGAATACGAATGATCATTCACCATGCATGCAGTAGTCCACACAGACAGGTTATTCCAACATAATAATAAAGAATGGAATAACAAAAGAATTCATCAAGCATGCGATAGACCGCGCAGGCAGGTTATTCCAACAGAATAATAAAAAATGGAACCAGGTCATGCGTAATCCGCACAGACAGGATATTCCAACAGAATAATAAAGAATGGAATAACAACAAAATTCACCAGGCATGTGATAGACCACACAGACAGGTTATTCCAACAGAATAATAAAGAATGGAATAATAGAAGAATTTCACCATGTATGCGGTAGTTCGCATAGACAGGTTATTCTAACATAATAATAAAGAATGGAATAACAACCCTTACAAGTATTGAAAGAAAATAACTCTTTTCATGAATACGAAAGAATAATACCCCTTACATAATAATGATATCCCTTACCTCAGAAGAAGATTGGATACTTGAATAGTGAAGTAGCAGACTTCGCTTCTTCTTTCTCTCTATAGCTTCTCTCTCTATAATTTCTCTATAATAATTGCTCTTGTGAGACTTAGTGAATTGGTGAAAAATAATGAAGGAGTGAGCTTCTATTTATAGAAAAATATAGTTTCCATAATTGCACATTTTGGGGCTCGAAATATTATAGTATAATACCTTCCTGTTTTTCTTTATTTTTAATTTAGTCCTACAAGTATTATCAAACTTGCACCACCTCCCCTAATAGTAAATCATGTGACTCGATAGTTCTAAACATGTGAAAAAATTAATTATAGTATAATACCTTCATCTATACCTCCATTTTTAATTTAGTCATGCAAGTATTATCAATCTTGCACCAACTCCCTTAAAAGTAAATCATGTGAATCAATAGTACACACATGTGAACACATAGTTATAAGCATGTGAATTAATAGCAATTAATTGTTAATTTATCCTATTAATTACCCGATTGGTCAGTATAACTTCCAGACATCAATTATTATCGAAATAAATGTCGATTTCCACTAACACTAATGATTCCCACACAATGGAACTATCAATTTCATCTTTAATCAACACCAACTTATTCATCATTAATATTATAATTCACAATATTTAACAGCCAGGTCCTTCCCAAGAAAGATGAGGCTTTTTGATAAGGATTTCTCCCTATTGGCGCGCAATTAGATTATCTAACCTCTCCTTGACAGAACTTCTACACATTGTCAATATTGTAAATAATAATATGAATAACGTTTTCGTCTCAATTATTGATTTAATAATATAACATATTATACAGATGATACTGTGACAATAATTGAATCAATAATATGAGAGATATGATGCTGCAATTACTGTAGCAATAATTGAGTATAATTGAGTGACTTCTTATGTAAGCATCAATAATCAATACCGTGTGTTACTATGCAACCACGCGTATTACTGTACCTTTATCACCGATTATTTATGACAACTTGCTTACTTTGCAAAATTTTAAATATCACCCTTAACTTTAACCTTTTATCAATTTGACTATTTATCAAAATAGAAAAATTGAATACTTTTATTTCATAAAATTCGGGATCTCACAGTATACCTGAGTAGTCGAGGGTTGACTCAGCATCGACCCAAACGCGTCCATAAGTGAGGTAACCACCATCCGAACAATCTCGTCTCGTATCACGGCAAACTGCTCCGTGGGATACCCGTACTATCGACGGTGGCACCAGCTGCAACATCATGTGTAAGCTGATGGAGGCGAGAACGGCTGGTCAGGTCCCGACGACGGAATAGCGGATCCGTCTCAAATCTCTTCGACACCGCAGCCACAACCCGCTGGAACAAAGCATCGTCTAAGCCAACTCCCGTATGTGATGGTCCCACAAGGGCTCTCAGACGCAGACGCTGGCTAGATCCTAAATAAATAAATATAGCATGAATAATATTATAATTAAGTTTACTTTATTCATAAATAAGAAATGAACTAAAATATTATTCTTCCAGGCAGTGTATAGGTTGGTATCCTCGGCAACCCCAGCACTCGATACCGAACGGTAGTGCTAGAGGGAGTATCCTGAGACGCGACCCAAATTGTCGTCTCCTCGTCCTGAGATAAACTAATTTCGGACGGAGGGATGGTCGAATCAGTCATCTTAGTATCGCCCCTAGCAGCCTGCAACTCTGCTATACGCTGGTTGCGGAGCTTCCCAAACCGGCCCTGTAATTTAATATATGTACATGTGAGTTAACTTTGTATCATCCTACAAATTACGTAATATGATCCTAAAGAATCTATATATAACCAATAAAGAATCTACCGCTTCTAGTAAAAGAAGAGAAATATCCTATGTGATTCGATAAATAACAACCCAGTAGTCATTGGCCAAGGTAGAATGAAATGAAATATCATAAGCTTACTTTCGCCGTTATTTTTATAAAAAAATATTTCTGTCGTTTTCCAACTCCGAAAGTAATTCCGTTGTGGGGTCCACCAATAATTGTGTCGTCGTACGAATATTCCCCGACCAAACGAATATTTTATGACAACTTACTTACTTTAAAAAATTTATAAATATTACCCACAACTATAACATTATATCAAATCCACACCATAATATTCAAAAATATATTTTGAGAAAAATTAATCTTTATTCATAAAAGTTAGGGTCTTACAATATGTATATGTGTAAGACCCCAACTTTTATGAATAAAGATTAATTTCTCTCGAAATATATTTTTGAATATTATGGTGTGGATATGATATAATGTTATAGTTGTGGGTAATATTTACAAAATTTGCAAAGTAAGCAAGTGGTTATATAATATTCGATTGGTCGGGAAATATTTGTTTTAACAGGGAATATTCGTACGACGGTACAATCATTGGTGGACCACACAAGAGAAGTATTGTCGTAGTAAGAAAACGACAAAATTATCTTTTTATAAAAATAACGGCGGAAGTGTTACCGTTAAAACTGTTGAACTACCCAGTAGTAAAAGTACAGTAATACGCGTGGTTGCATAGTAACACACAGTATTAGTTATTGATACTTACGTGAGAAGTCACTCAGTTATACTCAATTATTGCTACAGTAATTGATGCATCATATCTCTCATATTATTGATTCGATTATTGTCACAGTATCATCTGCATAATATGATATATTATTAAATCAATAATTGAGACAACAAAGTTGTTCATATTATTAAATTGCAATATTTGCAATGTCTAGAAGTTCTGTCAAGGAGATGTTTGGTCACCTAATTGCGCGCTAATAGGGAGAAATCCTAATCGGAAAGCCCCCTCTTTTCTAGGAACGACCTGGTTGTTAAATATTGTGAGTTATAATATCAATGATGAATAAGTTCGTGTTGATTAAAGATGAATTTGATAGTTCCATTGTGTTGAAATTATTTGTGTTAGTGGAAATCGATATTTATTTCGATAATAATTGATGTCTGGAGGTTATATTGTTCAATCGGGTATTCGGGGCACTTTTTGTGTCGGAGTACTATTCACGAGTTACTATTCATGAGTTACTATTCACGGGGTACTATTCACCCGAAAAATATATTTCTTTTCGGTCCAAATTATTTTTGGGTACAATATTATTCCATGAGGAGATGTGCTAATTTTTTAGACCGTTGGTTGAAATTATAATAGTAAATCAATATGGATCGTTGATTTAAAGTTTTAATAGTAACTTGTCCATTCAGTTTTCCAAGAGTTATTTGTCCCTTTAGTTTTCCAAGAGTTATTTGCCTCTTCGGTGTTTCAAGAGTTAATTGCTCCCTTCGCAAATAGTAGTTGTCTCTTCAATATTACCAAGAGTCATTTTTTACCCTTCGTTAAGACCAAGAGCCACTTTCAGTTCTTCTATAAATAGAAGCTCATTCCTTCATTATTTCTTATGAATTCACTAAAACTCTATAGAGAGAAATTATAGAGAGAAAGAATAAGAGAAGTTTGCTACCTCACTTTTCCAATATCCAGTTTCTTTTAAGGTAAGGGATATTATTCTTTCGTATTCATGAAGAGAATTATTTTCTTTCAATACTCGTAAGAATTGTTATTCTATTCTTCATTATTATGTTGGAATAACTTGTTTATGCGAAGTACCACATACATGGTAAAATTCTTCTTTTATTCCATTCTTTATTATTATGTCGGAATAACCTGTTTATACGAAGTACCGCATACATGGTGAAATTCTTCTGTTATTCCATTCTTTATTATTATGTTGGAATAACCTATTTATGCGAAGTACCGCATACATGGTGAAATTCTTCTATTATTCTGTTCTTTATTATTCTGTCAGAATATCCTGTCTGTGCGTTTACGCCGGACCTGGTTCCATTATTTATTATTCTAGTCGGAATATCCTGTCCGTGCGTTTACGCATGGCCTGGTTCCATTATTTATTATTATGTTGGGAATAACCTGTCTGTGCAGTCTATCGCACGCATGGTGAATCTTTCTGTTATTCCATTCTTTATTATTCTATTGGAATAACCTGTTTATGTGGATTACCACATGCATGGTGAATGATCCTTTGTATTCATTCCTTATTAAATTATGAAAATGATCTGTATACGTGGATTACCACATGGCGGGTGAAAATTCATTTGCAGTTTCATATAATCTGTTATACTCATTTGGTTAAAGTTTTGGCTTCTATACTCCATGAAATTAGTAGAATATCCTGGATATTTGCACTTCATCTAGTATCTTTTCATGGAAATATTCTTCTGAGCATTCTTGAATTTTACTCCACAAAGCAGTATCATGTTGACAATTTGGACGTTATTGAGTTCTAGATAAATTAATTCTTGAACTTGTTTTATTGAATTATTATGTCATTGTCATCATCCCTATGCTTATATTGTAATGAAAGTCATCTTTGGCTTACGTGCATAGATGAACTTAGTATGATTATGACCAAGGATCATTCGGTATAATCATGACCTGTAATGTTATAAATGATATGGTAAAAGTCCTCAGCGGCCTGTAATGCATTGATGGACAGTTTTTGGTATGATTATGACCAGGGATTGTTTGGTATAGTCATGACCATTGATGATTTAATGAATATCCTTGACCCGTAGTACAGGGATGATTAGATGATGTGTTTTATTTATTAAGTTGAGTCTTAGCGATTAAAATTGATGAAAATATTTTATACCATAGAAGATAGTAGATTTTATTCTCTACTTGTCTCTTCTAATGGATTGCTTGTTCCGCTGCAGTTAAACTTGATGTCTATTGTATTTTATCAGTTTAACATTGTTGAAGACTATTGATAATTTATTCTGCATTTTCTTAGTCATAATATTTCTTACTGAGCTAGTTGAGCTCACCCTTTCTTTCATTGTTCTCTTCAGGAAATAAGAATATAGCTGGGATGAGTCGGGGAACGGAGTGATGGTCTAGATGATAGCATTAGTAGTCCTCACTATTCTGCTAAATAGTGTGACAATAAATGTAATGAGGACTCCATTGAGTGTGGATATTGTCTAGATGATAATATTCTTATTAAATCTCTCAGTTTATGTTTTGTCGTATTTTACACGACAGTTGTATTATTAAGTTGTATTTATATTTTTGTATCATGTATTTGGCGACTCAAGATGGGTGATGTATACCTATTTTCGGGGCGTCACAGTTGGTATCAAAGCTTAGGGATATGATCCCTGGCTGAGATGTGAGATAAGAACTAGGAGGGGAGAGACGGAGAATTCCTTCGATAGTATGACCTACTTAAGTTTATTTGGTATTTAATTGATCGGTCAGAGTACAAGGATAATATGTGATATGTTAATTAACCCTTGTTTTGTTGCAGTATTTGAAAATGGCATCCGAAAATGTTGAGATAAGTAATGAAGCACGTGAGACCGTTGAGTCACCAACGATCAATGCTCAGGGTAATATGCAACAGGAAGACAACAACCCTCATGAAAACAATAACACCGATGAATTGGTGAACGATGGGATGGTTAGAGGCTTTATGCAATTCATACAACATCAGCGAAGGCGGCTCCTGTCCAAAATGCAGGTGGAAACACTGACAACTCACGGTCGGTCACCGCTAAGCAGTTTAAGGAGCTGGGACCACCAGAGTTTTTTGGAGAGCCAAAACCACTTAAGGCGGAGACGTGGATAAATCAGATCAACAAGATATTTAATGTCTTGGGATGCTTCAAGGAGCAAAAGATTCCCTTTGCCACCTTCATGTTGCGTGCAGAGGCAGATTACTAGTGGGAATCTGTAAAGCGTACTCAACCTGCCGCACTGAAGATGTCTTGGGAGAAGTTCCAAGAGCTGTTCAACGACAAGTACTTTTCTAAAAGTATTCATCATATGAAGGAGGTAGAGTTCATCAAGCTTGAGCAAAACAATATGACCGTGGCACAGTACGAAGCTAAGTTTGCCGAGTTGTCTCGGTTTGCATCCCACTTAGTTGATAATGAGGAAAGAATGACGCGGATGTTTCTAAGAGGTTTGAAACCCGAGATACGTTAATACATTATCTCTGATAAACTGTGTTTGTATTCAGATGTTGTGAATAGGGCTCAGTTATTAGAGCGCGATAATGAGTCAACCCAACCAAGAGAGAGCATCCGACAAGTCGATAATACCAGTGGTAGCAGTCATCGTAGCGGTGACAACAAACGTGGACGGATTCAACATGCCAAAAATGATAATCACTTCAGTTGTAATCATGGCCAAGACAATAGGAGTAGAAAGTTCAAGAAAAGAAGGTTCAGTAATGATGGAAAGATGTCAACACCAGCACCCGTTGTTAAGGAAGGAGAACGACCGTCAGTCGTATGTTACAAATGTGGAGGGGAAGGACACATAAGTCCAAACTGCACGATGCAGTCCAAAACATGTTATAATTATGGAAAAGAAGGCCACATAGCCCGATTTTGTCGTGCACCAAAGTCAAGTCCAGCTGGAATGGAGGCATCAAAGGGTGTCCCAGATAAGACAAAACTGGTAGTTCAAGGAAGAGCGTTTTTCGTAACCTCCCAAAAACTGAGGAATCCAAACGAGGTGATCACGGGTAAGCTAACCATAAACTCTAGCGAAGTTTATACTTTATTTGATACCTATTCTACCCATTCCTTTATTTCTCCTACTTGCGCTCAACGTTTAAATTTGACTCCGGAGAAATTAGACTTTGATTTATATGTTGAAACTCCGTTGGGAGAAACCTTCATTACAACCACGGTTTATAAGTCCTATTTGATTCAAATCGATAACCACATGTTACCTGTCGATCTTATTTCTTTGAAAATACTTGTATTTGATGTGATTCTAGGGATTGATTGGTTAACTACTCATCATGCAAAAATTGATTATTTTCGTAAGGTTGTTAGCTTTCATATTCCTAACCAACCTATTATGCGAATTCAAGCAACCAAACCATTAAAATCCATCACTGTCATCTCAAGCCATAAAGCTATTTGTTTATTAAAAAACGGATGTCAAGCTTTCTTAGCTCATGTCACGGATCTAAACAAAAATACGTCAGTTTTGAACGATATTTCTATTGTTAATGAATTTCCTGACGTATTCCCGGAAGAACTTCTTGGCCTACCCCGGAGCGTGAAATTGAATTTTGTATCGACCTTGAATCCGGTACAAAACCTATTTCCAAAGCCCCATATCGAATGGCTCCTATTGAACTTCAGGAGTTAAAAATCCAACTACAGGAATTGTTAGACATAGGTTTCATTCGTCCTAGTACGTCTCCTTAGGGTGCTCCTGTTCTATTTGTGAAGAAGAAAGATGGAAGTATGCGACTTTGTATTGATTATCGGGAGTTGAATCATGTCACCATCAAAAATAGGTACCCGTTACCTCGTATTGATGATCTGTTTGACCAGTTGCAAGGCGCCAAATTCTTTTCAAAGATCAATCTTCGTTCTGGATATCATCAGTTGAAGATTAAAACTGATGACATTCCAAAGACTACTTTCAGAACTCGGTACGGGCATTATGAATTCCTAGTCATATCTTTTGGATTGACTAATGCTCCTGCTGCCTTCATGGACATGATGAACCGAGTATTCAAGGAATATTTGGATCACTTTTGTAGTGTTCTTTATTGATGACATCCTCATATACTCCAAAACCCGTGAAGACCATGAGCAACAATTAAGGCTGATACTTCAAAAGCTTTGTGAAAACAAGCTATATGCCAAGTTGAAGAAATGTGAGTTCTGGCTTGAGGAAGTTGCATTCCTTGGGCACGTGATATCAAATCATGGAATATCTGTTGACCCGGCAAAGATTGAAGCAATTCAAAGTTGGGATCAACCTAAGTCAGTGACCGAAGTACGTAGCTTTCTCGACTTAGCTGGTTATTATCGGAGATTCGTAGAAGGGTTTTCTCAAATCCCTACTCCATTAACGCATCTGACTCCAAAAGATACAAAATTTGATTGGAGCGAGAAATGTGAGAAGAGTTTTCAAGAACTCAATAGTAGACTCATTCCAGCACCTGTTCTGACAATACCATCTGGCACGGAGGGATTTGTAATTTACAGTGATGTTTCAGGCAAAGGGTTAGGATGTGTTCTCATGCAACATGGGAAAGTCATAGCCTATACTGTAAGATCCCAACTTATTATTAATGAAATTTAATTTTCTCTATTTATTATTTTGAAATAGTAAGGGTTGATTTGATTAATGTGGATAGTTATGGGTAAAATACGCAAATATTTCAAAATAAGCAAGTGGTTATAAAATATTCATTGTTGTCGGGAAAAATTCGTTTGGTCGTGGAATATTCTTGCTGTCAGGGAATATTCGTACGACGGCGCAGTCTTTTGTGGGCCCCATAACGGAAAGCGATTGGATGAAGAAAACGACAAATATAAGTTGTTTAAAAATAACGACATAGTTGTTACCGTTAATACTGTTAAAATACTCGGTGGTTAAAACACAGTAGCACACGGTATTGCACCAATTATTGATTCTTACGTAAGAAGGCACTACTCAATAATGGTTACAGTAATTACTGTTCAGTATTTTATTTTATAATTGCTGCGTTGATATTTTATATTGATGTTGTTTCAATAATTATCATTACATAGTATTTTTATTATTGAAGCAATAATTCATATTATCTGAATAATATTATTAGATAACATTATTGGCAATGTCTAGAAAGTTCTGTTTAAGGAGAGGTTTGGTCACCTAATTGCGCGCCAGTAAGGAGAAATTCTTATTGGAAAGCCCCCTCTTTCCTGGGAACTGCCTGGTTGTCAATATTGTGATTCTGTAATATTATTTGTGAATAATTAATTATTGATTCATATGATGAGAAAAATATTGATTTTATGTGGATATAGATGGAGAAAATTTTTAATGTGACAATTGTTGAAAATTGAAATTTTATCTTTTTCTGATAAAATAATTCATTTAAGTAAATTATTATATTTTAATAATATAATAATGATGATATTTTTACGATAAATGTGGGATATATGAGTATATGTGGAAGAGGAGTATTTTTGTTATCAAAAATATTTAAAGCATGTTTTATGTGTCGGTGGACCCCATTTCTTGACTGAAATTTGAATATAGCCTGTAAAATCGTCCGTTTGTGGATTTCGGTTAATTTCTGGTTAGAATTTGGAAAACCTCTCTTCTGTAAAGTTGTAGAAAATTGAATTTGCTATAAAAAGTAGCGAGATTCGAATTTTCTGATAAAAGGGCTATTTATTATGAATTATTGAAGTTCCGAAACTCCGAAATAATTGATTTTGAAAGTTTAAAATATTTAAAATAGGAAAAACGTTTTTTTTATTTAGGCAAGGTGAATCACTCTTGGTGGCTGATGGTTTGAATCAGATTTTGTGTACGTAGGAATTTAATAAATATATATTAATATTTTATTAAATTTTCTGCTTTGGTGTTCTAAGCATTTTCCTATAAATAGGGTGCTTAGGTTAGAATTGAAAATCACACCAGAAACTGAAGTTTTCTCTCTCTCTATATTATCGAGCGTATTCTTGTGAGTATTTTGAGTATACTTTGAGTACTGTTGCTATACGATGCAAGTTAAAGTCATAGCTTATATCCGGTGTTTCAACTAGAAGTGATGTCTTTCGAGGTAAGGGATGTTATTTTCTTCTCAAATGATATTATTTCTTCAATATCATTATGCTGAAATATTGGTTGGAACTTTTTATCAAATTTGGAACTTTTTCATGTCGGGCTTACTATTCACGAGTTACCATTCATGAGTTACTATTCACGAATTACTATTCACGAGTTACTATTCACGAGTACTGTTCACGAAGCATGATGATGTTTTTTGTGAAATTTCTATCTTTTGGTGTCGAAGTTACTATTCACGTATACGGCACTATTCACGTATACAGCACTATTCACGAATACGGCACTATTCACCGAAAAATGAAATTTCTTCTTTTCGTCCAAATTATCTATTCTGGAAACTAGCTTTGATTGTATCCATGTTTTGATCATTCTTGAATTTTACCCCACTTTTGTTATTTATGAAGTATTTTTGAATGAAAATTGTTTAAAGTACGAATCCTTAATATTTGTTCTTTTGCTTCACTGGATCCGTTTTCTTTAAAATATTTTTCATCATCCTCAGTCTTAAATGATGATATTACTGAATATCTTTGGCCTGTAGTGCAAAGATGAATGATTTCTTGATGAATATCTTTGGCCCGTAGTGCAAAGATGAACAGGTGTTGAGATGAACATGACCGACTGATTAATATCTTTGGCCCGTAGTGCAAAGATGAACAGGTGTTTAGATGAACATGACCAACTGATGAATATCTTTGGCCTGTAGTGCAAAGATGAATATTTGATTCCAGATATATATTGATTGATGTTACAGGGATAAAATATCGACGATGAACTTTTAAATTCATATATAGAAGATAGTAGTTTGCATTCTCTACTTAACTGTTTTAATGAATTGTTGTTTCCGCTGCAGTTGTTGATTTAAAACTGGTTGTCTATTGTATTCTATTAGACTTTTCCCTGTTGAAGACTAACGATAATTTTTTGTATATTATTTTAGTCATAATATTCTTTACTGGGCTAGTTGAGCTCACCCTTTTTCTTTTTGTTCCATTTTTCTTCTCAAGAGGCGAGAATGTAGCGAGTACTAGTCGGTGTATGGAATGAAGGTTCTAGAGAGAGTTGTTTAGTAGTCCTCACCATTTTGTAAAATAATGTATCAATAATTATGATGGAGATTTATTTACGTGTGGATATTGTCTAGATGACAATATTTGTATTTAAACTCACAGTTTTTATGTTGTATTCATAAAGTTGTAGTTGTTTCTGTATCATGTATTTGGCGACTCAGAATGGGTTGGATGGAATGAACCTATTTTGGGGTCGTTACAGTTGGTATCAAAGCTTAGGGATATGATCTCTGGCGGAGATCGGGGAATAGAACTAGGAGAGTAGAGACGAGTAAATCCTTCACTAGTGTGTCCTACCTAAGCTTATTTGTTAGTTGGTCAGTATATAGGGATATTATGTGATATATTGATTTCCTTAATTAACCCTTGTTTTATGACAGTATTTGAGAATGTCGACTGAGAATATTAACAGTGGAAATGAGATCGTGGAGACGCTTGTACTCACCAACGAGGAGAACGTGCAACGGGCTGGCAATGTACCTCCTGTGAACAACACCACTGAGCAGATGATGAACGAGGGGATGTTTAGAAGCTTTTTACAGTTCATGCAAAATCAGACGAGGGAGACTCGTGTTCAAAATACAGGAGGAAATGATAGCAATTCACGGGTGGTCACAGCCAAGAAGTTCAAAGAGTTGGGACCACCAAAATTCAGGGGAAAGCTGGATCCGATTAAGGCAGAGACGTGGGTCAAACAAATTACCAAGATATTCGATGTCTTGGGTTGCGCAGAGGAACAAAAAGTTCCATTCGATACTTTTATGTTCCGTAACGAGGCAGATTACTGGTGGGAATCTGTGAAGCGTACCCATCCAGTTGTACTCAGCATGTCATGGGAGACGTTTCAGAAACAGTTCAATGACAAATACTTCCCTGAAAGTATTCGTCATATGAAAGAAATGGAGTTTATTAGACTGGAGCAGAATAACATGACGGTGTCCCAGTACGAGGCGAAGTTCGCGGAGTTATCCAGGTTTGCACCTCATTTGGTGGAGAATGAGGAACGTATGACGCGGATGTTTCTGAGAGGTTTGAAACCCGGCATACGTCAGTATCTCATTTCTCATAAATTTTCTCTCTATTCAGATGTTGTCAACAGGGCTCAGTTGTTAGATCGAGATAACGAGTACGTTCACCCGAGGGACCATAACCAGGATTATACCGAAGATAACAGTCATCAGAATAACGATAACCAGCGGAGAAAGAAGAATACGGACAAAGGCGGTAACCACTCTGGTGGTAATCGTGGCCATGATAATAGAAGAAGTGAGTCCGGAGGAGATTTTAAAAAGAGGAGATTCAACAACGACCATTTGAAGACGTCAGCGCCAGTAGCAACTGGTTCCAAGGGAGGAGAAAGACCACCGGTCGTATGCTACAAATGCGGGAAAGAGGGACATATCAGCCCAAACTGCCCACAACAGTTTAAGGTATGCTATAAATGTGGAAAAGGAGTACATATCGCTCGAGATTGTACGGTATCGAAACCCAGTCCAGCGGGAATGGTGACTCAAAAGGATGTCCCAAAAAAGTCAAAGTCAACGGTTCCTGGAAGAGCGTTTGTCGTGACCGGTCAAAATGCGAGGAACCCGAACGAAGTTAGCACGGGTTAGTTAATTATAAATTCTTACGAAGTTTATACCTTACTAGATACCGGTTCTACCCATTCTTTTATCTCTCTTGCTTGCGCTCAACGTTTGAACTTGACAACGGAGAAATTAGACTTTGACCTATTTATGGACACTCCGTTAGGAGAAACTTTCATTACATCCGTTGTTTAAAAATCTTACTTGATTCAAGTTGGAACTATCACATTACCTGTTAACCTTATTTCTATAGAGATATTTGCTTTTGATGTGATTTTAAGGTTAACTACTCATCATGCCGAAATTGATTACTTTCGTAAGGTTGTTAGTTTTCATATTCCTAAGCAACCTGTTATTCGAATTCAAGCAATCAAACCATTGTAGTCAAACATTTTCATATCAAGCCATGAGGTCATTCGTTTATTATGGATGTCAAGTTTTTTTAGTCCATGTTATGGATTTGAATAAAGAAACATCAGATTTGAATAATATTCCTGTTGTTATTGATTTTTCCTGACGTATTTTCTGAATAATTTCTTGGCTTACTCCCAAAGCCTGATATTAAATTTTGTATCGACTTTGAACCCGGTACAAAACTCATTTCTAAAATCTCATATCGAATGGCTCCTATTGAACTTTAGGAGTTAAAAATTCAACTATAGAATTTGGTACTCGAGCCTTTATCTGGTGACTTCCTTTGTGGAATGCACCGAAGCCAGACTCTCCGTAGGGGACGCCATATTCGTGTGGTAGTAAACTGATAGGTGTCATTGTGACGTGCTATCCAAGATTGGGATATGAGTCACAGTTGAGAGAAACCTAAGTTAGTAATCGAAATACGTAGCTTTCTATGCTTAGCTGGTTATTATCGAAGATTTTGTGGAAAGATTTTCTCGAATTGCTACTCCATTAACGCAGCTGACTCATAGAGATACAAAATTTGAATGGAGCAAGGAATGTGGGAAGAGCTTCGAAGAACTCAATAGGAGACTCATTTCGGCACATGTTCTGACCATACCATCCTAGAAAAGCGAACGTGGTAGCTGACGTGTTGAGTAAAAGATCGTATACGAGTACGAATGCGATATTGTCAAAAAAAACCCATTTCATATAACTTACAAATGATAGATATAAAGTTAAAGACTCTAGGGACTCACGTGATGATATACAAGTAGAACCTACTTTTATCGATAAAGTTAAAAACGTTCAAGCTACATATCGAAGCTGATGAATATGAAGAAGGAGGTACAAGAAGTTGTTATTCCAAAAGCGAGAATTGGCGAGGTGAGGAAAGCTCAAACCTTCAATTTATTAGTCCATTTGAAATCCTAGATCAAATAGGAACTGTGGCCTATAGACTCATTTTACAGCCAAGTATGACGCGTGTTCATAACATTTTTCACGTATCGATGTTACGTAAATATGTGGACGACCCGAACCACGTCATTGAGTTAGAACCGGATGAGATAGCCGAAGACATAACGTGCGAGGAGGTACCTGTCAAGATCTTTGATAGGAAAGAACATGTCCTATGTACCGAGGTTATACCACAAGTTAAAGTTTTGTGAAGAAACCATGCTATTGAGAAAATGACTTGGGAGTTGGAAACAGAAATGAAAGCGAGGTATTCTCATCTTTTCGAAACACCATGTACGTACGTCAATTTCGAGGATGAAATTTCATAAGGAGGGGAGGTTGTAAGACCACAACTTATTATTAATGAAATTTAATTTTCTCTATTTATTATTTTGAAATAGTAAGTGTTGATTTGATTAATGTGGATAGTTATGGGTAAAATACGCAAATATTTCAAAATAAGCAAGTGGTTATAAAATATTTATTGTTGTCGGGGAATATTCGTTTGGTCATGGAATATTCTTGCTGTTGGGGAATATTCGTACGACGGCGCAGTCTTTTGTGGGCCCCATAACGGAAAGCGATTGGATGAAGAAAACGACAAATATAAGTTGTTTAAAAATAACGACGTAGTTGTTACCGTTAATACTGTTAAAATACTCGGTGGTTAAAACACAGTAGCACACGGTATTGCACCAATTATTGATTGTTACGTAAGAAGACACTACTCAATAATGGTTACAGTAATTACTGTTCAGTATTTTATTTTATAATTGTTGCGTTGATATTTTATATTGTTGTTGTTTCAATAATTGTCATTACACAGTATTTTCATTATTGAAGCAATAATTCATATTATCTGAATAATATTATTAGATAACATTATTGGCAATGTCTAGAAAGTTTTGTCTAAGGAGAGGTTTGGTCACCTAATTGCGCGCCAGTAAGGAGAAATTCTTATTGGAAAGCCCCCTCTTTCCTGGGAACTGCCTGGTTGTCAATATTGTGATTCTATAATATTATTTGTGAATAATTAATTATTGATTCATATGATGAGGAAAATATTGATTTTATGTGGATATAGATGGAGAAATTTTTTAATGTGACAATTGTTGAAAATTGAAATTTTATCTTTTTCTGATAAAATAATTCATTTAAGTATATTATTATATTTTAATAATATAATAATGATGATATTTTTACGATGAATGTGGGATATATGAGTATATGTGGAAGAGGAGTATTTTTGTTACCAATAATATTTAAAGCATGTTTTATGTGTCGGTGGACCCCATTTCTTGACTGAAATTTGATTATAGCTTGTAAAATCGCCCGTTTATGGATTTCAGTTAATTTATGTTTGGAATTTGGAAAACCTTTCTTCTGTAAAGTTGTAGAGAATTGAATTTGCTATAAAAAGTCGCGAGATTCGAATTTTCTGATAAAAGGGCTATTTATTATGAATTATTGAAGTTCCGAAACTCTGAAATAATTGATTTTTGGAATTTTAAAATATTTAAAATAGGAAAAACGTTTTTTTTATTTAGGCAAGGTGAGTCACTCTTGGTGGCTGATGGTTTGAATCAGATTTTGTGTACGTTGGAATTTAATAAATATATATTAATATTTTATTAAATTTTCTGTTTTGGTGTTCTAAGCATTTTTCTATAAATAGGGTGCTTAGGTTAGAATTGAAAATCACACCAGAAACTGAAGTTTTTTTTTCTCTCTCTCTATATTATCGAGCGTATTCTTGTGAGTATTTTGAGTATACTTTGAGTACTGTTGCTATACGGTGCAAGTTCAAGTCATAGCTTATATCCGGTGTTTCAACTAGAAGTGTTGTCTTTCGAGGTAAGGGATGTTATTTTCTTCTCAAATGATATTATTTCTTCAATATCATTATGCTGAAATATTAGTTGGAACTTTTTATCAAATTTGGAATTTTTTCATGTCGGGGTTACTATTCACCAGTTACTATTCATGAGTTACTATTCACGAGTTACTATTCATGAGTACTATTCACGAAGCATGATGATTTTTTTTGTGAAATTTCTATCTTTTGGTGTCAGAGTTACTATTCACGTATACGGCACTATTCATTGAAAAATGAAATTTCTTCTTTTCGTCCAAAATATCTATTCTGGACACTAGCTTTGATTGTATCAATGTTTTGATCATTCTTGAATTTTACCCCACTCTGGTTATTTATGAAGTATTTTTGAATGGAAATTGTTTAAAGTACGAATCCTTAATATTTGTTCTTTTGCTTCACTGGATCCGTTTTCTTTAAAATATTTTTCATCATCCTAAGTCCTAAATGATGATATTACTGAATATCTTTGGCCTGTAGTGCAAAGATGAATGATTTCTTGATGAATATCTTTGGCCCGTAGTGCAAAGATGAACAGGTGTTGAGATGAACATGACCGACTGATTAATATCTTTGGCCCGTAGTGCAAAGATGAATAGGTATTTAGATGAACATGACCAACTGATGAATATCTTTGGCCTGTAGTGCAAAGATGAATATTTGATTCCAGATATATATTGATTGATGTTACAGGGATAAAATATCGACGATGAACTTTTAAATTCATATATAGACGATAGTAGTTTGCATTCTCTACTTAACTGTTCTAATGAATTGTTGTTTCTGCTGCAGTTGTTGATTTAAAACTGGTTGTCTATTGTATTCTATTAGACTTTTCCCTGTTGAAGACTAACGATAATTTTTTGTATATTATCTTAGTCATAATATTCTTTACTGGGCTAGTTGAGCTCACCCTTTTTCTTTTTGTTCCATTTTTCTTCTCAGGAGGCGAGAATGTAGCGAGTACTAGTCGGGGGGTATGGAATGAAGGTTCTAGAGAGAGTTTTTTAGTAGTCCTCACCATTTTTGTAAAATAATGTATCAATAATTATGATGGAGATTTATTTACGTGTGGATATTGTCTAGATGACAATATTTGTATTTAAACTCACAGTTTTTATGTTGTATTCATAAAGTTGTAGTTGTTTCTGTATCATGTATTTGGCGACTCAGAATGGGTTGGATGGAATGAACCTATTTTGGGGTCGTTACAGTTGGTATCGAAGCTTAGGGATATGATCTCTGGCGGAGATCGGGGAATAGAACTAGGAGAGTAGAGACGAGTAAATCCTTCACTAGTGTGTCCTACCTAAGCTTATTTGTTAGTTGGTCAGTATATAGGGATATTATGTGATATATTGATTTCCTTAATTAACCCTTATTTTATGACAGTATTTGAGAATGTCGACTGAGAATATTAACAGTGGAAATGAGATCGTGGAGACGCTTGTACTCACCAACGAGGAGAACGTGCAACAGGGCTGGCAATGTACCTCCTGTGAACAACACCACTGAGCAGATGATGAACGAGGGGATATTTAGAAGCTTTTTACAGTTCATGCAAAATCAGACGAGGGAGACTCGTGTTCAAAATACAGGAGGAAATGATAGCAATTCACGGGTGGTCACAGCCAAACAGTTCAAAGAGTTGGTACCACCATAATTCTGGGGAAAGCTGAATCCGATTAAGGCAGAGACGTGGGTCAAACAAATTACCAAGATATTTGATGTCTTGGGATGCGTGGAGGAGCAGAAAGTTCCATTCGCTACTTTTATGTTCCGTAACGAGGCAGATTACTGGTGGGAATCTGTGAAGCGTACCCATCCAGCTGCACTCAGCATGTCATGGGAGACGTTTCAGAAACAGTTCAATGACAAGTACTTCCCTGAAAGTATTCGTCATATGAAGGAAGTGGAGTTTATTAGACTGGAGCAGAATAACATGACGGTGTCCCAGTACGAGGCGAAGTTCGCGGAGTTATCCAGGTTTGCACCTCATTTGGTGGAGAATGAGGAACATATGACGCGGATGTTTCTGAGAGGTTTGAAACCCGGAATACGTCAGTATCTCATTTCTCATAAATTTTCTCTCTATTCAGATGTTGTCAACAGGGCTCAGTTGTTAGATCGAGATAACGAGTACGTTCAACCGAGGGACCATAACCAGGATCATACCGAAGATAGTAGTCATCAGAATAACGATAACCAGCGGAGAAAGAAGAATACGGACAAAGGCGGTAACCACTCTGGTGGTAAACGTGACCATGAAAATAGAAGAAGCGAGTCGGGATGAGATTTTAAAAAGAGGAGATTCAACAACGACCTTGTGAAGACGTCAGCGCCAGTAGCAACTGGTTCCAAGGGAGGAGAAAGACCACCGGTCGTATGCTACAAATGCGGGAAAGAGAGACATATCAGCCCAAACTGCCCACAACAGTTTAATGTATGCTATAATTGTGGAAAAGAAGGACATATCGCTCGAGATTGTACGGTATCGAAACCCAGTCCAGCGGGAATGGTGACTTAAAAGGATGTCCCAGAAAAGTCAAAGTCAACGGTTCTTGGAAGAGCGTTTGTCGTGACCGGTCAAAATACGAGGAACCCGAACGAAGTTAACACGGGTTAGTTAATTATAAATTCTTGCGAAGTTTATACCTTACTAGATACCGGTTCTACCCATTCTTTTATCTCTCTTGCTTACGCTCAACGTTTGAACTTGACAACGGAGAAATTAGACTTTGACCTATTTATGGACACTCCGTTAGGAGAAACTTTCATTATATCCGTTGTTTAGAAATCTTGTTTGATTCAGGTTAGCACTATCACATTACCAGTTAACCTTATTTCTATAGAGATATTTGCTTTTGATGTGATTTTAAGATTAACTACTCATCATGCCGAAATTGATTACTTTCGTATGGTTGTTAGTTTTCATATTCCTAAGCAACCTGTTATTCGAATTCAAGAAATCAAACCATTGTAGTCAAACATTTTCATATCAAGCCATGAGGTCATTCATTTATTATGGATGTCAAGTTTTATTAGTCCATGTTATGGATTTGAATAAAGACACATCAGATTTGAATAATATTCCTGTTGTTATTGATTTTTCCTGACGTATTTCCTGAATAATTTATTGGCTTACTCCCAAAGCCTGATATTAAATTTTGTATCGACTTTGAACCCGGTACAAAACTCATTTCTAAAATCTCATATCGAATGGCTCCTATTGAACTTCAGGAGTTAAAAATTCAACTATAGAATTTGGTACTCGAGCCTTTATCTGGTGACTTCCTTTGTGGAATGCACCGAAGCAAGACTCTCCGTAGGGGACGCCATATTCGTGCGGTAGTAAACTGATAGGTGTCATTGTGACGTGCTATCCAAGATTGGGATATGAGTCACAGTTGAGAGAAACCTAAGTTAGTAATCGAAATACGTAGCTTTCTATGCTTAGCTGGTTATTATCAAAGATTTTGTGGAATGATTTTCTCGAATTGCTACTCCATTAACGCAGCTGACTCGTAGAGATATAAAGTTTGAATGGATTAAGGAATATGGGAAGAGCTTCGAAGAACTCAATAGGAGATTCATTTCGGCACATGTTCTGACCATACCATCCTGGAAAAGCGAACGTGGTAGCTGACGTGTTGAGTAAAAGATCGTATACGAGTACGAATGCGATATTGTCAAAAAAAACCTATTTCATATAACTTACAAATGATAGATATAGAGTTAAAGACTCTAGGGACTCACGTGATGATATACAAGTAGAACCAACTTTTATCGATAAAGTTAAAAACGTTCAAGCTACACACCGAAGCTGATGAATATGAAGAAGGAGGTACAAGAAGTTGTTATTCCAAAAGCGAGAATTGGCGAGGTGAGGAAAGCTCAAACCTTCAATTTATTAGTCCATTTGAAATCCTAGATCGAATAGGAACTGTGGCCTATAGACTCGTTTTACAGCCAAGTATGACGCGTGTTCATAACATTTTTCACGTATCGATGTTACGTAAATATGTGGACGACCCGAACCACGTCATTGAGTTAGAACCGGATGAGATAGCCAAAGACATAACGTACGAGGAGGTACCTGTCAAGATCTTTGATAGGAAAGAACATGTCCTATGTACCGAGGTTATACCACAAGTTAAAGTTTTGTGGAGAAACCATGCTATTGAGGAAATGACCTGGGAGTTGGAAACAGAAATAAAAGAGAGGTATTCTCATCTTTTCAAAATACCAGGTATGTACGTCAATTTCGAGGACGAAATTTCATAAGGAGGGGAGGTTGTAAGACCGCAACTTATTATTAATGAAATTTAATTTTCTCTATTTATTATTTTGAAATAGTGAGGGTTGATTTGATTAATGTGGATAGTTATGGGTAAAATACGCAAATATTTCAAAATAAGCAAGTGGTTATAAAATATTCATTATTGTCGGGGAATATTCGTTTGGTCGTGGAATATTCTTGCTGTCGGGGAATATTCGTAGGACGGCGCAGTCTTTTGTGGGCCCCATAACGGAAAGCGATTGGATGAAGAAAACGACAAATATAAGTTGTTTAAAAATAACGACGTAGTTACCGTTAATACTGTTAAAATACTCGGTGGTTAAAACACAGTAGCACACGGTATTGCACCAATTATTGATTCTTACGTAAGAAGGCACTACTCAATAATGGTTACAGTAATTACTGTTCAGTATTTTATTTTATAATTGCTGCGTTGACATTTTATATTGCTGTTGTTTCAATAATTGTCATTACACAGTATTTTCATTATTGAAGCAATAATTCATATTATCTGAATAATATTATTAGATAACATTATTGCTAATGTCTAGAAAGTTCTGTCTAAGGAGAGGTTTGGTCACCTAATTGCGCGCCAGTAAGGAGAAATTCTTATTGAAAAGCCCCCTCTTTCCTGGGAACTGTCTGGTTGTCAATATTGTGATTCTGTAATATTATTTGTGAATAATTAATTATTGATTCATGTGATGAGAAAAATATTGATTTTATGTGGATATAGATGGAGAAAATTTTTAATGTGACAATTGTTGAAAATTGAAATTTTATCTTTTTCTGATAAAATAATTCATTTAAGTATATTATTATATTTTAATAATATAATAATGATGATATTTTTACGATGAATGTGGGATATATGAGTATATGTGGAAGAGGAGTATTTTTGTTATCAAAAATATTTAAAGCATGTTTTATGTGTCGGTGGACCCCTTTTCTTGACTGAAATTTGATTATAGCCAGTAAAATCGCCCGTTTGTGAATTTCAGTTAATTTCTGTTTGGAATTTGAAAAAACTTTCTTCTGCAAAGTTGTAGAGAATTGGATTTCCTATAAAATGTCACAAGATTCGAATTTTCTGATAAAATGGCTATTTATTATGAATTATTGAAGTTCCGAAACTCTGAAATAATTAATTTTTGGAAGTTTAAAATATTTAAAATAGGAAAAACGTTTTTTTAATTTAGGCAAGGTGAGTCACTCTTGGTGGCTGATGGTTTGAATCAGATTTTGTGTATGTAGGAATTTAATAAATATATATTAATATTTTATTAAATTTTCTGCTTTGGTGTTCTAAGCATTTTCCTATAAATAGGGTACTTAAGTTAGAATTGAAAATCACACCAGAAACTGAAGTTTTCTCTCTCTATATTATCGAGCGTATTTTTGTGAGTATTTTGAGTATACTTTGAGTACTGTTGCTATACGGTGCAAGTTCAAGTCATAGCTTATATCCGGTGTTTCAACTAGAAGTGTTGTCTTTCGAGGTAAGAGATGTTATTTTCTTCTCAAATGATATTATTTCTTCAATATCATTATGCTGAAATATTGGTTAGAACTTTTTATCAAATTTGGAACTTTTTCATGTCGGGGTTACTATTCACGAGTTACTATTCATGAGTTACTATTCACGAGTTACTATTCACGAGTACTGTTCACGAAGCATGATGATGTTTTTTGTGAAATTTATATCTTTTGGTGTCGGAGTTACTATTCACGTATACGACACTATTCACGTATACGGCACTATTCACGAATACGGCACTATTCACCGGAAAATGAAATTTCTTCTTTTCGTCCAAAATATCTATTCTGGACACTAGCTTTGATTGTATCCATGTTTTGATCATTCTTGAATTTTACCCCACTCTGGTTATTTATGAAGTATTTTTGAATGAAAATTGTTTAAAGTACGAATCCTTAATATTTGTTCTTTTGCTTCACTGGATTCGTTTTATTTAAAATATTTTTCATCATCCGCAGTCCTAAATGATGATATTACTGAATATCTTTGGCCTGTAGTGCAAAGATAAATGATTTCTTGATGAATATCTTTGGCCCGTAGTGCAAAGATGTACAGGTGTTGAGATGAACATGACCGACTGATTAATATCTTTGGCCCGTAGTGCAAAGATGAACAGGTGTTTAGATGAACATGACCAACTGATGAATATCTTTGGCCTGTAGTGCAAAGATGAATATTTGATTCCAGATATATATTGATTGATGTTACAGGAAAAAAATATCGACGATGAACTTTTAAATTCATATATATAGAAGATAGTAGTTTGCATTCTCTACTTAACTGTTCTAATGAATTGTTGTTTCCGCTGCAGTTGTTGATTTAAAACTGGTTGTCTATTGTATTCTATTAGACTTTTCCCTGTTGAAGACTAACGATAATTTGTTGTATATTATCTTAGTCATAATATTCTTTACTGGGCTAGTTGAGCTCACCCTTTTCCTTTTTGTTCCATTTTTCTTCTCAGGAGGCGAGAATGTAGCGAGTACTAGTCGGGGTATGGAATGAAGGTTCTAGAGAGAGTTGTTTAGTAGTCCTCACCATTTTTGTAAAATAATGTATCAATAATTATGATGGAGATTTATTTACGTGTGGATATTGTCTAGATGACAATATTTGTATTTAAACTCACTGTTTTTATGTTGTATTCATAAAGTTGTAGTTGTTTCTGTACCATGTATTTGGCGACTCAGAATGGGTGAGGTATACCTATTTTGGGGGCGTCACATATACCTCACGACAACTCAAAGAATATGAGAGGAATTATCCTACTCATGATCTAGAGTTGGCAGTTGTTGTTTTTGCGTTTAAGATCTGGAGGCATTACTTTTATGGAGAGAAGGTGGAAATCTATATGGATCATAAAAGCCTCAAATATTTCTTCATTCAAAAGGAACTCAACATGCGACAACGACGTTGGCTTGAGCTGTTGAAACATTATGATCATACCATTTTAATCGATAGAGTTAAAGACTTCAGGGACCCATATGATGATGGTGAATATACGAGTAGAACCGATTTTAATCGATAAAGTTAAAGTTGCTCAAGCTACAGACCTGGAGCTGATGCATATGAAGAAGAAAGTGGAAGAAGGTTCTATTCCGGAAGCAAGAATCGATGAAGAAGGAATACTTCGAGTCAACTCCAGACTTTGTGTTCCTAACGATTCTGACCTGAAGTATAAAATCATGATGGAGGCGCACAACACACCGTTTGCAATCCATCCTAGGGAGTACCAAAATGTATCATGATCTTCGACAAATATTTTGGTGGAACAATATAAAGAGAGAGATAACGGGGTTTATCTCAAGGTGTCTAACTTGTCAACGAGTTAAGGCGGAGCATCAAGTGCCAAAAGGTCCATTGCAACCACTTGAAATTCTAGAATGAAAGTGGGAGCACATTACCATGGATTTCGTTACTGGTTTTCCCAAGGTTTCTCAAGGCATAGATGCGATTTGGGTCATTGTTGTAGATACTCAAAATTTTCTGCATGCCTGTTACTGACATTGCCAAAGGGCAGATTCGTCTTTCAGAGATAACCCTGGAAGACAGCTGACATCCATTCCAGATACTACCAGAAGTTCAGTTCCAACTCAAAACACAAACTGGGAACATCAGTTCCAACCCAGAACACAAACCGGGAACATCAGTTTCAACCCAGAACACAAACCGAGAAGTGTCATTTCCAATCTCGGAGATAACACCGAGGTATGCAGATCAAAAGACCGACAACAACACCGGAGAGGACAGTTCTGTCTCGACGATAACACCGCGACGTTCAGTTCCAGTCCCAGAAACAACACTGGGAGTAGCGACTCCATCCTTGGTGATAGCCCCAAGGGATGCTTTTGCAGTTTCGGCGATAACTCCGGAATTGTTTGTTTCAAACATATGCGATCAGCTTTAAGTTCAGACCTCTTGCCGAGGCACTCATACCTCAAAACCGGAGATAATAACGGGCAGACAGGCACACCCACAGATGACACTGAGGCATACAAACAAGCAGCCCAATCTCATATGTAACCTTGAGCAACGTCTACTTTCCGCTCAAACCGGCGATAACCCCGGTGAGGAGTCAAAATGTTGTCTTACCGCCTCAACGTTTTCTCTCACAAGATGATATTGCGGCATACCAACAAGTAGTCCAATCTCGAATGTAACCCTGAGCAACGTCTACTTTCAACTCAAATCGGCGATAACCCCGACGAAGAGTCAAACGTCATCTTATCTCTTCAACACTTGTGCGTCGTCTCAACACTTCATACATACATACATACAACAATGTCCCACAAGAAACGAGGAATAACAATCCCGAGTGACTATTACGCGAGGCAGTACTTTGGATATAATTTGAAGCTTGAAGACCATGGGCATAGACCCCTCTTCCTGACTTCGTACAACCTCTAATCCATGTTATTGCGTAACTCTCGACACAAGCAGTCCAAAGAAGGTCAGATATACCTCGTTCGGATGCTCGGATTAAAGTTCTATAAGTTCGAGCAGATATTACAGTGCATGAGTGCACGTACTTCGAGACGATGGGACCTGCGAGGCTCGGATGCACCACGACCAGCAGTAGGTACAACCGCGGCTGCCGCAGGTGTACCTGCGGCCATCCGTCTATAAATATGAGCCTTGGGGTCAGCCATTTGAAGAAGAGAATGAGAGGAAAAAGCGAGGAAGCCCTGTCTATTTTACTCTGTATACACATCTTTTGAGTGTTTCCTCATCTTTAAACACTTGTTAGCTCACATATAGCTATCTTTTATCCGGCGGGAGCTGAGTGTTTATCCATTTAAAGTCATAGAAGTCTACATTGGCAGCCCACTGTAAGCCTTCTCACATTATATAAAGCCATCTTCTCATATTAGCACACACTATTATACACATTGAGAGTCGTGTTGTGTGAGTTTGCCCGAACTTCGGTCCGTGGTTTTCATTTCTGTCTGTATATATATACTTATATATGTATATATTTCATATATGGACTAACATTATCAATTTATGCCTCGATTGAACCTAGACTTCGGTCTGGAGCGTTTATTGCTTATATATATATATGCACTTATATATATAACTGTTGTCAGGCATATCTGATGAGCCTAGATTTACATCCAGTGCGTTTACTGCTTATATATATATATATATATATATATATATATATATATATATATATATATATATATATATAAGCATTAAACGCACTGGATGTGAATCCACGTTCATTGAATATGTCCGACAAAAGTTATATATATATATATATATATATATATATATATATATATATATATATTTCTGTCAGGCCTGGAGTTTACTTCGTAGCCTTTTACAGCTTTATTTATATTTCGTCTTGCCTGGAGTTTATTTCGTGGCAGTTGATCTCTTTTACAGCTTTATTTACATTTCGTCTTGCCTGGAGTTTACTTCGTGGTAGTTGTTCGCTTTTACAGCTTTATTTACATTTCTTCCTACTTGGAGTTTACTTCGTGATGGTTGATCATGTCCATATATATATATATATATATATATATATATATATATATATATATATATATATATATATATATTTACCGCATTTATATATTTACATTTCCGATCCCCCATGGAGTTGCTTCGTGGTGGTTGATCATGTTTGTATATATATATATATATATATATATATATATTTACAGCTTTTATATATATAACTGCTTACTGCTTTCCATACAAATTGTAGTATCATGTGAGCCTAGGAATCATGTGATCACAGATTTAATTTACTGAATCTAGATACGGTTCCCATGATGGACATTTTTCAGCTGTGAGCAGCTTGTACATTATTTACAGTGTCTAAATTTCCTTGGATGGCTGTCATGCCTATGAAGAGTTCGGCACTACTGTATATTATTTTCTGGAGAATGCTTCGCATCTCGAAAATAAAAGCAAACAAGCAGAATATTTAATAATAAAATGGAAGTATCAAAGGCCTCAATTACTATTGAGCACAGGGTTTGAAAAACCTCTTTTACAAAACGTCGTTGCTATATCTTGTTTAAAACTAAATTTTTGTATAAATTCAAACCCTATGTATATAGGTGCGAATGAGGTACAACATTACTTCCAAATAATTGCACATTGATCCACACACACACACACATTCATATAACAGTTTCTTTGAAAAGTTGCAGTCACCGTGGTACCACGGATGTCAGGGGGTGCCTAACACCTTCCCTCCGCATAATCAAGCCCTCAGACCCAAATGAATCTCGATTTCACAGACCCGTTTAGCAGTGTCACAACACTGGGTCAATGTACAAACCTTTTCGGTTGCATTGGTGCAACCAGTTAAATACACCAACTAGCGACTCTTAAAGTCAAATTATTGACATTATACATGTCAAACCTTTTTCACTTTTTTTTTCAAACAAATCTCACATTAACATGAGAACACCAAAGAACAAGTAACGAAAAGGGACACTAAAAAATCCCGACGTCGACAGGTGGCGACTCTACTGGGAACTCTAGTAAGAGGGCTTAAGCTGCTATTACAAGCTTTTCAAAATTGATATATGCTTGTGTGTGAATGTTGCATTTATATTTCTGATGAATGTGTACGAATGCATTTTTATTTACTGCACTGCTAAATATCTATCTGTGATATTAGTGCTTCACACATGTCATCATTTTGCATGAACGATGAGACACATTGTATGTGAATGTATGTTGTGTGGTTCCTCCATCAGGAGGCTATCCTGTCGGTGTTTGAATACTGAACTCACAAGAAGAATAATTCCAGCGAGTATCAGGAAAGGCACCATCTAGATTCGCTCTAGTTGAAAGACTGGATTAACTTCCCGTCAAGTAAATTGCGATGATTTGGGAACCTTCATGCCAAAAAGCCGCGAGAGTAACCCTAAGATAGGTCAACCTCTGATAAACCAAACGCGGAGGAAAGTCTCTTCATACTTTCCATTTTCAATTACTTGTAAATGCATTTACTTGTAATTTTATTCCATGTTCATCCATATGTAATGGAAAATATGAAGAATATCTGTGCATGCATGCATGTTATCAATTAATAACCGATTTTGCAGGACAAAAATTCCTAAAACAGACATGTTATGATAACATTTACATTACCCTAAGACTAAACTACGTAAGTCTTTTGTAGGGAAGCAATTGGGCCTGTTACCCGCTCAAAATCCAAAAAGGCCACAGGCCTACAACTACTCATGTCTTCTTCTGACAAGTCTAATGCTGTTTCCCGAGAAGAATTTGACAGATTGAGTAAAAAAATTATAGACTTGGTTGTTCTACTGAAAGAATTGCACCAGTCCACTCAGGGTACGAAGATCCCTCCACATACAGAATCCTCTACACAAGGAGGAGTTCAAGGTCTAGAAAAGACAATTCCAGAACCTTAGTTGGATACGACCTACAAAGACCCTGAAAACACCCATCTCAAAGAAGATCCAGACACCAGTGATATCATGAAGAAGGTCCTTCAAATAGAGGAAACTATTCGTGTTCTCAAAGGGATTGGAACACATGACAGTGTTTCATACGCAGACCTTTGAATATTTCCTGGTGTTCGTTATCCAGAGAAATTCAAGACCCCTTATTTTGAAAAATATGACAGATTAGGGGATCTTTATACACATTTAAAGGTGTTCATTGGAGAACTCGGATCTTATGCAGAAAATGAAAAGTTCAGAATGTAGCTGTTTCAAAAAAGTCTGACTGGAGAAGCCCGTTCATTGTATACCAGATTAGATAACTCAAAGATCCATAGCTGGGAAGAGCTGGCTCACGCATTCCTTACTCAATACAGTTTTCAATCTCAGATGGCTCCTGACCAGTATCAAATCACCAAGGTCAAGAAACAGTCTAATGAGTCATTTAGAGAGTACGCTCAAAGGTGGAGGCATCTTGCTGCGCAAGTTATTCCTTCCATGACAGAATCAGAACTGGTCATGACTTTCATAGATGTACAGGAAGCTCCTTTCTATGAAAGAGTTCTAGCTGGTATTGGCAAACCATTCTCTGAAATTATCAAGCACGGAGAAATGGCTGAAATGGGATTGAAGTCTGGTAAAATTCAAGACCTAGCCGCTCTTAAAGCTGTTGCTGAGCACATCCAGTCCGGATCTTATGGAAACAATCCTCGGAGGGTCCATAAAAAGAAAGAGGAGATGTTTTCTTGATACTACAAGGACAAAAAGGCAATCAAAGCATGCCTATGCATAGGAGAAACTACTCCCCTTTTCCAGCACAATCTTCAAACCCTCTATTGCCTAAAAATGGAGAATTAAAGCGACCTCGAACGCTCACACCCTTAGGGGACTCGCTCGAGAATATTCTTGCTCTTCTGACTGCTCAGAAGAAAATTACACATCTTCTTCCACCAGCCAACCCTAATGGGAGGGGTTTTAAAGCTACTTCGGAAGTGTGATTATCATGCCGGAGCACCTGGACATGATACTCAAGATTATTGGGCCTTGAAACATAAGATTCAAGATCTAATAGACAACAGTGAGATCGTGGTCACCAAACCAGATCAACCTCATGTGCAAGACAACCATCTTCCTCAACACAAAGAAGAAGAGGTCAACATGATCAGTTGGAGCACTGGACAAGGTTCCAATTCTAACGGCGAATCATCCCAACCCATCAAAGACGGTGTTGACAAATGGGATTATGTAAAGTTCCAGTTTACCATGGAACGAAAGATGAAAGCTCTTTGCAAATAAATTGAGCAATTAGCAGAACTGGTGACCCACCAGCATCAAATCACACGCCAATTAATCAGGCAGGAGCATGCCTATCTCCTTTTTGTTATGAATGCTTCCTCACCACCTTCAGAAAGTGAAGTTATGGAGGATAAGGTTGCGAAAAGAGCAAATGCTAAAGCCCGTCGGGATTTTTCCAATCAAAGGGAATTTACCTATCTTGGCCAATCTATGGAGGAGATATTGCAAATGTTGATCAACAAAGGAACAATTACCTTCCTTCTGCCTCCAATCAATCCCCGTTTAAGACGGTTTAATTCTGATGAAGTGTGTCAATATCATTCACATTCTCACGATCACATCACAGAAGAATGCTGGGCACTCCACCATCTCATTCAGAATCTTATTGATAGCGGTGTCCTGCAAATAGTAGATGATTACACTGTGCAACTCAAGGGTGGGAATGCATGTCCTACTAAATGGAAGGGATCGGTGGCAGTTATATCCGAAGTGGATGATGAGACTGCCAAAGTATTTCCCATACAACCAATTCAACTCAAAGGAGCTGACAATCCTTTGAAAGTGGCCACACCAGAGCCAATTTCTTTATCTTTCAGACCACAATATCCTGTTGTCAGCTTACATAAAGTTCCATGGAATTATGGAGAAGCTGAAGGATCCACGTCTCATACTACTACTACTACAATGTCGAAGGAAAAACCACTATATCTTCATCAACGGGTTATGAAACCTACTTGCGAAGCAAAGCATAAGTTTCCCATGGAGAAGATTGAAAAATTCCTCCACACTATGAGCCACAATGAAGTCAAAGTGGTTTTAAGCTTGCGAGAAGCTCCACACCAAATTTTAATACTGGACTTGGTTTTCTCTTCTGAGGATCATCGGAAGATCTTACTGAAGGTTTTGGAAGAAGCCTACCTGCCAAAATCAGTGGATGTGGAAAAATTTCAATATTTGGTTGATCACATTTTTAACAATAATGTGATATCCTTCACTGATGACGACATACCTCCCGAAGGGACCGGTCATTGCAAGCCTCTGCATATTGCAGTTTTGTCTTCCGGGTACATGCTAGCTGGAGTTTTGATAGATGGAGGCTCATCTCTAAATATCTGTCCTTATGCCACCTTGGTGAAGATGAATATCAATCTCAAGTGTATCCAAAGCAGCCATACGGTCATCAGAGCTTTTGATGGATCCCGACGAAATTCCGTTGGAAAGATTGAATTACCAATTGAGATTGGTCCAAATACATTCAATGTATCTTTCCACGTCCTCAAGATAGACTCAGGATACAACCTGCTATTGGGAAGACCATGGATACACATGGCTGGAGCTGTTCCCTCCACCTTACATCAACAACACAAATATATTGTCAATAACATTCTAGTCGCTGTCAACGCTGAGCCGGAATGTCCTGAACAAGGAACTCTACCAATTATCAGGTTCAATTCAGAAGTTGAACCGACCAGTTTTCATACTCTGGAAGTGAGTACCACGCAATACCATTCTATTGGAGCGCCACTTCCCATACCCAAGATTTCTGCCGAGGTTATGTCGGCCACTCAAGAAATGATGTTATTGGGTCATCAACCTGGACAAGGTCTTGGTAAAGATAAGCAGGGTATTAAGCACCCTATCCAAATGTCCAGTCAAATTGGAACAGTCGGGCTAGGATATTCTTCCAGTTCCAGACACAGGAATCCTCATAAGCACAACCAGGTTCCTCAAGCTTCCGTCGCATAACGATTTTCTATACCTTTACCTCATGAGTTGATGCAATCTCCAGTAAAGGTTCCAGCCCATGTTGTGGCTATGCTGTTTTCGAAACCAGTGCCAATCAAAGCAAAAGAGGTGTTGATTCCTGATCCCGAAGTGGTTGAAAAGGAACGGAAACGTAAACATGAACTTGCCTTGATGATGGCAGGCATACGCATCATTGTTCATGATGAACATAAAAACAGATACACCCCAGACGATGATTGCCCAGATGTCATGGTTATCATTCAGGAAAAGGAGGACAATGACGATCCTTCCATCACTGCAGTCCTTAAGGACTTTGCCCTCTATAATTGGAGCAGCACTCCATGCATTGGTCAACGAGGGTAAAATGGGCAGAAAAATCCCTCTGCCTTGTAGATAACTTTAATTGTTTGCTTTCCTTTACAGTATTAGCAGTTATTTTATCAAGTATATGCTAACACTTTTGTATGATTGAATAGTTGCATATATTAAGTGAAAGCATCTTTTGTTTCAGGACTCTGAATTTAGATGTGCATGTACTTGCTGATGAGGTTGTAACTTTGATGCAAAGTTGGACTCAGACTTGATGGACATACAAGAGGACATTGAGACACCTCAAGAGATTTAGGAATGGGTCACAGACAAACCCAAACCCAATCTTGATCAAACCACTTCTTTCAATATTGGAACCTTAGACAACCCTAAGCTAATCCAAATTGGTTCAGACCTTACCACCAATCAGCGGAATGACATGGTTGCACTATTAACCCAATTCCAGGATGTGTTTGCATGGTCTCATGAAGACATGGTGGGTTTGTCCACTGACATTGTTCTTCATCGCCTTCCCATTAAAGAAGGATTCAAGCGAGGTAGACAAAAGCTCAGGCGATTGAAACCTGAGTGGAGTTTAAAGGTTAAAGAAGAAACTGTGAAACAATTTCAAGCTGCCATTATCATGGTGTCTACATATCCGGAGTGGATATCCAACATTTTTCCCGTGCCTAAACTAGGGGGAAAGGTGCGAGTCTGCGTGGATTATCGGGATTTGAACAAAGCTTGCCTTAAAGATAGCTTTCCCGTGCCCTTTATCCACATTCTTATTGGCAATACTGCTCAATACGACATATACTCCTTTGCTGATTGCTTTGCGGGGTACCATCAAATTATGGTCGCTGAGGAAGATCGTGAGAAAACTTCTTTCATCACGCCTTGGGAAACTTTTTGCTACAGACGGTTGTCATTCGGCCTCATCAATGTCGGGGCAACCTATCAGCGAGCTATGATGGCTCTTTTCCACGATTTAATGCATAAAGAAATAGAGATCTACGTGGATGACATCATTGTCAAATCCCGAAAGGAGGAAGACCACTTAGACCATCTTAGAAAACTTTTCAATAGGTTGTGTAAGTACAACTTGAAGTTGAATCTCGCCAAGTGCGCCTTTGGTGTTAAGTCAGGCAAGTTGCTAGGTTTCCTAGTCAGCCACAAAGGTATTGAACTGGATCCTACCAAAATCCAGGCCATCAAGGAAATGCCCATTCCTCAGACAGAAAAGGAAATACGGGGATTTTTGGGAAGGATCAACTTCATTAGTAGATTCATTTCTCAACTCACAGTAACCTGTGAGCCAATCTTCAAGTTGTTAAGGAAGAACTCCTCTATGAAATGGAATGATGAGTGTCAGAAAGTCTTTCTCACAATCAAAGAGCAACTGATTAACGCTCCTGTTTTGGTACCTCTTAGGGATGATGTTCCCCTGTTCATGTACCTGTCCATATATGACAATGACATGGGCTGTATGCTGGGGCAAAAAGATAATAAAGGCCAAGAACGAGCTATCTATTACCTCAGCAAAAGATTCAGCATCAGTGAACACAAGTACACTCTGATTGAGAAGAATTGTTGTGCTTTAGCATGGGCTTCCATGAGATTACAACATTACCTCCATGGTCACACAACCCATGTCATATCCCGAATGGATCCTCTCAAGTATGTGTTCAGTAAGCCCATACTGAATTATCGACTGTCCAGATGGCAGTTGATCCTACAGCAATTTGACATCGTCTATGTGATGCAAAGTCATTCAAAGGTCAAGGAATTGCAGATCAACTGGCCGTCGCACCTGCAGGGGACTAAAAAACCTTGGAAACATACTTTCCCGATAAAGGGATAATGACCGTTCAGCTACGACATTAGTAAGATACATGTCGTACGTGGAGAATGTATTTTGATGGAGCTGTTAACATAGAAGGCTCTGGAGCTGGATCAGTTCTAATATCTGGTACGGGGGAGCAGTATCCCATCGCCGTCAAATTGCAGCTTGTCAGCACCAATAACACAGCTGAGTATGAAGGCTATATTATGGGGCTAAAACTTGCTCATTCAATGGGCATCAGGCGGTTAACTGTCTTTGGGGATTCCGAATTGGTAATCGGACAACCCACAGGAATATATCAAACCAAAGAATTACATTTGCTGCCTTACCCTCGGCAAGTTTTACAGATGGCTTTGGAGTTCGAAGAAGTCTCATTTCTACACATTCCTCGTATTAGGAATGATTTTGCAGATGCCTTAGCAACATTGGCCTCCTTGGTTTACATACCTAAAAAGGAAAACATGCCAAGCATCACGTTTACGCTGCAAAAAGCCCAGTCTATGGGAATTACGTTGGAGAAGTATCGGATGAGCTACCTCCCATCCACAATCCTTGGTATCAGCACATCAAGAAGTATCTGCGAGATGGATCTACACCCGCTGAGGCGAGCCTAACTGAGAAGAGGCGGATTCATCGACTTGCTATGAAATTCTACCTGAGCGGAGATGCACTCTACAAAAGAGATGCTGGATTAGGTCTCCTCAGATGTCTAGATAAAGACCAAGCTCAGAGACTCATGGATGAGATCCATGGTGGAGTATGTGGCCCTCACATGAGCGAACTCTTACTTGTCAAGAAGATCCTCAGAACGGGGCATTATTGGCTTACACTCAAAGCTAACTGTGATGATCACGTCAAGAGGTGCTATCAATACCAGATTCATGGGAATGCTATCCACGCCCCTCCAAGGGAACTGCACAATATGAGTTCACCATGGCCCTTCTCAATGTGGGGAATGGACGTGATCGGGCCCATCGAGCCTAAAGCCAGTAATGGACATTGATTTATATTCACCATGATCGACTACTTCACCAAATGGGTAGAAGCAACCTCCTTCCCCAGGGTTACTAAAGAAGTCATCATTGCTTTCATCAGAAACAATGTTGTTTGTCGGTATGGACAACCAGAGGTCATTGTGTCAGACAATGCTAATACCCTCAACAACAAAATGATGGAGGAGTTATGCAGAAAATTCCACATCAAACACCTCAATTTCGTCATCTACCGTCCAAAGATGAATGGTGCTGTTGAAACGGCTAATAAAAAGATCATGCAAAAAATGTCCGCCAATCACAAAGGTTGGTCTGACCTCTTGCCTCTGACTTTATTAGCCTACATAACTTCTATGCGTGCTTCCACTGGGGCAACCCCCTACTCATTAGTCTATGGGATGGAAGCAATGCTCCCCATAGAGGTGGAAATGGAATCCCTCAGAGTATTGATGGATGCTCAATTGGGTGAAGACCAATGGGTACAAGACAAGTATCACCAATTGTCTCTAATAGACGAAAGGCGATCCGCGGCTATCTTCCATGGTTAGTTATATCAACAAAGGATCGCACGATCTTACAACAGAAAAGTCCGACTAAGGCAATTCAAACAACATTACTTGGTTTGGAAAAAGATCATTGACAACCAAGATCATTCTAAGGAAAAATTCGCTCCTAACTTGGAAGGCCCATTTGTTGTCAAGGAGGTATTGACAGGAGGTGCTCTCAGATTGCAGGAAATGGATGGCGATGAATTTCTATAGATTATCAACTCGGACACCGTGAAACGGTACTATGTCTGAAGTTACCATCAAACAAACATCCTGGTTTTGATTATCAAATCACCAAGCATTCCAATTTTGAACCCTCTCCTTTTTGCATACTCTTCTGCCTCTCAGGGAAACATACACTTCAAACCAGCAGCCTAGGATTGAACCTTTCACACTTGCAGTTTATCCTAAAGACGGGATTAAACTTTTCTACGCCTACAGTTTATCCTGAAGACGGGATTAAACTTTTCTACGCTTGCAGTTTGTCCTGAGGACGGGATCAAACTTTTTCCACACTTACAGTTTATCCCCATTATGGGATCAAACTTTCTTCTCCCCACATTATAGCCTGTACATGGGATTCAGGCTTTTTCTTCAACTGCGATTCATCCTGAGGGGCGAACTACGTCGACCTGATCTCCCTGATACCCGGGGGTACGTAGGCAACCATATTCTATATGGCCCGGTCGCAATAAAGAAAAATAACAAAAACATTTCTTCCCTTTCTATACAAAAACAACAAAAACATTTCTACACCCATCTGCCTTTCACATTCAGCGTTGAACCTCTTACACCAGGTTTAAACTATGCAGACTTGATCTCCTCTTCAATAGGAGTACGTAGGCAGCCATTTATGGTTCAGTCTAACCCCTACCAAAACAAAAATTCTTGTCACACGGTACTGGGATCAGCTTTCAATTCACCACATTTCATCGATTTCAGATCAAAGGGATGGAATTACCCAATCTCTTCTCACAAATAGAAGATTCGGTGACCATCTAAGCTACGATCTTGCCTCAAAGAGCAATACCAACCTATAAGAGATGGAATTAACTAGGCTTTTCACAAATGGAAGTACTGCCGACCATCTGTGGTGCGGTCAATCTCAAAGAGGAAGAAACTAACCTCCTCTCCACTTTTCCAAACAGATACCATTCCCAAGACACCAAAGATGGTAGGGATTTACAGAAATCAATGATCCGTTCTGAGAGATCTTGCGACGTCTCAATGTCCATCTATCAAGGATAAGTTCAGAATGCATCAAGATCACAAGGCCCTGAAGAAATAGGAAAATATCAAGCAAGTATCAAGGCATAATTAAAAGGAAAGTGAATCAAAATATATTTCCCTGCCATACATAATACTGTTTGATATATACATATGTGTTGTATATGACAAAATGGCTAATCTAGTCTGTTCAGGAAAATACAAAAATATCTACAGATCTGTATGTATGCGGACTATCAGATCTAACATAGCATCCCTTTCTAAAGACGGAGGTAGCGCTGCAAGCTCCTGCCTAAGGGTATCTACACGTGCTAGCAGATCAGAGGCTAACTACATGGTGGCATAATTCTCATCAATGTAAGCACTCATGTCGGCAAGACTGACAGTCATCTGGGATCTAATAAAAGTACTATCTACAATGGTCACATCCCTAGCAGATAAGGTGGCATCCCGCTCTGCAATCAATGCATCCCTGGCTGATCTAGCCTCATCCCTCTCTAACAGAGCGGCATCTCTCCCATCAAGAGTGTCAACATCGCGGCCCTAGCATGATCTCTCTCATAGGTCATCAGATGTAAACTCTGCTCCAAATACTGTGCCAGATACTGAGTAAAAGTGGCACTCGGGGTGGGAGAATCTGTGACGCCCCCAAAATTAGGTATACATCACCCATCTTGGGTCGTCAGATACATGGTACATAATTCAAATACAACTTACTAATACAACTATCATGTACAATACGACAAAACATAACTGTGAGTTTGAATACAATTATTGTCTACTAGAGATTATACAAACTCAAAAAGAGTCCTCATTATAATTATTAATACACTATTTCACAGAATAGTGAGGACTACTAATGCTATCCTCTGGACCGTCACTCCGTTTCCCGACTAGTCCCTGCTATGTTCACATTTCCTGAAGAGAACAGTGAAAGAAAGGGTGAGCTCAACTAGCCCAGTAAAAAATATTATGACTAAGTTAATGCAGAATAAATTATCGTTAGCCTTCAACAGTGTTAAACTGATAAAATATAACAACATCAAGTTTAACTACAGCGGATCAGGCAATCCATTAAAAGAGTCAAGTAGAGAATAAAATCTACTATCTTTTATGATTTAAAAGGTTTTTCATCACTTTTATCGCTGGGACTCAGCTTAATAAATAATCCACATCATCGAATCACCCCTGCACTACGGCCAAGGATATTCTTTAGTATCACGACCACAATTATCCACGCACTACGAGCCAAGAATAATCATGTTTTCATCAACGGTCTTGATCATGCCATAAAACAATTCATCTTTTCTCCCTTGGCCGAAGAGAATCCATAGCCATAATCATACCAAAAATTGTCCATCAATGCACTACGGGCCAATGAGGACTTTTAATTTTCACATCATTTATAACATTACGGTCGTGATTATACCGAATAATCTCTGGTCATAATCATACCAAGTCCATCTATGCATTACAGGCCACAGATGACTTTCAATAAATATAAATATGAGGATGATGACAATGATATAAGAATTCAATAAAACAAGTTCAAGAATTAATTTGTCCAAGAACTACTAACGTCCAAATTGTCAACATGATATTGCTTTGTAAAGTAAATGAAGTGCAAATATCAAGGATATTCTACTAATTTCATGGAGTATAGAAGTCAAAACTTTAACCAACTGAGTATAATAAAGAATGGAATAACAACAGAAATCACCATGCATGCGGTACTTCGCAGAGACAGGTTATTCCAACAGAATAATAATAACAGAACCAGGTCAGGCAAAATTTGCACCGACAGGATGTTCCAACAGAATAATAAAGACGGAACCAGGTCCGGTGTAAAACACACAGACAGGATGTTCCAACGGAATAATAATAAAGACGGAACCAGGTCCGGTGTAAAACACACTAACAGGATGTTCCAACAGAATAATAGAATAATGTCACCAAGTATAGGGTAGACCGCGTATACAGGTTATTCCAACAGAATAATAAGAAATGGAATAACAACAGTTCTCTTCATGAATAAGAAAGAATAACACCCCTTACCGTAACAGAAACTGGATATAGGAAAAGAAAAGTTAAGTAGCAAAAAGCTTTTCTTCTATCTCTCTATAGTTTCTCTCTCTAGAGTTCAGTGAATTCCTAAGAAAATAATGAAGGAATGAGCTTCTATTTATAGGAAAATGGAATGCATAGTAACTAATCCATGAATGGTCCAGATTGATTTACTTTAATCTGACGGTCCATATTTAAAGAAAAATCTTTTAAATAAAATATAATATATTCTATTTATATAAAAAGATTTTTACTATGCATACACTATGCAACACTATACAAAACACTATGCAACACTATGCATAATAAAATATAATATATTCTATTTATATAATAACTTTAATAAAGTATTCTGTTTTATATAAAAAGATGTTTCTATTTTATTACGTTAATAATACGAATAAAAGAAAACGTCATCATCGCTATAATAATTCATATTATTAATCGACAATAATTGAATCAAACTGAGCGACTTCTCACATAAATATCAATAATCAATACCGTGTGCTACTATGCAACAACGCGTATTACTGTACTTTTACTACCAAGTAGTTCAACAGTATCAACGGTAAAACTTCCGCCGTTATTTTCAATAAAATATTTTTGTCATTTTTTCAATCCGACAATAATTCCGTTGTGGGGTCCACCAATAATTGTACCGTCGTACGAATATTTTCCGACACAAAGAATATTCCCTGACCAATCGAATATAATATAACAACTTGCATACTTTGCAAAATTTATAAATACTACCCACAACTATAATATTATCTCAAATTCACACCATAATATTAAAAAATTATTTCGAGAAAATTAATTCTTTATTCATAAAATCTGGGGTTTCACAGAGTTCATTATATCTTTTCGAAGGTTACTTCCTAAGGCTTTTCCCCTCCTAAGGTTCATAACCTAAGGCTCTGATACCAATCTGTGACACCCCCAAATCCAGGTACTTCATTCCCACAGGATCTGGTGTTCACTTAAACAAACATTTATATCTAACTACCCAATCACAAAAAAACTGGATAAATAAAACCTTTCCCATTAAAGGGTTACATAATAAAATCTTCTAGGTTATCTAACCTTTAATTACAATCATTCAAATGCGGAAATTAAATAAACTTCATTAAAACCAAGTCTAAGATCATCATAATAAAAATCTAACATCTCAATCAAAGTAAAATTACAAGTCTTCATCACTTGCACATTTTTCCCTTTCCTTTTCTAGACGAAGGTTCATCTACCTTCTCTTCTTTAGCTGCAATGAGTTTTAAAATATGCAAGAGTGAGCAAAACAATTGCTCACTGGATATAATATGAAATCAACAGGAGTATAGTAATAATAACTGCCAATAATAGGCTCATCAATAATGAATAGTACTCTATCATGTATAATCAGAAACTGAAATCCAAAATGTGGAATAAATATAACTGAGGGTCATAAGACCATGAACTATGTCCACAGTTGCGAGCAATCTTTCAAATCCAACTTTAACAGTCATAAGACTATAAGGACTCCTCGTACTTAGGGGGATCAGCCCTTCGTACCATGTATTATGCACAAACATTTAACGATATGCGTAAGTTAACCCCTAATCATAACATTAGGATTGTTCATCTCAGTATTTAGAGTACAAGTCCGCACCAAAGGAAGTTTGGTTTGGATAAGCTTTCAGGGTAACTTGGAATTCAACGAACATCAACTAAGGATTAGTTGAATGAAACCAAGAACATTTCATTATAGAATAATCGTGATTGAATCAATCATAGTAAACTAAAGTCATGCTTTAGGAATAATCTAAGAGCATACAATTTAAATAACTATAACACCTTGCTTGAACAATACTAAGCTAAGGTTAATTAGAATTGAATACTAAGCATACATAACAATTTGATCGATAAAAATGTTCAACATTAGAATATATAAATTTGCATGCTAAACAACAAGTTAAATACAAGAATAACTTGCTCAAGAATAACTTACATCATTATATCATAATCGAATTGAAAACCATAATTAGTTCAACAAGATAAAGGATTAGAAAAACTTGCTCTAAGAAAATTTAAGAGATTGCACAATTCTAAAAGTAGAGTTAAAGAACTTGCTCAATGTAAAAAGAAAGTTTAGAAAACTTGCCTTGCTCGTAGGCTAAACCAAATCAATACAAATCACAATATCCTATAAACATATGTCATCATGACATAATTAGTCATTATCATCTTACAAACATAACTAAGTACGTTTATCATTTAAAATTGGATTTTTAATCACATAATCGAGTTATAACACAAGTTAATTGTTAATAACATACTTATTCATAGTATAGAAATACTAAAATCAACATTTAGCAGTCCTATTATCATCATATAACTTTTCTTAAAATTTCGTGTACAAAAAGTACGCTGTCAACCATTCTGCTAACTCAGGCCGCGGCGCCACAGTTTACATGTGGGTCGCGCTGCGGCGTGGGCATGGCGTTGCGGCACAGAGATCAAGGCTACAAGGCCGCACTGCGGCGTGAGCATGACGCTGCGGTGCCACAAAGGTACTGTAAGTCCGCGCTGCGGCGCCGAATTGCAGACCTCGGCAGACAGCCTCGGCAACAGCATAGAAAAAGCCAAATTTGGCCTACAAGCTCAATTCTAACAGACTGATACACATGTAATTCATATAAAAACTTCATGTAAACAAAATTCAAGAATTCCTAATATGTTTCTACCCATTCAAAAATATAAACAACAAAATTAACACACCCAAATTCACTAATTTTGGCTAAAACTCACTTTTTGATATTTTTAATGAAAATAAACACTGTGATTTTGTTTCTCAACCAAAACCACTAATTCAAAGCATTTTATCAAAGTTTATATATACTCTAACAAATTGAATAGCCAATTTAGCAATAAAAAAACTAAACAACTCATAATTTCTATTTTAATTAAACAATATATATATATATATATATATATATATATATATATATAAAACTCTCTGTAAAATACTTTTCTCCACAATTACATACATATCATCAATTCATTGATTATAATCATATATAACCTATAAAAATAAATTTACAACAATGGTTTATCATATGAACACACATAAAATCAACAATTATCCTATCACAAGAATTTCACAGAGAAAAATAGGAGAAGAGAAAGCTTAAGGAAATAGAAGAATACCTTGATTGTAGAAGATGATGGCTATCCCAACTTCTTTTCCCCAATTCTTTTCTCAATTCTCTAGCCTTCCTTCTTCCCTTCTTTTCTTCTTCTTCTTCCTATGTGTTTTTGTTTTTCTTCCTAACTCTAGAGCGTACTAACAAACTAACGTATATAGCATATAATATATATATTAATTATATAACATAACTCTAATTTACTGACATCAGTTAAAATTTTTGAAATCAAAAGCCATAAGGCTTGTTTGGCTAAACACTAAAATATAATCAATTAATCCTTATGCCTTATTTGGTAAAACACAATTAGAATAAAGATTTAATAAGCAATAGGCATTGTTTGGTAAAACTGAATTAAAACTCTTTTATAACAAGGTTATTTGTCACACATTAACTTGATTAAGTTAATTCTAATAACAATTTATCAAATCACTTTAACACATAAATCAATACCACCAAAATTATAATTTCTATATAATTATAACTTTATTTAATCAACTAACACCTCCTTTTAATTACAATTCCAAATAAAAAGAATAGTAATTCAATTAATTAAAACTTTCTAACTTAATAATTAAATTAAATTAGCAAATAATAATTAATTTTCTTAATTATTTATTTAACAAATAATTAACCACATCAATTCAAATTTGAACAATTATTTATTCAACAACAAACACATCCATTAAATATATAAATAATTCAACAAATTATTTATTATAACAATAAAAATTCTGTAATGTAACAGTTACTCATTATTCGGCACAACATTTGGAGCAGAGCTTACATCTGATGACCTATGATAGAGATCAGGCTAGGGCCGCGATGTTGACAGCTCTTGATGAGAGACATTCATGTACAATCATCAACAAAAGTTATAAACCAACGAATTGCAGAAATTGTAGTAACAAGAGATGGTCCCTAAACATCCGAATGAATTAAGGCAAAAGGGATATCACTTTTATTTAAGCTTATTGGAAAAGGTACACGATGACTTTTAGCTAAAATGAAAGTTTCGCATGTAAAAGTTGGGTCTTTTAAATTGGAGAATAAATCAGAGAATAAATACTTCATCTAACTAAAAGATGGATGTCCTAGCCGCCGATGCCATATCCAAATATGTCTCTCCTTGATACCAGTTGAGTGCTACATATTACTCGCTTTACCATGACTAAAATCATCCATGTAGTACAACCCCTCTCTTTTAGTACCACGCCCAATGATCTCCTTTGTGATAATATCCTGAAATAGACAAAATGTAGGATAAATTAAAGCAACACAATTTAACTCTTCAGTAGCTTGTCCTACAGATATTAATTTATTTGAAAGAGATAAAACCAATAGTGTATTAGATAGAGAGAAGGAGGGTGAGTGAGCAACGGTTCCGGCTCCTGTAACAGGGTATGTGACCCCATTAGCATTAGCGACCCTACTCCGTTCTGGTTGGGTAATCTCGACAAAGTCATTTGGATCAAAAGTCATGTGGTCAGTTGCTCCTGAATCAATGATCCAACCATTGCAATTATCCTGATTAGTGCTAAGTAATGCATAGCCACAGTTACCTTGATCGTTGTAAGTGGTTGAATCGCCCGATGGTTCCACTTGTGGAATCAAGGATAATTGAGGTTCTGCATTTACTAAAGTAGCCCATCCCAACTCGCTATCAACATCAGGTTGTTTCCGTGCCTTGAGTTCTTTCCACCAATCTGGATACCCATATAACTTAAAACAAGTTTCCCGAGTATGCTTCATGTTCCCACAATTTGTACATCCTCCCTCCACTTGTGATTTGGCCTTTGAAGTTGTATTCATCTTTCCTCCTCTCATAGAGGAAGTTCCAGTTTTGGCTATTTGAAGCGTCAGTGGACGCTGATGTTCCATCTTGGTTCCTCTAAAGACCATGGCAGCAGCTTGTGTAGACTCCATGCCTGCCCTCATAACAGTTTGTCTTACATCATCCCTTCGAACATATGCATAGGCTTGTTCAATTGTAGGAAATGGTCGAATTTGAAGTACATCGGCCCGAATCTTGTCAAGACGGTCGTCCAACCCGTCGAGAAACATATACACTCTATCCTCCTGTTGAATCGAGTTATACTTCTCTATATCCTCTTGACACTTCATTGTATTGGGACGTCGAAAATTGATTTCTCTCCATAGGCCTTGAAGACCATTATAATATGTTTCAATGGACCCTCCAGCTTGTCTCATTCTAGTTACACGTCTTTTTAACTCATACACTTGAGATATATCAGTTCCATCAAAAAAGGTTATAGAAATTGAATCCCATACCATTTTTGCAGTTGGGAAGCGAATGGAATTATCTATCAAGGTTGAATCCATGGAATTGATCAACCATCCCTTCACAATTGCATTCTCAGTTCTCCATTTCCTGAACCCTAGGTCTGTCAATTTTGGTTCTGGAACGTCTCCGTTTATATATCCCAATTTATCTTTGCCAGAGATAAACATCTCCATAACCCCCACCATAAAGCATAGTTGTGCCGTCCAACTTAATGTCAATCTGTGTAGCGGAAGAATCATTGTTTGATGTTTGGATTTGAGTCTGACTTTGGGTCAAAATCTGTGTCATTTGGGTCGCTAAGTCATCAGGAATGGTCACCATAGATTTGTTCTCACCATATTGGTGATGGGTCACCATATCAGATGACTCCTCTATAGTTCCCGGTCACTTTTAACTCACTGCTCTGATACCATGTTGAACAGAGGCACTAGAAATATTTTGTGGACAAAAGTATATAATTTTTTCTCTCAACTTTTTCATATATACTGAATGAATACCAACACCCTATATATAGATGTACAAAGGAAACAACCTACCATAAAACTATTCTAGGCTATACATAATCTTAGGCTAAGAATTTGGTTACAAAATCAGCAGCTTAGATTACTCCTACAGTTTCTCTTAATTGACAACTCACGCCAACATTGCGTACTGATATATGAAAGACTTTTTCATATTCTGCAATCAATGTAATAGAATTAGCAACTATTCACAATCACCATATGCTAAATAGCCAAACAAAACACGGACAACCAAAACAAAACAAATAGAAGAAGAAGAAGAAGACAGAGTTACCAAAACAAATCAAAGAAGAAGTCGGAGTTACCAAACCAGCAAGAACAGATCCAAAACGAATTCGGAGTAGCGGAACAAAGAAGAAATCATGAATAAATTTTTTTTTTATGAATATTTGGTTACCCACAAAAACTAAAATGGTTACCTTTGTATGAAAGATTGGCTACCAACTGCACCATATTCAAAATAATTTTATTTTAAAAAGTTTATTTAAAAGTAATTAACAGCTACATAAATGGAAACTTAGACATGGCATTTCAGATACCATCTACACGTAACATTTGGAAACTGTTCTTAAATTATTTTTTTTATTATTAATTGGTAATCCAACGAAACTAAATTGGTTACTTTTTTATGAAGGTTTGGCTACCAACTTATGAATAACATTTTAAAAATAAAATTATTATGAATATGGTGCAGTTGGTAGCTAAACCATCGTACAAAGGTAACAATTTTAATTTTTGTGGATAACAAAATATTCATAAAAAATAAATTGCAAAGCCATAAATTGCAATAGAAAACATAACATGACAAGCCCTTATGTGTGGCCCAGCTTGGATAAATGTTTTAGGTGTGGGCAACCTGGGCACAACTCTAATTAATGTTCTAAAAGAGGCGGCGTGAATTTGATGGAGGCAGAGAATAAAGAATGTGAACTGCAAGAAGATGAACAAAAAGAAACTTCTCATGGTATGACAATGTTGGAGTGACATAAGGTGATGATGGCGATAGGCTTTCTCTTGTTGTGAGAAAGATACTTATGGCCCCGAAACAGGATGAGTACCCTCAAAGTAATAATATCTTCAAAACTCGATGCACTGTTCATGGGAAGGTATGTGAATCAATTATTGATAGTGGCAACACTGAAAATATTGTGTCTAGGTTAATGGTTAACATGTTGGGACTGTCTAGGTTAATGGTGGAGGAGGGCATTAATGGTGGAGGAGGGCAGAGGAGAAGACTGACAAGGACGGAGGAGGCGTGATTTTTATTAAGGAAAGAGAAGGTGTGCTATATGATTTACTTGTTAATTACTTAATTTAATAAATAAATCAATACTAATCTCCTAAATTAAGGAATCCTAATTGCATACTAATTCCTTAAATTAAGAAATTCTAATTGTACTAATATTGTAAATAAATATAAAAGTGTATTAATTGTGTAAATACTTTATGAGTGCACTATTGTTATAATTATTTTTAAAAATGTAATAGAATATATAATTGATCCTAAAATATAATAAAAGACCATATAATTTTATCAAACACCACCTTAGATCTTATATTACATTTTACATTTGAAATATGTGTATATCACTTATTTTTTTAAAAACAATTTTTTTTGTACTTCAATCATTTTTTGTTGGCCGAGGAAATAGAATAAATATATATGTAATATATACCTACATGCTTTTATTTTACTTTAGCGAAACATTTACAAAACGTAAATGTAATAATTTTTGTTTATTAGTGACTAATAATTTGTTTTGGGGCATTAGAGTAGAGATACTCCAATGGAGGATATGTACAAATTTTGCTTTATCAGTAATTGATTCTTCTTAAAGCATTTAAAAATATTTTAAAAAAAAATAATTAAAGAGTTCGATTTTCTTGTTCTCCCAAATCAAGAGTGTATATATTTCCTTCTCTTTATGCAACTAGAGTAGTATTGTTAGTACCATGAAATATTGTGCATTTATCTTTTTCAAAGTTAACTTGATGGCCATTATCCATTAAATGGCTAATACTAATTAAATTAAATTCAAGACCATTAACAAGATGCACATTATTTATACTTACCTTGCCATTACCAATTTTACCTTTTCCAATAATATTGCAGGTTTTATTGTCTCCAAACGTGACAGTTCCATTCTTCTTCTTGATATTTAGTTCCACGAATTTTGATTTATCACCTGTCATATGCCGAGAGCATCCACTATCAAGAATTCATTTTTGAGTTGTAACTCTTCTTTTAAACATACCTAATTAGATTCACCTTCAATTCCTACGAAGCATACTTGTGTTATCTCATCTTTGGCATCGATCTCCACTTCAGATTCCTCATCACTCCAAGTCACAAGAGCTTTGTTCTTCTTGTTGTCTCTGTAGTTTGTCTTCCCTTTGTTCTTTAATTGAAAACAATCTTTAATTCTTGAAGTGACCAGGATGTCCACATTCAAAGGATGTCTCTTTAGTTTGCTTTCCTTTGGACTTATTTGAATTGAAAGTATTTCTTCTCTTGTTCTTCCTTTGTAGTATCCCCTGTATCTTCTTGTCATCATGGCTATTTCTTCATCTAAGTCATCATCTAGCTCTTCTTCATTATCTGCAGTAAGAGCTAAAACCTTTCTTCGAGGAGTTTCCTCCTCATCATCATATCTCTTCAACTGATGTTCATATTCTTCTAATTCACCAAACAAAGTTAAAGTATCCATGGAAGAAATAGTTGCAGAATCTTGAAGAGTAGTGATTTTAGAAGCAAACCTTTTGGGCATAGCCCGAAGCAACTTATGGTTGATCTCACTTTGAGGAATAGTCTTGTCCAGTAATTTCAAGGAGTTTATGAGGACTAGGAATCTTGCTTGAGCTAGCTTGATGGTTTCATCTTTTTCGAGCTTGAACATTTCGTAATCATGCATGAGCATACTCAGTTTGACTTCTCGTACTTTGGAAGTACCTTCATGACTTACCACTAGAGTATCCCACATTTCCTTAGCTGTGTTGCATGAGGACACTTTGTCTATCTTGGATTGTACCATGCCGCTGAGAAGTGTGTTCATTGCCTTTGAATCGTATGAGACCATGTAGATTTTGGTTGAATCCATTTCTAGAAGAATCTTTGGTGTCCCATCATCTCTTTGTGGAATAATTGGTCCATTCTCCACAACCCATCATTCCCAAGAATCTCTTTTCAGATAGATCCTCATTCGGAACTTCCAAAAATTGTAATTTTCAGTTTCGAACAGCAACGGAGGCCTATTGGTTGATTGTCCTTCTTGATTATTGTTCCTGAACTGTGCCATGTCAGAATCTTTCCCTACAAGTCACCTTTAAGACCAAGATAAGTAGAGTCAAGCTCTGATACCAAATGAAATTTATCTAGGCACACTTAGAAGGGGGGGAGTTGAATAAGTGTGGGAGCAATCTATGACCAACTTTTAAACTTTAAATTAAACTATTAATTTCAGGCTACTATAAATATTGAAAATAGCTTACTGAATTAATATAGCCTATTAAATAAAAAAATTTGATGTTAAAGAATTATCTTAATATAATGCAAGTAGTCAAATTTTAATAATTGAGATAATTAAGTAACTTATGTGATTTTAAAGTAAAGCAAATAATAAAATTAACACCAAGATTTGTTACGTGGTTCAGCTAGTACCCTCTATAATAATAGCCTAGTCCACGTCCAATACCAACTAGTATTGGAGACTCACTTTATTTATTTCTTTATAAATAAATACAGATTACAAAACAGATCAAAAATTAATTATCAATTAATTCCTCTTGAGCTCTCTTGCTCCTTGTTCACCTATGCACTCTTCAAGCACATTTGCTTCCTTGAACCTATTTGTAACCCTTTACTCTAATTCACTAAGATTAACACATGTAGACTACACTTAGTCTAAACAGAAATTCAATACAAATATAGAGATTTATGATCAATGTAAGAATAATCAATTTAACAATTAAAGGCTCAAACTATATGCAATGATCAATTAACACAAAATAAATAAGCAATTAACTTCTTACCAAATACCAGCTCAAATAATATCAGAAAAATTAATTGCCGAGTTGATCAAGATTGCACCAATTAAATCAAGTCCAATAATATCAGTGATTGATGCAACAATAGTATTATGTGAGTCGTGTATTTTTCTTAATAAGAAAACATCATTTATATAGCCAATACGCAAGTTACCGTTAATAATATATATGTACTAATTAATCAAACGGCAGGATAATATCTGGGAACAATTCTCACAACGATAAAGGTTGAAATAGTCCACATCTTCAATATATATCCAGATTCATAATTTCGTTAGTGGAATAAATCAAAAGATCTTTAACAGATAATAATTTTGACTTTATCTCTTCACTCAAAAGTGACGTGTAGAAAATAAGCACAACTGTCAATTATCTTTCTAAGACTAAAGATCTTTTAAGAGTCCAAGACAATCATAATAACTTTTCCTTGAAACTCTCATAAACATCTTATCTCAATAAATGGTTAGCTAGCAAGTATATATATAAAGCATTCATATTATAACCAGATATCAATTTATGCATAATCATTCCTCAAAAACCGTACATGCAATATAGTTTAGCTGCCAATTTAAATATACACGTGTAGCATTGTTTCACATATCACATATATACCACTTATGCAATCTTTTAAACATACAAGTTAATATATTTTAAGTGACATAGTGTTTTTAGAAAAACCTTTTTCATAGGAATTTAAAAAAAAAAAATCATTTAAAACATATAACAAAATATAATGCAATAATATGTCCTAGAGCCTTTAAATGAAAAATCAAATATTATGCAATTGACCTTACATTTGTCTTCCTAGAAAGAAAAAGATTCTTCAACCAATTGAAAATCCCGCCAATGTTCTTTTATCAACAAATACCTGAAATACCATAAAATAATTTAGTAGTTGAATATTTCATCATCAAAACTTAAGGATTGAATATGACAAAGTCAACATTATTTATTCTAAGAGGTGTTATGCACTTACACAACTAGTACTATGTAACTCCTCAGTTTATGATCCTCCATATTACTACCTCTCTCGGACAAAAATATTTTTTTCCTATTTTTTAACATTAATTTATGAAATTTTAAAAATAAAAATATAATATGAAACAATTTATTAATTATATAATCATAAATTAATATTTTAAATTCGTTTTTTTCTTTCTAGAATGGAAGGAGAATAACTAAGGAGTGCATGCGTACATCCGGAAAATTAATAAATGTATTCTATTTTTACCATTTTCACTCAATTATAAAATTATTAAAATACATTTAAATTTAGTTGAATTCATGCAATTAGTGAAATTGTAACGTCCTAGTCCAACAATAGAATTTTGATATGTACATATATAAGATTTCAAGTTACTTGTAATAATAATTTCGGTCATTAACTTTTGAGTAAGGTAGATACTATTGAGATACTGGATTGAGTTTTGATATGGTTAATTATGATTTGATTCGGCTCGACATATATCTATTCCTCTACTTACACATGCAATAAGTGAAATAAAATTGAAATAAATTTATTTAATTTTGTTAATATAATAAATTAATTATGAATAATGACTATTAATTATATATAAAATATTAAAAAATATTATTCATAATTATTACGGAATTTGTTATTTTAAAATTTTAAATGAATCATGTCAATTTCAAACTTAGAAAACGTTTCAAAGTTTCTTTCATTGATCTGATATTTTAGAAAAGGGGAGTATATCTTGATCTTATATTTTAGAATGTGGGGAGTATATTTTAGGTTCTTCCAAAAAAGATAGGAGTTGTATAAACTCATGCAATTATAAATAAACTTTTTTACCAAATCAAGGTAAAATAAATAGGGTAAAAACTAGATATTTGAGCTCTTTTATTTGACTTTTAGGTGAATACATTCTTATATGATTTAGTTAATTATTTATTAAAGCTTTGTTTGGATTTCTAAATTAACGATAGAAGGCTTTAATTTAACCAGCCATATTGCAGTTATATGTTCTTACAAAAGTATATTATCAATTTATAGTTAAAATTTACAATATTAAATAGACTGTTAAAATAAGATTGTGTTTTGGTACAAACATTTCAAAATATGATATGTCGGTGAATTTTTTTTCCTTATTTACTTAAACTTCTATTGATGTAGTGCAATTTGCACAAATATTTACTAATTAAGTATAACAACCTCATGTGCAAACACTACAACAAAAAAGCTTATCAGCGACCGCATATCAGCGACCGTATACGGTCGCAGATGAGTATCAGCGACCGTATACGGTCGCTGATACTAGTCGCAGATAATCTGGTCGCTGGGAGGACATCAGCGACCAACAATAGCGACCGACTACTTAGCGACGCACTCTGCGACCGATACCGTCGCTATTCTGACGTATGCTGAGTCATTTGTCAGGTATGACGTGGCACACGTGTCAGCGATGGCCAATAGCGACCGCACGCGGTCGCTATATTCTGCGGTCGCTGATGTAGTTTTAGCGACCGCATGCGGTCGCTAATGTTTTTTTTTTTTTTTAATACTTTTTCCTGTTTTATTGATATCCCAAAAATAACCTGCTTTGTACCTGTTTTCAATCAATCCCAACACAGCAATATATATAAACAAACATCCATATTAACATCCATCCAATACAATACAAAACATTCATCCATGAATAAACATTCATCAAATACAATACAAAACATTCATCCAACACAATACAATCGATATCATAAATATAAACCAATACAATTGTCCAAATAATGAATCTAAAAGAGTATAAGGCTTTAAAAATCTAAAAAAAACAAGTCTAGGCGCTCTTCATGGATCATCCAAATTAGGATCCTGTAATTAACAAAGTAATAAAACATATATGTTACATATATAAGTAAGACATTGACTCAGAGACTATAAACATATATGACAATGTAGTTATACAATAAACGATATATATATATATATATATATATATATATATATATATATATATATATATATATATATATATATATATATACCTGCTCCTGCTGTCGTGCTGCTCCTGCTCCTGCTGTCGCTGCCGCCACTGCCTCCGCCAACTCATCAGGACTCAGAGACTGCAGATGCCCGCCCAGTATACGAAGAAGATCACGATCCTGACAGATCGCTCTCACACAGTCAGCAGGAGTATGATAGGCTGGATAACCTGATGACTATGTAGACTGGGTGGCAAAGCTGCCTGTGCCACTGATGGTCGGGCGCCGTCTTTGTCCTTGGCCTTTGACATAATTTTTCTTCACGATGGACGCCCTCTCCCATAATTCTTGATCAATCGACGGACGCGGGGTGCCTTCAGGATATCGCTCGTTCATTAAGCCCTTATAAGTGTCCTGTCAGAAGATGAACAATTAAATAGTTTAAAATAAATTAAAAAAAATACTAAAAAAGGTCGTCACAATTTATAAACAACATATTAGGATAAAGTGAACTTATTACCGCTATCTGAACAGCCTCAGGCAGACCATCACGGGTGGCCACATACACATCCAACCAATTGATAGGTTGACCTTGAGACTGAGACTCCTACAATTCATTTTCTCATATTATTATGTAAACATATGATATTTTAGCTACAAAAGATTACTGTAAACATAACATACGTACCCTGGCAGCAATGTGCTGCAGCTGTGATATACTGCCGCCCCGATACGTGCCTTTTACCTTCTCGCCGTCTAATACACCTGAGGATCTGTTCGAGGCGGCAGTCTTGCGCCTCTTGACCCAGCTCTCAGCTCTCCACTGGTCACACATCTGCACCCATATGGGTTGTGCGCACCACCAGGGGCTATGCTCATGCATATATTGCTCACCCTGTCCTGGATGGTCAATCTCAGCATTGTGCAGGGCTTTTTGTCGTTCCTTGTTTAAATTATCTTTAGTTCGGATGGCGCATTTCTGCCAGAATAGTGTCTGAATAACTGATGCTTGTGCGTCATCCCATCTATACCGTTTCTGCAAATAAAACAACAATAATAATATTAAAACTGTTATTACTAAACAATATTATTTGATTAACTATGTAGTACCTATCAGAGTGATAAAAAAATATACCTGAAATTCAGTCCAAACTGCATCCTTATGGGCGAGAGGTGTGCTCGCCCATGTAATCACTGGCGTAGGCCAGTTCTGTAAGCATAATTTTGAAATGCACTTCACAATTTTACTATCTTGAAAATCACTACAATATACAGTAATTTACATTAAAATATATTTATAACAATGGAAATATTAAACCCTTATACATACACGATGTTTAACTTACGTGCTTTCTGGAGGAGGACGGATCTGTATAAGAATGCGATCATCTGGATTAACCGGGGCCTTTGGCACATGATTAGGGCCCCGACCCAACCCGCGCTTTCGTGCTGCAGGTTCAGAAGACATCTATAAATAAAAAAATTAGGATGTTAGTATGAAATTATGAATGACAATTAATTGTATGAAATAGTTAGCTACGATTATCATAAGTGAAAGATACATAAACATGACTGCAAAATAGTTAACTACAACAACTACAAATGATATAGTTAAGGATATAGATAACATTCCTATATAGAGAACATAATGAAAGGTACATAATTATGAACTAAACATGAACATGAACATAAACATAAACATACATTTTGTACAATTATAACTAAACATACATTTTAATGAAAATCGTTGTCTGATGAGTCAGAATCATTTTGTACAAGTATCGGAGATTCATAACCATCTTCTTCAGATTCTGTGTCAGTGTCAGTCAATAACTCTTCCTCAATATCACTGTCATCTGGCACAATAACTGTCTCGGGATCCAATTCATCAGGTTCATCTCCACCCTCTAACTGGATTACATCATTATTGTCCTCTATATTTATTATAGGAGGTCTCTGAAGCATTTCCTCTTGGTAGAAATCATCGTCTATTACTTGGACACGACTACGCGGGGGAGTATGAATTACAACTTGCCAATCTGTAGGCGGTCTATCCCTTTTCCTAACAGGACTAGGAGTATAGTAAACTTGTACTGTTTGAGTTGGTAAAACAAACAGTTCGTTGGAGTACGCAGACCTATGGAGGTCAATATCGACGATTCCATGTCTGTCAACACGTATCCCTTTTTCTGAATCAAACCAACGACACTTGAACAAGTGAATATAACCCCCATACGTGCCCTTGTACGACAACTCTACGATTTCCTCCAACTCCCCATAAAAGGCACGACCAAGCTCATTGTAACAATCTCCTTGGACACACACTCCAGAGTTCGTTGTTCTTTTACCGCGCCCATATGCCTTTGTGTGAAATTCATAACCATTTATTTTGTAACCATTGCGGGTGACTTGGTCCATGTCCGGTCCCATAGCTAGGACTTGTACATTAGCTGGAATCGTTGATCCCTCAGTCAAAGCCTACAAAAACTCCATCTTATTAAATGAAGCCATAGTTAACATGGAGTATATATATATATATATATATATATATATATATATATATATATATATATATATATATATATATATATATATATATATATATATATACTACGTGCTTAAAAATTGAACTTACTTTGTCCTTTAGCCAAAGTGCAAAGTTTTTATCCCGATTGATTTGAATATCTTTATCAGTTATGCCGGGATGCTTCACTTTTAACTCGTCATCGTACAATCTATACCATGTTATAAACATTAACATATTGGAATAAATTTTTAACTTAAAAGATAAATTATCAAGTTTACATGTGTACCTCACAAATTCGTCAATCTCCTCGCAATTGAGAAGAATGTAAGTATGTGCAGCATGTAATTCTTGCTCAGAGAGGAATATGCGCTTCCCTTTTCCATAAGCGCGACCCGATAGACCAAATACAGAGAGCCGACCATTTAGTTCAACATTTCCCCCATCATCATGTCTCGATACTCGATTGGCCTTTGTCAAGACTTCGTCCGAAAAATAGTCTGAGACAAACGTAGATATCTCATCGAAACTGTATGCCTCACATATCGACCCCTCAACATAAGCTCTATTCTTCACCTTCCTCTTAAGGTTTCCCATCACCCTCTCGAAAGGGTACATCCATCTATATTGAACTGGACCCCCAACACGAGCTTCATAGGGTAGATGAATTTGCAAATGCTCCATGGAGTCAAAAAATCCAGGTGGGAATATTTTTTCCAGTTTACACGTGATCTCTATGATGTTATTCTCAAGTATAAACATGTCCTTCTCATTCAATGATTTTGAACACAAGTCTTTGAAGAAACGACTAAGATCCGTCAAAGCATCCCATATTGGTTTATCAAGCAGATCCCGAAATGCTATAGGCATAAGTCTCTCCATGAACACATGACAGTCATGACTCTTCATCCCTTGCAATTTCCCACCCGTAACACACCTTGCAATGTTTGACGCATATCCATCTGGTAGTTTCAGAGACTTAACCCATGTGCACACATCTTCAACTTGCTTTTTAGACAATGTGTACCTTGCATGCGGTTTGACAATCTTACCATTAGGAGATTCATAAAGTTCTAATCTAGGACGCTTACAAATATCTTTCATGTCCAAACGTGCCTTATCGTTATCTTTTGTTTTCCCCGTAACATTCATTACAGTGTTAAACACATTGTCAAACACATTCTTCTCAATATGCATCACATCTAGATTATGACGAATCAAATTTGTAGACCAATACGGCAGTTCCCAAAAGATGCTTCTCCGAACCCAGTTATGAGATTCACCAAACCCATTGATTATGTTTGTGACATCAACCTTACCAAATGGGATAACCGGCAATCTCATCACACGATCTCGCATCTCTGTTCCCGACAATCGCGGTGCAGGCATATCATTATCTACTTTCCCTTTCCTGAAGTGTTCTCTATTTCTTCGAAACGGGTGATCTACCGGTAAGAACCGACGATGACAGTCAAACCAACAAGGCTTTCGACCTTTTGATAGATTAAACGACTTTGTATGCTCCATACAATACGGACAAGCCAACTTCCCGTGTGTACTCCATCCAGCTAACATACCATAAGCTGGGAAGTCACTTATAGTCCACATAACCGCTGCCCTAAGGTTAAAATTTGTTTTCGTTGCAACATCCCAAGTCTGTACTCCATCCTCCCACAATACCTTCAACTCGTCTATAAGAGGTCTCAAGTAAACATCTAAGTTCTTTCCAGGACTCTTAGGACCAGGAACCACGAGTGAAAGAAACAAGTATGGCTGTTTCATACACTTCCAAGGAGGCACTAAGAGTTCCCTAGCACTGTCTATTTTGCACTAAGAGTTCCCTAGCACTGTCTATTTTGGCTTAACAGCCCCCTAACAACCAAGCTTGGCTTGGCCCCGTGAGGCTTAGCTAAGCTTGGCGTGGCCTCGAAGCCCCAAGCCCAGCCCATCAGCTCCAACATCCCCTTAATAGGCTCTAGTGGATCACCAATAGGCACGTTAATAGTATAAATGTTCGCAACTACCCGACCAATAAAAAAATTTCGCCAGAGTCTCCCCTGTAATATGGACTAGCCACATGCACGACGACATGTATATAAGGTCATTTCTAGGAACCCAAGACATAAACCAACAGTCCATATGAGATACCATAGGAATTGGATGGAAATTATGAACTTATCGGAATCCCAATGCTCATAAAATTGTTTATAATGAGAAAGCATTTGAGCATGAAGCTGCCCCAAATTTGCTTACAAAAATAACAATTTTCAATACAATTATGTAACAAATTACATATACAAATTCCCAATACAATGGAGTTTGTAGGAAAAAATTGCAAATTTAGAGTTTGTTTGATAGGTATGTAGGAAAATTATATAATTTTACTTGTATAAGTGGCCAACTAGATTATATAAAAGAGACACTATCTGCAAATAGTTTTAATCTAGAGATTTACTACAAAAGAGTTTTGAAACTCAATCATTTTCCGTGGGAGCAATTATTCACGTTTTGATCCACATTATGATGTCAATGTCAAGTTCTCAGTCTACAAATGATTTTTTCACAATGACCAATATAATTGGTTAAACTACAAACATAATCAGGGGATTCACGAGTCTATATCGTGTGCATGACTTCCTATAATAACCAAACTGTTATTACCTCTATTGCACAAAAAGAATCCCAAAATATAAATTTTATACTAACTACAATCTAATAAATTCATCCTATTACCCAAATCAAGTTACCCGAAATATAAATTTTATACTAACTTCATCCTATCACTAACCAAGTTACCCAAATTGACATAAATTAACAAAATCAAATTACCCAAAGTACTGTGTATTACCTAAATAAATTTTACTCTAATCAAAATTTATAAACACCAAACATAATCATATTACCCAAATCGACTTCAAATACTAATAAAATCATAATCATATTACCCAAAATATGATTTAAGCATGCTAGCGATATTCATTCATTCAACTCTTTGCAATAAATTGACTCTTAAAACACAAATTCATAGCAAACATACTGATTTGGAGAAGAAGGAACAAAAATAACAAACAACCAAAAAAATTAAAGAAGAACTTAAAAAATAGCTCTTACCTCTAAAATTAGTCTCTAATTTGAAGAAGAATGAACGCAAACTACTTCTCCTTCTTCTCTTCCCCCCTTTCTCCCTTTTCTCTCTATTTCGGTGACCTCCCTCTATTTTTTCCCTTCCGATTTCTGTGTCGAGCGAACTGGTTACTGAATTCATTTAGTTTGATCAGCGACCGCCATCGGCGACCGCATGCGGTCGCTGAATTTTAATGACATGGACTTATCAGCGACCGCATGCGGTCGCTGTTTTTTAAGTGGTCGCAATAAAAATACGCGCCAACATTTCCTGCCAAATTTTGGGGGGAAATTTATTCTTGCGACCGATCTGCGACCGCAGTCGGTCGCTGATATAACTTAGCGACTATAATATATCGTGGTCGCTGATATCGGTCGCTATTAACAATATCAGCGACCGAAAATGCGGTCGCTGATATAATTGGTCGCTGATAGACCTTTTTCTTGTAGTGAAATTTAGAACGTTATTAAAAGCCCTAATATGTAAAAGAAAATTATAAGAAATGTCATCTAAAGTAACCAAATGAGCATATTGTAGGTGTCAAATAATCAATGACATGTAATTAATATCATTGTAATTGCTTATAATGTAACACTTATCAACTAGTTTTTAGTTATATCGATCTTAACTAATTTTAACTATATTTTTATAAAAAGTTATATATTTTCAGCATACCACTATCCGGATAAACATATGTTGGAGTATCAATTAAGCTATTCAAAAAAACCTATCTTTATCGTACTTTGTACAACAAAAAGTGATATTTTCTAAACTATAATATATATTATATAAACTATCAGCCTGAGGTGCATATACAAGGAACAATTATATATTTATATAGAGGAATAATTTATAATATGTATTTGTTATGAATCAAAAATGGATATACACTATCTCTATCGTTTAATATAGGAATCAACGACCGAGATTAATTCACGTTTGCTACTATTAGTAGCGGACGACGTTCACTACTAATTGTAGCGGATGTCGCTGAAAATAGTATCGCTACTATTAGTAGACGTAACCCTTCGTCCGCTACTTTTAGTAAGCAACGGACGTGAATTTTCAGTTCTAATATCGGTAGTTGGTTCTTATATTGAACGATAAAAATGATATATGTCTATTTTTGATCCACAACAAATATATATATATATATACTAGCTGGGTCTCGTGCCTCCGGCACTGTATGGGCAGTGAGATTTATCTCAAAATTAGAACGGTCCAGATGATTTATTAAGTGAGCGGAAAATTCAAAATCATTATTAGATAGATTAGATAGATAGATGTATTTTATTAGATAGATGTATGGACGGTGGGAATTATCTCAAAGTTTGGACGGCCCAGATGATTTATTGAGTGAGCGGAAACTTCAAAATCATTTGTATTTTATTAGATAGATTATTTGTGTGTGAGAGACTTTTAAATAAATAGAAAAAATATTTTTATTTTTCGTTAGATTTCTTCATATATAAACTCCCATGCAACTACTTTAAAGAGAATGTTCCATTACCTTTCCAACATTGGGCAAGTGACCTTGCATTTAAGAAATTTTAAGGATTTTCCATCTTCTTGAAAAGGATATCTACCTATAATTGAAATATTGAGTCTACCATTTCATAGAATTCCTCTATTCCACTCTCAACGAAACTACTAAATCCAGCAACTATAATTTACATCCTACAAACACTACATTAGTCACTCACAAAATTTTGTTATTGTGTGTGTTTCATACTTTTTATACCTTTGATCATTAATCTCATAAGGATTTTTTTTTTAAATCCAACAGTGTATATATATATATGTGTGTGTGTGCGCACGTGTGTATGTATTTGTATCATGCATCCTCGATCGATTCATAACTGTATGATTATATTGTGTGCATGTGTATACGTATATTATGCATGTTCGATCCATAATTACTCAAATATTTAATTAAAAAGGATTTCAAAAACTATATTATAACAGCCATTAAACATTAGTAAGTCAGTTAATCTATGTAACTTTGATATACATGCATATGATACTGATAAATTAAAATGCATATATAGATGCAATTTGTGAATCTAAAACTAACCTATATATAGAGAGAGAGAGAGAGAGATAATAAATAAGAAATGTCAACTAGTAAGAGAAGATTATATCTGCCAATCAAGAAGAGATCCCAACACCAAGAAAATCTATGAAGGGTATATCCTTCTGTTTGCTGGATTCATCTTCCCTTTCTTTCTCAATAGTAGCCCTAAGGTTAGCAAAGTTGCGCGAATTATCCCTTAAACTTACCAAATCCCTCTTCATAGTCCCATGCCTAGTACTTTCATTACCCTCACCATTCTTAGAGTACAAGCTCTTGTAATTTGAGAGCGGATACGAGCCAAAATCGCGGTAAGCCCCATATATCGATGGATTCAAATGATATCGATGAAAAGATTGATCAGTAGTATTCGAGCCGTCTCTAATTCCATTAATATTTGAGCTCGAATAATTTAAGTAATCTCTACGGCCTTCTCTTCTAAGTAAATCCTTTGAAGATGAGTTGAAACTCCAAGAAGTACTTGAATCTTTTTTGGGGTTTTGAAACTCGAATAATTGAGTACTGTTAAAGCATATTTTCGTGCTAAAACCCTCTTGGGGTTTGGAATTTCTTCGTCGAAAACCATAAGAAGGGGGGGAATTTGGATCAGTACAAATAACATCTTGGCAACTTCTTTTGCCACATAGCTTGGATTGCTCCCTTTGTTTTCTTGCCATGATTACATGCCAGTGATTTTTCACGGCGTTATCGGTTCGGCCTGGAAATAGCCTGGATATAAGTGCCCATTTGTTTCCATGTATACGATGAGCTGCAAGAAGCTTTTCTTCCTCTTCTTCTGAAAAAGGCCTTCTATTAATTCTAGGGTCTAGTTGATTAAACCATCTCAATCTGCAGCTCTTCCCTGCATATAGAAAAAAAAATGAAAATTAATTAGCCAACACACTATTTAAATTCTAGTAACTAATTTGAATAACCATCTTAAATAACATAAAAATCAATTAACTCACCTTAAAATTTATAAGCATGTTAATGTTTGCCAATAACACAATTAAGCCGCAAAAAAATTGAAATATTTTTCATTATTTAGGTGATGCTATCAAACATGCTATTTAATTAAATTCTAGGAACTAGTTTTGATAGCTATCTAAAAAAACATAAAAATTGATACTCTATTCATATAATTTATAAACATGCTAATGTTTTTCTTGAACACAATTAAGCCTAATTTTTTTAAAAATATTTTTCATTATTAAACTTGAAGAATAAAATTAGTTATTGGAAAAAATATTTAAAAAGTTATGATCATGTCATAGATGCATCTCAATAAGCAACTAAAAAAATTGAAACAAGGTCAAACGAGACTTTTCATTTCTTCATGGAGGTCGTATGTAATTATGTTGAATTTAGATTATTGGAGAAAGAATTGGAAAAAGAAGTTAATCCAATAAATCTTATTTACCCCATGCACGGATCGTGTACTCGTGAAATTAATCGAACGCTCTAAGTGGTTCAGATATCTAAGATTTCAAAAAAAATTGAAAAAAATAAAATAAAACTAAAATTATACCTGATCTTCCTTGGAGCTTCTCAGCAATAGAATTCCAGTTCTGGGGACCATACTGTTCTACGAGCTGCCGGAGTTTATCGTCCTCAGCCGGTCTCCAGTGTCCTCGAGGACAAGTCCGGGCATCATCACTTGAGCCGCCTCCACTTTGATCTTGATCCATCCTATCGCCGCCAATGTTAATTAACCCCCACCGCAGTACTAGTGGTACTAGTAGTAGTAGTAGTTGTTGTACAGCTTAAGTTGTTGAGGGTAATTAATTAAGTGGGAATAATTTTTAGTTCTTGAACATCAAATAAAAGAGAGAGATTTGTAGAAGAAGATATAAAGAAGCAAAGTGAAGAAGAAAGTGGGTTGGTTTAATTAGGGTTGTGGATGGGCAGTCACTTTAGTTGTTTTTACACGACACATTGGAGCTACTATCTATAGCTTTTATGCACCTGTACAAACACTGACCCTTTCTTCTCTTTCGGTATTGCCCCCTTCAACTTCTTTTTTGTAGAATTGTACCCCGTTATTTTAATTTAATTACTACATGTTTTCCTCATAAAAAGGCTAGTTATATATATACTCTTCCTCTATTTCTAAATTAGAGATATTTTTTTGTCAGTTCCAAAATTTGAGATAGGTTTCTAATATGACATCACTTTTATGCCAATATATATCATTAATTATTGCATTTCTACCTAATGTTAGAAAATAATAAGTTTTAATTAAAATATTAAGTTTTCGTTAAAAGAAGTTGTACAAATGTATCTCTAATTTGAAGAGAGAGAGAGAGAGAATCTTAATTAATTAATCTTTTTTTTCTTTTTTTTTCTTCCTTTTGGAAACAGAAGACTAATAATCTTAGGTTGTGTTTGATAAATTTGGAAATTAAGATCTGAATGATTATGATGTCTTAATAAATTAGATCATCTGAATGGTTATGAGGTCTGAATCTAAAAAACTGTTTGATAATTAAAAAGTAAGTTGTCTCTTAATGACACTATTTTACCATTTTAAAGGATAAAATTTTATTTAATAATTTTAAATATTCAATTTAATAAAAATGAGTGCATAATATTGTTTAATATATTTATATAAAAAAAAATTAGCAAAAAAAATTCATTAAGAGGTACCTCTTAATTATTAAGATTTCATTTTCTGTCTTACCGATTAAGAGGCATTCAGAGGTAACAAAAAACAAAACAAACATCATCATGCCTCTTAGCGAATAAGAGGCAGTCCATTAAGAGACAATCAGATGTAAACAAACAGCACCTTAGCATAGTTGTGAAATCTAGGGTTTGTAAGTATACCAGAAATATATATATATATATATATATATATATATATATATATATATATATATATATTAACTCATCTTGCAGTAAATGATTTGTCAAGGCTAGTACTTGGTATTATATTCTTAAGACAATTATGCTCTCTGTATGGTATTTAGAGTTGATAGCATTTGTCTCTCAGAATACAATAACACCGTATATTTTAGCAGCACTACTAAAAGTATACTCAACGAACCTAAAAAAAATGCTCCGACTCTCTCAAAATAAACTTAAAGAAACTAATGAAGAAATAAAGACTAAAATCCTTTATATGCTTAAGAAAATGAATGAATTTGAAGGTTGCCCCCTCCTATCTATTTTTAGGTGGGATTGATGACTAAACGACACAGTTTTGATAATAGAATTAAATAAATAAAATTTAAAAAATTATATACAGAATCCAGACCCACGAGCTCACATGTGTGGGTTTGAACCTAGCATTGGCTAAATCATCTCCCTTCCACAAGAAGTGGGGTGCCCCTTGGGGTCCAAACCCAAGAGCATTTTCCATGTATATAAACATATGAAAACTTTAATTTCTAACCTATGTGAGACTTGGTTTTTTCCCACATGTATTTATTATCTTTTATCATTTTCAAGTGTGATATTTAAGAGTTAATATCTCATTCATTACTCAATGGATTTGAGCTTCTAAATACTTAATTTAATCTACTCATGGAGTAGAGCACATTAATATATGGAATCATTAAAAATAATTAATGATACCCATATTAAATTAGGCTCAAATTCTAACAAAATTTAGGGTTAAAGTTTGTCGCAATTCCTAACAAAAAAAAATTCTATAAAAGTACTACTTTTATGACAAGAAAATAGTCTCATTTACTCATGGTTCTATTAAAACTGAAATATGCAATTCTCTTTAGGTAGCTTTTGGTAAAATAGTATTGGTTAATTTTTGACATTTCTCTTTCCTGTCTCAACAGTGTTATATATGTAAATTAAGGTTTATCATAAAAAGATGAGAAAACAAAATAAAATAAACTCAATAGAAATATTAAAACAAAATAAGACAAAGCAAAAAGAGGTGGAAGTGCCTTCTCGATCAGACATAGGTTACTTAATGGAAACTAATATTCATAATATTTTTTGATATTTTCACAATAAAAGTGTCGTTAGTATAACAACGATAAAAATTGTCGCTATAAGATTTATAGCGACGATTTTGTTGTGGAAATATCATTTTCTACAAACTATGTTCATTGCAATATGAAAATTTCGTGCTCGAGTTTAAGTTAATTTTTTATAATTTCCTCACCAAATAAAAAAAAATAGTAGAAAAACCTAAAACATTTTTTAATAATGGTATTTGGAAATCGATCAATTAATTAGTAAACAAGTAAAATATTAATTATAAACAACTAAAAAAAATTAGTTTTGCATTTACATTAGTAAACAAGTGTCACAACGTACAGTATTTTGAAATCAATTATGGTGGCTAGCTACTTAGGTCAAACTAACTAAACATATACTTATTTTAGAACACTAATACTAATTTAATTAAACACGCTTTTCATATTCATGAGGTAAGGTGATGACAGTACATATTTTGACCCCTTTAAAAAAAATACTCGAGAAATAAAAAATGCTGACATTATGTACTTCCCTATATGTTGTATATGTTGTAATGTAAAAGTTTATTATTGTCATTTGAATTGTGTTTGGTCAGAGGATACCAAAATATATTCCCTCCATCTCCAAATGTGAATCCGATAATTAGGAAAACCAAACAGCTTTAAAATGTTGCCAATTAATTACTTAATCCCTCCTTTATATTCACTAATTCGTGTTATAAGTATAAAGATGTCGCTAAATATATAATTCATTTTGGCACCATATATAAACGTAGCTATATCTTCCCTGATATTATCAAGTGTCTTATTAACTATTAAGTATTCATTATTTAGTCCAAGTATCCATAAAATTTCTCCACATTTTTTTTCTTGAGAAATTTATTCATGAGTTGGCGTGTAAATACAGCATGAATATATATACACATATGGGTAGCCCGTCCAAGTTTTGATACAAACTGATACGTATACTTGGATTATATATTGTAGCTTGCATGTAGATGGCAGGTCAAATATATAAGGATTAATTGAAAGAAATTAATTTTGTTTAATGTAATAAAATAGTGGGTTTCTTAACCGATTGATATTCCATACCCCACGAAATCAAACACTCCTCATATATATATATATATATATATATATATATATATATATATATATATATATATATATATATATATATAGTCCGGATCAGGTCCGGACTCCCGGATTTTATAAAATCCGGACCTTTTTTTTTTTTTTTTTTTTGCTTTTTTTTTTTGAAACAACTAAAAAAAAAAAAAAAAAATTATGGAACTGAAATTTTTCCATAATACAGTGTTTTGGGCGTGATTTGGATGCCTATAACGAAATATGTCTGTACAGTCTGGGCAGACTGTACATACATTGGTTGGGGTAGGTGTTAAAAACACCTCCAAAATACTTTATTATGGAAAAATTTCAGTTCCATAAATTTTTTTTTTTTTTTTTAGTTGTTTCAAAAAAAAAAAAAGCAAAAAAAAAAAAAATTTTGGGGTCCGTATTTTAAGTCCAGTCCGGGAGACCGGACTGGATCCGTGGTGTATATATATATATATATATATATATAGGCTTAATCAGCGGTTGAGGCTAAAGATTTATCAAAGAAGGAACTCTGAGTCTTTCTAAGTCTGCCTAAACCAAATGAATTCGATTTCCTTTTATAGAATAAGGAAACAAACTATTACAATGTTACTATTACAATAACTGAGGTAAAGTAAAAGTAAGAAACATTTTACTAAAGCAAAAGTACAAGTAAAAAACATTTTACTAAAGTAAAAGTAAAAGAATCTGCTTTCGGTGGAAAAGCAGACGTCTCTTTTGACTACTGCGGCTGTGGGGCCAGATGTCTGACTGATTGTTGCTTTTGGTGGAAAAGCTGTTGGTGACTATGCTGCCGGAGCAGGTGCTGGCTGAATGAGGCAATGAAGGCGGCTGATCATCATACCCACCTTGATTGATTACTACAGGATTTCAAGAAAATGGATCTTGAGCATCCTGGAGATGAATTGTGTCGTAGGGATCACAATCACCTTTAACATCTAGTTAATTACCTGTAGTTATCTTCTCCTTCCTCAGTGTTCTGTAGTCACCTTACTTACCTGTAGTCCACCTAGTTCGTGTCTAACCTTTGTAAGTCTTCAGAGGGTGAGCAGTGTCGAGTTATAGAACATAGGTATGAGTCTACTTTGGGTAAACGGGGTATGTATGAATGAACCTTGAGTGAGATTTTATTTTGAAACAGTAAAGATGAGTAGATTATTCAGATCCAGCTCTTCAGTTAGTAACAGGTCAGCTAATTCAAATGTTTAATATGCTCTTCAATATTCTTGGAGAATACAAGGATATCGTCGATGTATACAATGATAAAATGACTGAAAGGATTCAAAATATTATTAAGAATATTCTGAAATTCACTGGGTGCATTTTTGAGTCCAAGTGACTGAACATTCCATTAAATTCGTTAATGGTTTACCTTCTTTATTTGCTCACAAAGTTAGAGAAGAATTAAGTAAAAATTTAGGATATATTGACTATGATAATTTAACATATGGTGATATTATTAGTTATATTCAAAAAATCGGATTAAAGATGTGTATTGATTTTAAATTAGCCAAACAAGCTAGTAAAGATAGAAATAAAGCCAAATACGAGTTAGGAACGTTTTGTGAACAGTATGGTTTACCGCTGGTTGCTCCCTCTAGAAGAAAGCACAAGCATAAGAATAAACATATTGAGTCACATAAAAGTCATAGACATCGTAAGAAAAGATATAATCAAGATAAAAGTAATAATAAAGGTAATAATCAGGATACTTATTACAATAAACCTAAGTCATCGAAGAAAAAATCGTATAAAAAATCAAAGAAATATGATAAAAGTAAAATTGTCTGTCACAATTGTGGGCAGAAAGGACATTATAAAAGTGAATGTAGAGTTAAACAAAAATTAGCCCAATTAAATATTTCTACTGAAGATACAGAACAATTATTAGAATTAATGAGAATTGATAATAACAGTAGTAGCAGTAATGAATAAGCTTCTGATATCCCAAAATCTTCTAGTAATAACGCATCTAATAATGAATCTGATAGTGAAAATGAAGTCACCATATGTACTGAAAATTGTAATAAAAATTGTTGTAAAAGAATCAATGTAATTACAAAAGAAGAAGAATAAAGTACTCTATTAGTTGATTTAATCAGCAAAATCACAGACCCTGAATTGAAAGTTCAGTATTTAAAATAGTTAAAAGATTTATTAACCAAAGATAAGAAAGTCATTGATAAGGTTCTTAGAGCCAAAGAAAAACCCATTTTCAGTCTCAATAAAACTCTTGAAAGATTTAAAGCTCCGGTAAAAGAATTACCCTCCCTGAATTAAATCAAGAAGTTAATAAACTTAAGAAAGAAATTTCTAACTTAAAATTAGATATTTCAAACTTAAGAAAAGAGATTGATGATAAAAAATCAGATCTTCAAGTTCATGATTTCTCTTCTAGTGATGAAAGTCACGATGAACCAGAATCATAGTTATGAAAACCTTAATCAAGTTTTACATAATTGGAATATACCTAGAGTATCTCCCAAAGATATTTATCAGTCAACCTTTGCAGATAAATTTAAAACAGACTATAATGTCAAAATAGTTGAAAGAGTTTATGCAATTAACAAGGAATACGAAAATTGTAGTCTTTTATCACCTGAAGTTATTAAGAAACACAGGAAAAGGGGTTACAATTTTATTCATATAGGTCTTGTTCAAGTTGCAGTTAAGCCACTCAACAGAAAAGGAATTAATTTATCTATCTACCTCTGCCTTAGAGATGCTAGATTTTTGAATTATTACCCAAGTATTATTGGTGCCATGGAAGCAAGTTTGCATAATGAACCTATCCATTTCAATTGCTTTCCTGATCTCAACCCATTGCTTTGATATACAGGATTTATTATAAGACAATGAAATCAAACTTGAACGTCCATGCTCTCAATAAAAGTCCAAAAGATCAAACAGTTTTAATTCAAAGTTCAACTAGTGATGCTAATATCCAAATCCCAAGAACAATTCTTTGGAAGGATATTACCTTACCTAATCAATGGACTTTACCGAATGAATTACCACAACAACCCATAGTTAAAAATTTGTTAAATATTGAAAACATCCAACAGTTTTTTGATGGAACTGTTAAAATTAGTTTTGAACAAACTAAAACACCAGTTATCATAGAAGACATTTCCAGTTCTTCGGCCCCTTCAGTTATCCACACTAGAAGAGAGGCGGAAATCCTTAGTAATCCTTCGGTTAGAGATATCAAACTTAAAGGTATCCTTAACCAAGGACAAGTTAGTCATCCTTGCTATACTCAGAATGATACCGTAGAAGATGACGATTCTTCTTCTCCGACATCCTCAGTATATCCTACACAGTCTGATATTAATGTTCCAATTCATAATCAATTAAGAGTCATTAAAAAGAAATTCGTTTTAGATTAGTATAACTTAGTAAAAGATTTTAATTCAAAATTTAACAAAGAAAAAAGACATCTATTCAGATCTAATCATCCCATTGAAAAGGAAAGAGATAAGATAGTTAATAGATGGAAAATATTTATTAAAAATGAAGAAATTAATATTACTTTTTACGACTAGTATGAACAATATCAAAGTAAATGTAATGTTATTAGTAAAACTCAATGGATTAAAGAAGACAAATCTAAAGTATCGTCTAGTCATCCACCTTTAGAAACAGTTCTAATTCCAGTTAAGAACACTTCAGTTATCGCTAGTCCCTTCAAAATACCTGATGGAACTAATGATAATAAAAAAAATAATTGAACAATTAAACTTTAATAATCAATATCTAGCGACAGTAGGAAAACAGCTAGATAGGATTGAAGAAAAATTTGAAGAAAGTATTATTAAGAAACCTGATTCAAAGATTGAACAACCTTTAATCAAATTACCTGAAAACAGATATAATCTAAGTTTACCTAAAGAAGAAAGTGAATTTGTCCAATCTATTGAAAAGTTATTTAAAAAACTTAAAACAGAACCCGGTTCAAGTGGAACTATTACTGTTATCGATCAAGTTGAATCTGAAGTTGATAACGAAAATTCTTCTAACCACTCTAATCACTCGTCTATTTCAAACCTTAATGAACAGCTAAATAAATTAACTATCAATAACACAAGTATTACCAGAAATTGGTACTCTAGACCAACTCCTCCGGACCTACAGTTCGAAGAGAGAAATCTAGATAAACAGTTTTCTCTGTCTTCTAATAAAATTTATGAATGGAATATAGATGGATTTAGTGAACAAGAAATTCTTAATAAACTTAATCATATGTCTATGGTAGCCAACAGTTATATTACCAAATTCAACACTTTATCTCAACCGGATATAGTTGAATTATTAGTTAGTGGATTTACTAGTATTCTCAGGTCTTGGTGGAAAAAACATCTCACATAAGACATTAGAATATCCATAGTTCATGTTATCCAAAGAGATAATGAAGGCAATCCCATCTTCGATGAAGATGCTGGTATTGATCTTCTTGATGGAGTTAATACCCTAATATTTACTATAGGTATATAGGTTTTCATAACTATGAATTGTGCCGTAGGGATATATCACAATCACCTTCAACATCAAGATCTTGACTAGAATTTTCTCCTCTGGACTGAGAAGAAGCTTTGTCTGAGTCTTCGTGTAACTTGACCAGTCTCATATGAATGGCATCGGCAAGACGCCTTAACTCAGAAGTGGGGTAATTAGAAACATTAGTAACTTTATCAGATTCTGGAGGAACAACTGAGTTCTCTTTGGACTTATCAGCTGTCTTTGTTTTACTGGAAGATGCAATGGCAAGGGCTGTGGTAACTGAGGAAGTATTTATTGGAGAAGTTAATAAAGGAGATGGTGGAAATTCTTTCTGAACTTGGCCAACTATTCTATCAACACCGAATTTATCCCACCATTTGATGAAAAAACAGCGAGAGACGTGAGAAATAGGGGAAAGGTAAGTCTGAGCATTCCTAATACCTATGGACGACGGAGACTGAAATACTGTAACTTCTTGGGTGTCTAAAATGACATATTGCCATTTAAGAATCCAAGAGATTTTGTATTTACTACAAAATATAAGGAAGACTGGAATTTCCTCATATTTGGACAGATAATTACTATGATGGCAGAAATGTTCTAACTGGGCAAGGAGAGATTTGGGAAAAATATCATGACACAAACCATACCTTGTCCACCAAAGGATGAACCATTTGGGGAATTGACTCTTGAACTTGTGGTCGAACTGGAAAAACCACGAATGACTATGATCATCATTTTGATAAAGCATAATTTTATGCCAAGCCTCAATATAATCATAATAGCAATAAGAGCTAGTGTGATTAGAAAGTGACTTGAGATCTGAAGGATGACTACCCCAATCGGACAGATTGAGAACTTGTTGAATATACAACGAATGATAAAGGAGTTTTGATTTATCATCATTGGCATAAATTGGTTTAATGAATACTGACTCTGTTTCAATAAGAATATCCCTATAATACACAAGTGATTTATAGGGAGCAAGAGGAAGGAAATGCCATCCAGTAGAAAAATACTGGGCAGCCAATTGAATCGGATCATTCTTGGGTTTCATAGCTAACTCAATATGGAATACGTGCTGATCAAAAATCTGACGATAATCAGACACTGGTTGACTGGGTTTTGATGAAGTAGCTGGGGGTTGACTAGCAAAAATATCGAATGGCTTTGGCTGACTAGTAAGAACTGAGGAGTAGGGCTTGGGGACTGTACCAAGCACCTGGAATTTATTATGAGTTTGAGTAACTGGATGAAGAACAACGGTTCCTTTTGACTGATTAATTGGACCGGCAGAGCGGCCATGACCACGAGAAGATGAACCTCCTCGTACATTCATGTTGGTGTAATTGTACCTGTGTTAATAAATTCACGGGTAAGAAAATCTGGAACTGAGTTTTTACTACCTTTAATGTATTCAATATCAAAATCAAAAATGCTTAAAATTGCTTGCCATCTAGCGAAAGAATGCTTAGAGACGACATTTTCAACATCTTTTTCAAGAATAAATTTTGCTGACTTGCAATCTATTCTAATTAGGAATTTTTGGTTCAATAAATCTCTCTGAAATTTTTTAATACATAAAACTAATGATAAAATCTCTTTTTTAATAGTATTGTATTTTAATTGTGTAGGATTCCATGCGCCAGAATGGAAACGAAAAATTTGTTCATTAGAAGTAGGAGTTAACTTTTGTTTGAGTATGCCACCGAATCCGATATCAGAGGCATCAGTTTCAACTATTTTGAAAGCTAAATCATTTGAGATGCCAAGGCAGGGCAAAACCTTAACATATTTTTTAACTTGGAGGACGACAGAAGTGTGAATATCAGTCCATGGAGGTGGATTACTTTGTAGGCGCTGAAAGAGAGGCTTACAAATCTTCCTGAGGTCCTTGTAGAACTGGCTAATATAATTGAGCGAGCCAAGAAACCTCTGTAGCTGAGTTTTATCGGTAATCTTATCTGGGAACCGGTCGGCGAATTGAATAGCTCTGTCAATTGGCCGCGTGAGTCCATGATAGAGGATTAATCCGAGAAACCTGACTTTAGTCAGAAACAGACTACATTTGGAAGGGGAAATGACAAGACCATTGATTTTAACTGTTTTGAAGAATGAATTCAAATGTTTAATATGCTCTTCAATAGTCTTGGAGAATACAAGGATATCGTCGATGTATACAATGATAAAATGACTGAAAGGATTCAAAATATTATTAAGAATATTCTGAAATTCACTGGGTGCATTTTTGAGTCCAAATGACTGAACATTCCATTCGTAGTGTCCGAACGGAGTGGTGAATGCAGTTTTGTACCTATCATCTGGATGAATAGCAACTTGCCAGAATCTTGATTTTAGGTCAAATTTACTAAAAATAGTGGAGACACTTAACCTACTAGTGGAGACATTTAACAGATTCAAAGATTTAGAAATTGATTCTTCTTGAATAAATTTTAAATCTCTTTCTTTTGGTTTAATTAAGAATTTAAATGTAACTTTCTTTCCTAAATGTTCACAACTTAAACATTTATTACTAGTGGTAAATGGATATAATATATATATATATATATATATATATATATATATATATATATATATATTCCAGTAAATTAAAATAGCTTATCCATTAACATCACCAAGTTAATCAAGTAAATAAGACATCTCTGGTGGTTGGTGTTAAATCGGTTTCTAACTATAATCAATAACATATCTTACCTTTAATTTTCTAAAGGTCCAACCATGTAATCAAATAATGACCTTTTCTGGAATTAATTAGATAACATGTGAAATTCTCCAGATGCATGGATTCATCGGTCAAGTACTTTACTTTTTTTTCTAAATAAACTTCTTTTGTCTTAAATTATTGAATGTCCATATTTTTTTTATTTTTTTTCTCATCCCAAAATGGGTTCTTGTTTTTTTTTAAAAAAAAATAAAAATAAAAGTGAAATGTGTTCCTAATATAACTTATGAAAAATAGATAAAACCTAGCTTTTAGTTCATATATATTACTCCATCCGTTCCTCTTGTTCTTTTTTTTTTTTTGGTATTTTTAGACAGAAATTTATTCTCTTTTTTTTTTGTAGATTTGAAGGAATAATTAATAACTTAGTTTTTTTCATATTATCCTAACCATTAAATACAAATTTGTTTCTCTTTTATTTTTCTTATGAATTTTATAAGCAATCTATGTTTGAACTTTCCTGCCTCCTCGAAGAATTTATGGTTTTTTTGGTGATGAAAATTAGTGAAAATTATTATTTTCACTATTTATTTACACAACATGCATGTAGAGTAGAACCTTCTATTTTCCCCAAAAAATAAAATAAAAATACATATATATCATGATCATGAAACCCCAGAATTAACGCAACTAGCCACCATCAGTACAATATAACATTAAAATTTAATTTTTCTTCTCTATAAAAAGATAAAGAAATCTAATCAGTGAATGAGTTTTATGGGATCTAACAATGGATAGATAGCGTAAAAAGATAATTTAAATCTTTGTTGATCGAATTCATTTTTCCTTGAATTATATATAAACATAGTATTCAGTTTATACACACTCTCAGAGGTTTTATAAAATTGTGGGCCCATGTGCAAAATTAGAGTTCACATGACCTAATTGAATTAAATGCACAATTAGGGTTCCACGACCTCATTAAATGTGCAAATTGGGGTTCGCATAACCAAATTTAATAAAGACGGAAAAGTCAGAAATAAATGTGTTAGACCCGGGAGAAGCCTCCACGCGTCCCGAGGCAGAAGACTCGTGGAGGCGGCTCGTTTTGGGAATTGATTGAGGGATTGGATTGGTGGCTAGAAGGACAGGGCAATATGGGCATTACTCTAAGGACTAAAGGGTATTTCTGGAATTTTCCTGAAGGCATGTGCCTTGCACATGACTACTTTCAAGAAAACCTTATAAATACCCCTTCCATTCCATTTGGAAGGGGACTTCTCTCCAGACTCAAGACTTGGACTCTCAGAAGATCAAAGAGACCCTTTTAGTGACTTAAAGGCTCGGAGATTCCACCTAAAAGCACTGAAAGGGTTTGAACATTCTCTCAACTTGAAGGACTCAAGAAGGCTCTTGGAATCCTCGTTACCCTAACACGGTTCCTGGATTCTAGGGGTTCTGCCACGCGTCGTTGGAGTAATCGCCCACCTGTCGTTCTCCCCTCTTCAATCAACCAATCAATTTCGTGCTCTTTGTGGATTTCTCTCCTCCTCGGCCAACACGAAACCCTAATTCTAGCAAGGTACGATTTCCTTGCCCACATTTATTTGGCGACTCCGCTGGGGAGGTGTAGAATTCGTGAAGGGTTTGCCCACAACTCGAAGTGGGAGAACTACAGGAAGAGCTGTTTCACCAATAAATAGTATTACCTCACCAAATCAAGTTCCAAGACAAACAACTCAAGCTTTCCTAGGCACAAATCTTGATTTTGACCAACCACTTATTGAAGACGCTTTGTAAGGGAGTTCAACATCACTATACATGGCCAATCAACAACAAACCGACGCAGGAAGGCAAGTCGAGAATGTAAGCGAAGAGCAGACGAATGTTGTGCAACTGGAGATGCTCAAGGCATTAAAGGAAGCACGGGAAGGACAAGGGATGATGATGACCATGATGTTGGAGATGCAGAGGAAGCAAGAGGAGATCGGAAACTTTCGCCAGCAATTGATGCAGATCCCTACCTTCAAGGCCATGTTCTCAGACAATTCGCAGGGAGAACAAGTAGGAGTGAAGGACAACAACAATGACAGTAACAACAAAGAGAACCATATTGTACCTCCATTAACTGAAAGACAATCGGTTCCAGTAATCAACTTGGAGCTCCAGAACAGTGGTGACGGGCCACAACCTAGGTTGGAAGCAAGCCAACCTCAAACGAACATCATCCCAACTGATCTTCAAGCATTTTCACAGGTGCAGATGCCAACCGTCCCAAGCCATGTCCAGCGAGTGAGTCAGCAAAGGCCATCAGTGCCAGCTTTGCACGATTCAAGTGTACATCAACCAATCTCTTCGCCATACACATCGCCAATACAGCAGTATATTACAACACCCCAGAGAATTCACGCCACAAGCCAGTACATGACGAAGGATGATATGATCGATGTGATCAATCAACTTCGCAGGAAGACATCCCGACCCTCGGAGTTAGATTTTACTCCACCTTACCCTGCACACATTCGGAGGCAACCTTATCCGACGGGGTATATTGAGCATCCCCCGCAGTTTCCAAAATATAATGGGGAGAAAGGAAATGCCAGAGAACACATTGTCAGGTTCGTAGAGTCGATGTCTCCATGGCTAGGATATGATGAAGTAAACAACCACAACTTGTTGATGAGGGAATTCAACAAGACTTTGACGGATAGTGCCTTTAGTTGGTACTACAATTTGGAGAAGGGATCAGTCCATGATTGGGATGATCTAAAATTGTAATTTTTTAAGAAATTTTTCTATGTGCAGAAACAGGTAACCATCGTAGAGCTCATGCGATTCAAGCAGAAGCCAAACGAGGAGCTGTCAGATTACGTGGATAGGTTCAGGACCCAAGCACAGAAGTGTGCAGAGCCAATTGAAGAAAAGAACTTGGTTAACATATGCAACAATGGTGCTTTAGACGCCTTCAAGCCCCACCTCATTACCAAAGCTTGTGATTCATTTGCGACCCTCTCATCTTTTTCACAAGACTTGGGAGGAATCATGACATTTCCCACCAGCCATGCGATGGTTACATGGAAGGGCAAGAGGACAGCAACTGTGGCTTTGGCGGATTCTCAGTCAAAACCACAAGGGGGCAAGAGGGAAAAGAATGAGAAATTTGAGCGAAGCAGAGAAAGGCATGGGGATAAGTATACCAGGATGCCCGTTCCGGAGGCTATTACATGTAGCGAGAAGGCATTCAGGAACCTGTATGAACAATGGGTTGAATATCGAGTGGTGAAGCCTCCAAGGCCCCGGTTGGTTGTAACGGAAGAGATGAAAAGAAGACCGAACTTCTGTGTATACCACCAATACGCAGGACATTCCACTATGGACTGTTACAGTCTGCGGAGAATATACCATGAGAAGCTGGCGGCCGGGGAGATTGAACTAGGAGAAGAAACGTGCAACACAATCACCCATAGTGCAGCCCCGGAAGTCAAGAACTCAAATACTGGCTCTACGTACCATCAAACAAACTATGAACTACAGATGAATTAAATATACACCTAAGATGGTGGTCTACTAAAAATGGTGGTTTAAGTCCTCAAGAATATTCCTTGCCAAGTAAATTGGATGACCAAGGGAGGAGGCACAAGAATTGAAGACTAAAAAAAACCCACCCAAGATGGTGGTCCACTCTAAATGGTGGTCAAGTCCTCGTAGACTGCACTTGCCAAGAAATTGGACGACCCAAGTGACGAGGCACCCGATTTCAAGTCCTCGTAGACTGCACTTGCCAAGATATTGGACGACCCAAGTGACGAGGCACCCAATTTCAAGTCCTCGTAGACTGCACTTGCCAAAATATTGGACGACCCAAGTGACGAGGCACCCATTTTCAAGTCCTCGTAGACTGCACTTGCCAAGAAATTGGACGACCCAAGTGACGAGGCACCCGAGTGTTACACTTTATAATTAAAAGTGAATGAGGCACCTGAGTATAAGCCCTCAACCCCGAAAAAGTTACACTTTATCTCTAAAAGTGGTGAACGTTATGCTTTCACCGACAAAAGCAAGATTTATTATATGAAACGTTATGCTTTTCGTTAAAAGTAATTTTATTATCAATAAATTGACAAACTTTTACTTATACTTGAACATTTTTCTTAAATTTCTTTAAAAAAAAAAAAGAAAAAAAGTATAGATTCAAGTGTTAGTTTGTATGAGATAAATGTACATGATTTTCTGATACAGGAAATGAAAAGAACTACAAAAGTTCATGATCCAAAGGACATGACATGTCGAATTGAAGATAGAGGAATACCTAAAGGTTGGTCTTTGAGGCTATCAACAGGTCTTCAAGGCCCTCAACAGGTCTTCGAGGCTATCAGTAGATCTTCAAAGCTATTATCAGGTCTTCAATGCTATCAGGCCGTCAAAGCAATCAGCAGGTCTTCGATGCTATCAGCAGGTCTTCGAGGCTATCAGGCCTTCGAATCTATCAGGCTTTCAAGGCTTTTAGGCCTTCAAGAGATGTTTGGTTCTTAATGACTTCTTGATTCCAAACAAAAGAAAAATTTCAAGAGATGAGGTTCCCTTTTCTAGGACTTTTGTTTTCGAGGATTGCAAAACATCAAGCCCCGCGAAGTGTTCAGACACTAGAATCAAGACTTCAACACTTACAATATTTTGCGCGATCATCTCACCAAAGGCGTGACTCACGCGCAGGGGGCAAATAATAACCGATAGATGACATGGTCCTATTGGATACGAATGTTCCTACATAGCTGGATGCAAGAAGAATGTCAGTTATCCACATAATCAGCATTCCCAAGTAGCTAGTCGATCCAATGTTGCTATTCTTGAATATGGGTAGATGAATCAGACAAGAAGTCATCCCAACTTCCACAAGCCGTTGGATATAGAATCAAGCCTTCCTTCTAGGATGGAGAAAATATTGTACGAGCATAAGTTTGGACTTGCTTCCAAAAGACGACGAAAAGGCCAAAGGAGGGGAGCCCTTTCCCAATCAATGAGAAACGGGGCCTCCTTGGTTGTTCTCAAGCCTGCAGAATGTTCAACAGGCCGTTGGATATAAAATCAAGCCTTCTTTCTATGATGGAGAAAAAGTTATACGGGCCCCGAAACTCCAAACGAGTCAAAAGTTATGATCAAAATAGTAACTGCTCTTCCAAAAACCCCTAGGGTTCGGCTCCCCTAGGGTTCGGCCCCCTAAGTTTTGGCAAACTAGGGTTCGGCCATGATGAATCTGTAGGGCTCCTCACTAGCTTCGTTTTGATATATTATGGGCCCCGAAACTCTAAACGAGTCAAAAGTTATGATCAAAATAGTAACTGCTCTTCCAAACCCCCCTAGGGTTCGGCTCCCCTAGGGTTCGGCCCCCTAGGATTCGGCCACCTAGGGTTAGGCCATGATGACTCTGTAAGGCTCCTCGCTAGCTTCGTTTTGATATATTATGGGCCCCGAAACTCTAAACGAGTCAAAAGTTATGATCAAAATAGTAACTGTTCTTCCAAAACCCCCTAGGGTTCGGCTCCCCTAGGGTTCGGCCCCCTAGGGTTCATCCACCTAGGGTTTGTCTATGATGACTTTGTAGGTCTCCTCGCTAGCTTCGTTTTGATATATTATGGGCCCCGAAACTCCAAACGAGTTAAAAATTATGATCAAAATAGTAGTTGTTCCTCCAAAAAACTTCATTTTTTTCATTTAAACTTCATTTTTCTCTTAGGGTTCGGCCATGTAGCCTTAGGCCACCTAGGGTTCGGCCATATTGGCTTTGTAGGGCTCTTCGCTAGCTTCGTTTTGATATATTATGGGTCCCAAAACTCCAAATGAGTGAAAAGTTATGATCAAAATAGTAGTTAGTCCTCCAAAAAGTTCATTTTTTCCATTTAAACTTCATTTTTCCCATAGGGTTCGGCCATGTTGCCTTAGGCCACATAGGGTTCGACCATGATTGGCTTGGGAGATGCATACATATGAATACATGTATAGCCCCAAAATATGCTTGCAACGGAAAAGGAAGCGATCACTCTTTTTCTATTAAGGGAAGGATTCAAGCTGATTTCCAAAAAGATAAGTATCTTTGAATTTATTTCTAAATAGAAACATATAAAAATATTATTTTCTAAATATAGAATAGATTTGATTTTTGATTTTATTCCCAACAAAGGGAAAATTCGAAATATATGTTTGATTTTCCTTCTTAATGATAATAAGAAAGGGTCTTATCTTTAAAATCAAATATAAAGAAGATTTAATTTTATTCCCAACAAAGGGTAATTTTTGAAAATGGATTATTTATATATATATATAGATGATAATATATATATATATATATATGTAAATAAAAAAAAATAAAATCATTTGCTTTCAAATAAAGAAAGATTTGATCTTATTTTCAAAATAAAATTTAGATTTTATCTTATTTCCAAAATAAAATTAAGATTTGATCTTATTTTCAAAATAAAATTATGATTTGATCATCTTTCCAAAATAAAATTTAGTTTTGATTTTAATTCCAAAATAAAATTATGATTTGATTTCATTTGATAAAAGGGAAAGATTTGATTTACGAAAAGAAGGATTTTATTAAATTAAATTTTATTTGGTAATATTTGATGATCTTCCTTGTCTTAATTTCCAGGAAAAAATAAGGAAGCAAATATTGAGCAAACTATGGAAAGATTTTCAGAAGATTTTTCAGTATAGAAGTATTCTTGCGCGATCGTCTATTTGGGAATGCGACTCTCGCGCAGGGGGCAAATGTGGGCCCATGTGCAAAATTAGAGTTCACATGACCTAATTGAATTAAATGCACAATTAGGGTTCCACGACCTCATTAAATGTGCAAATTGGGGTTCGCATAACCAAATTTAATAAAGACGGAAAAGTCAGAAATAAATGTGTTAGACCCGGGAGAAGCCTCCACGCGTCCCGAGGCAGAAGACTCGTGGAGGCGGCTCGTTTTGGGAATTGATTGAGGGATTGGATTGGTGGCTAGAAGGACAGGGCAATATGGGCATTACTCTAAGGACTAAAGGGTATTTCTGGAATTTTCCTGAAGGCATGTGCCTTGCACATGACTACTTTCAAGAAAACCTTATAAATACCCCTTCCATTCCATTTGGAAGGGGACTTCTCTCCAGACTCAAGACTTGGACTCTCAGAAGATCAAAGAGACCCTTTTAGTGACTTAAAGGCTCGGAGATTCCACCTAAAAGCACTGAAAGGGTTTGAACATTCTCTCAACTTGAAGGACTCAAGAAGGCTCTTGGAATCCTCGTTACCCTAACACGGTTCCTGGATTCTAGGGGTTCTGCCACGCGTCGTTGGAGTAATCGCCCACCTGTCGTTCTCCCCTCTTCAATCAACCAATCAATTTCGTGCTCTTTGTGGATTTCTCTCCTCCTCGGCCAACACGAAACCCTAATTCTAGCAAGGTACGATTTCCTTGCCCACAAAAATCATCACTGGAAAAACAATATAATGATTAATAAAATCTATTGACACACCAACAATAATCCGAAACGCATAATCGTGCCATAATCAACTTAATAAAAATAAGGTTTTAACGTAGAAGTAGTTAGAAAATGAGGTGTTTCTTATATATATATATATATATATATATATATATATATATATATATATATATATATATACCGTCCGGATCATAAGTTCACCCCTTATCCAACTCACCCGAGCTCATCCCCTTTAGCGACTGACCCGGCGACGGTTCGGTCATGCAACCGTCGTCTATACTTTAAGCGACGCACAACATATAGTATCGCTAAAAGTATAGACGAAGGTTGTATGACCGAACCGTCGCCAGGTCCGTCGCTAATATATATATATATATATATATATATATATATATATATATATATATATTCTATATATATATATATATAGAATGATCCACACCAAGTGTTTGTTATGGATCAAAAATTGACATACATCATGCCTATCGTTCAATATAAGAATCAAAAACAGATATTAGTATCCATAACATGTATTTGCTATGAATCAAAAATGGATATACAACATTTCTATTAGTAGCGGACGTGAATTAATCACGACCGTTAATTTTTATAATGAACTATAGAGATGGTGTATGCTAATTTTTGATCCATATCAAATACATGTTATATGGATCATTTCCTATATATATATATATATATATATATATATATATATATATATATATATATATATATATATATATATATATAGGGTCTCCATTCACAGCAACCGGTTGTTGGGGAGCAACCCTTTTATCCAGCCGTAACCGCTTGTACTGGCCTTAGAATTATTTTTTTTTTAATAAGCCGGTACAAGCGGTTACGGCTGGATAAAAGGGGTTGCTCCCCAACAACCGGTTGCTGTGGATGGAGACCCACATATATATATATATATATATATATGGGTCTCCATCCACAGAAAGCGGTTGTTGGGAAGCAACCCATTTTGGCCAGCCGCTATAAGTTCTATCGGCCTTAGACAATTTTTTTTTTTTTATAAGCCGGTAGAGCTTGTAGCGGCTGGCTAAAATGGGTTGCTCCCCAACAACCGGTTGTTGTGGATGGAGACCCTATATATATATATATATATATATATATATATATATATATATATTGACCGAGTATTTAAGTGTTGTTGAATGGTTAACAGAAAACTACATACTCTGAATTCGGTAAAGTACTGAAGAATTAAAGAAGTTTGAACGCTACCAGTGAAAAAGAAATTTCATCTCTAGAAGAATAAACCCAGAATCGTCATCCTGTCCATGGTTATCTCTATTGGTTGATTAATTAGTTATATTGGTACGTAGTCCAAATTAAATTAAAACAGTTTCATTTTAACAACTAGTAACAATTTAATTAAATATAATTTTCTTAAATTATTAGAAAGGCTGCGACTCTCTTTTTAGGAAACACAAGAAAAGAAAAACTAAACTTATATACGTTTAAATATTTTCAATAATGTTTTTGTTAAATAACAAATTGTACTATTAAAATTCAATAATGAATGAAAGAATTATCTAAATAAAAAATTATCTTAATGTGAGTCATACCAGGGACAGAGCCAGGATTATTTTTTTTCAAGCTGACCGAACATTGTGTAACAATATGCTTAAATGTAAAATAATTTATTTAATAAAAATTAATATAAGTATAAATATTAATAATTACTAACATACAATTTATAATTATTTAACAAAATCGATGATAATATATCAATGTTGATATTTTTCATCCTTTCTTCTATATATTGGAGTATTAATTTTTACGGGGGCCTAAAGAAAAAATATAAATTTATTAAAGGGTCAATAAAAAAAGACTCAGGATAGCCTAGGCTCGTGCCTCAATTCCTGAGTCACATATAATCTTGGTTATGAAAAAGTCTGCAGGTTAGATATGACTCATTTTTCGAAGAATTGTAGATAAATTAATACATAATTAATTTATATAACTGTCTCATCTAGCTAGGTTTCATTTATACATCTGCTCGCGCAAAGAAGATATTCTCTCACCTTACTTAGGATAGCTAGCAATTGATTGCTCTGAAGTAATTTCTTTTTTGACATGTTAAAATTTTAGCCGGAGCAAAAAAAATAAAAAATTAACCGGTCAAAAAAGAGTTACTCCACAGCAATCGGTTGCTGTGGATGTGACCCTATATATATATATATAGGAATTCCATCCACAACAACCGGTTGTTGGGGAGCAACCCATTTTATCCCGCCGCTACAAACTGTACCGGCCCTTATCAATTTTTTTTATAAGCCGCTACAACTTGTAGCGGCGGCTGGGCCAAAAATGAGTTGCTCGCAACAACCGGTTGCTGTGGATGGAATCTCATATATATATATATATATATATATATATATATATATATATATATATATATATAAACCATGAATAGAAAGGTTTAGAATAGCTTTCCAACAGTAAATATAAAGCATTTCAGTTACTTGAAGAACCAAACATCCATTTCTCCCAACTGTCTTTTTTGTGAAACCATAAGATATATACCTTTTAATATCTCACCTTACCCTAAGAAACCCTACAGCAAACCTTCGGAAAACCTCAACAAACCAACCTTTGCACTCCATTAACCCCCTCTTCATCATACGTACAACTCCTATTTCCAGCCATTTTACAATTGTAAACCCTAGTTTTTTTGTTTCAAACTACTCCTTTTTGTTATTCTCAATTAATGCATTTTGTTACAGGGTAGTTGATATGATGCCGGCCTCATTAATTCTCAAACTTTGCTTTCACAAGCAAAATTTTAATAACACATGCATGTATGTTGATAATTTGATTCTTAAAGTTTGCCTAATACGCTTGTGTAGATAATTGTTTTCATAATAACAGAGTTTAGTCTTAAAATTTAATTTATAATAATAATAATAAAAAATATTATTTTATATAAATTTGTGAGATCATAACATTTAAAATTAATATGAATTTATTTTAGTTGATACAATCGTAAATATATACTAGCAGGTGAATTCATGCGAGACACAAACTTATTTAAATAGTAGTATGTAAAATTTATCTAAACATTATGATTGTAAATGTTAAAACATGTGTAATATGGAGTATATGTATTAATTCATTCATTCATCCACTGATCACAAAATTTATGAATAACTAGATATAAACTCACGGGTTGTGGCGGAATTATTCATTTTGTTAATAATAAATTTATACGTGCGATTAATAAATTAAAATATAATAAAAAGATGGTAGATTGTTGTGCGATGATCAAATTTTAGTAGCATATGTTACATAGAGTTGGGTAAAAGTTTTGTACGCAAATACATATCCAAGTATAAAATTAATCTGATCATTAAATCCTAAGATATTATTTAACAGTTGTGTGTGTGTCTATATATATATATATATATATATATATATATATATATATATATATATATATATATATATATATATATATATATATATATATACATCACTCATTCTGAGTCGCCAAATATATGGTACAGAGAACAACTACAACTTTATTATTACTATTGTTGTACAAAATACGACAACACATGTTGTGAGTTTAAATACAAATATTGTCTTCTAGACAATATCCACACCCAAATAAAGTTCTCATTATAATTAATGATGCACTATTTTATAAAATAGTGAAGACTACTAAAACAGCTATATTGAATCATCATTCCATACCCCGGCTAGTCCTTGCTAAATTCTCACCTCCTAAGAAGAAAATTGGAACAAAAAGGAAAATGATGAGCTCAACTAGCCCAGTAAAGAACATTATGACTAAGATAATATACAACAAATTATCATTAGTCTTTAACATGAAAAAAACTGATAGAATATAATAGACAACAAATTTTAGATCAACAACTGCAGCGGAAACAGCAATCCATTAGAAGAGTCAAGTAGAGAATGAATTCTACTATCTTCTAAGATTTAAAAGTTCATCATCAATATTTTATCCCTGTAACAACAATCAATATACATCTTTAATCAAATATTCATCTTTGCACTATAGGTCAAAGATATTCATTGGTATAACCAATCGTTCATGTTCATCTCAACACCTGTTCATCTTTGCACTACGGGCCAAAAATATTCATCAGTTAATCATTCATCTTTGCACTACATGCCAAAGATATTCAGTAATATCATCATTTAGGACTAAGGATGATGAAAAATATCTTAAAGAAAATGAATCCAATGAGAAAGAAGGACAAATATTAGGGATTCGTATAACAGTTTATCCAAGTGCAATAATACTCTATAATAACCAATTGTGAAGTAGAATTCAAAAATAAAGATCAAAACATGGATACAATCAAAGATAGTAACCATACTAGACATCTGGGACGAAAAAGAGAAAATTTTATTTTTTGGTGAATAGTGTCATATTCGTGAATAGTGTCGTATAAGTGAATAGTAACTCCGACACATAGAGGTAGAAATTCCACCATAAAATTCATATCAATAATTTGGCATAATGATATTGAAGAAAATAATATCATTCACAAAGAAAATAACATCCCTTAACTCAAAATGATAGTACTTCTGTTCGGAATATCGGATATAAAGTCGAAGGAAACTTGCACTAAAATAGCAACTCTCAAACTTTGCACCTTCTTGCACTTTCTTCTTCATACGCATCAGCCCCATGTCCGTAGCTTGAGCAGTTTTAACTTTGTCGATTAAAATCGATTCTACTCGTATATTCGTCATCATCATATGAGTCCCTGGAGTCTTTAATTCTATCTCCATCCTTTGCAAGTCATACAAAATGGGCCTTTGCGTTGACAATATCGCACTCGTACCCGCATATGATCTTCTACTCAATATGTTAGCTACTACGTTCGCTTTTCCAGGATGGTATTGAATAGTATGGTCGTAATCTTTCAACAGCTCGAGCCAACGTCGTTGCCGTATGTTGAGTTCTTTTTGGGTGAAGAAATATTTGAGGCTTTTATATATGAACCTTATAAATCTCCACTTTCTCCCCATATAGGTAGTGTCTACAGATTTTCAATGTAAAAACGACTGCTGCCAACTCCAAATCATGAGTAGGATAATTCCTCTCATATTCTTTGAGTTATCGCGAGGCATAGTGTGACGCCCCCAAAACAAGTATACATCACCCATCTTGGGTCGCCACTTACATGGTACAAAATTCAAATACAACTTAATTATACAATAGTCGTGTAAAATACGACAAAACATAATCTAGGAGTTTTAATAAGAATATTGTCATCTAGACAATATCCACACTCAATGGAGTCCTCATTACATTTATTGTCACACTATTTAACAGAATAGTGAGGACAATTAATGCTATCATCTGGACCGTCACTCCGTTCCCCGACTAGTCCCGGCTACGTTCTCATTTCTTGAAGAGAACAATGAAAGAAAAGGTGAGCTCAACTAGCCCAATAAGAAATATTATGACTAAGATAATGCCGAATAAATTATCATTAGCCTTCAACAGTATAACAACTGACAAAATATAATAGACAACAAGTTTTAGATCAACAACTGCAGTGGAATAAGCAATCCATTAGAAGAGTCAAGTAGAGCATAAAATCTACTATCTTCTATGATTTAAAAAGATTTTCATCAACTTTATTGCTGAGACTCAGCTTAATAAATAAACCACATCATCCCTACACCATGACCAAGGATATTCATGTAATCATCAACGGTCATGATTATACCGAATAATCCCTAGTCATAATCATACCAATAATTGTCCACCAATGAACTACAGGCCAATGAGGACTTTTAACACATCATTCGTTACATTACGGTCATGATTATACCGAATAATCTCTGGTCATAATCATACCAAGTCCATCTCTGCACGTAAGCCAAAGATGACTTTCATCACAATATAAGCATGAGGATGATGACAATAATATAAGCATTAATCAAACGAAAACAAGGATAAATATTAAAGACTTTAAATTTATCCAAATAGTATCCATCACTTAAATAACTCATAATCTAATATTGTTAATGTTATAACAATATTTTAATCACTTCTTAAACTTATAAACAATTTAATTTAATTGTTTACCTTTACCAAATAATGCATTTAATCATTCAAAAATGTCATACTCATAAAATTTCATCACCAATGATCAAATCACTCATCAAAAATCTGCACATACCTTATATAGGATTTTCAAGCCCTAAAATCCTATTTACCAATTCTTCAACTTCACATAACATATTTAACTCATATGTTTGTAACTAAACCATTTTCATGAAAATTACCAAATCAACTTATTATTTTTCTATCCTTTGTCCAAACATATATACATATATTTCATACACAAAAAGTATTTTTTTTTAAATTTTCAACTCCCTTAAGTATTTTTCAAAAATCAATTTCTAATTAATTTCTTAAGAAATTAGCTACCTCAAGTTTAACTCCAAAAATTCCCAAATCTTGGCAGGATCTTACACATATTAACGTGAGCTTCCAGTTTAAATTTCATGGTCATCGGAGTTATAGAACTCCGATTATAGCATTTTTCGTAAGAAAAACCTAAATATTGAAATAGTCATAACTTGCTCATTTTAAGTCGGAATGAACTCATTTTTGGACAGGAGGTACTTTATAACATATATTTACATGTCCCAAAAGGCCAAAATTTTTCTCACAAATTAAGTGGCTGAAATAGCCCTTACAAAATTGTGGGCAGTGGTTTTTTCTCTGTTTTTTTCCCTTTTTCATGCTTTGTTAAAAATAGTTCATACAAAAATCTACAACTCCTCTTTCAGTGATTCCACTTGGAGATGTTAGAAAACTTATCATAATATCCTCCCACATTTTTCCAGAATTTTTGAATGTCCGAAAAATTACGAAACTGCAAATGGATTTTAACCCGTCATCCGGTAATCCACGTAAACAGATCATTTCCACAATTTAATAAGAAATGAATACAAAGGATCATTCACCATGCATGTGGTAATCCACATAGATAGGTTATTCGAACAGAATAATAAAGAATGGAATAACAGAAGAATTCACCATGCATGCGATAGACCGCACAGACAGGTTATTCTCATGCCAACAAAATAATAAAGAATGGAACGAGGTCATGCGTAATCTGCACAGACAGGATATTCTAACAGAATAATAAAGAATGGAATAACAACAGAATTCACCATGCATGAGATAGACCGCACATACAAGTTATTCCAATAGAATAATAAAGAATAGAACCAGGTCATGCGTAATACGCACAGACAGGATATTCCGACAGAATAATAAAGAATGGAACCAGGTCAGGCGTAATCCGCACAGACAGGATATTCCGACAGAATAATAAAGAATGGAATAATAGAAGAATTTCACCATGTATGCGGTACTTCGCATAGACAGGTTATTCCAACATAATAATAAGAAATGGAATAAAAAAAGCTCTCTTCATGAATACGAAAAAAAATAATACCCCTTACCTTAGAAAGAAACTGGATACTGGAGTAGAGAGGTAGCAGACTTTTCTTCTTCTTTCTCTCTATAATAATTTCTATATAGCTTTAATGAATTGGTGAGAAATGAAGGAAGAATGATCTTCTATTTATAAGAAAATATAGTTTCGATAATTGCACGTTTTGAGCTCAGAATATTATAATATAATACCTTCCTCTTTTCCTTTATTTTTAATTTAGTCCTGCAAGTATTATCAAACTTGCACCACCTCCCCTAATAGTAAATCACGTGAATCAATAGTTCTAGACATGTGAAAAAAATAATTACAGTATAGTTCCTTCAACTATATCTCTATTTTTAACTTAGTCATACAAGTATTATCAATCTTGCACCAACTCCCATAATAGTAAATGAATGTGAATCAATAGTACACACATGTGAACAAATAGTTATAATCATATGAATTAATAGCAATCAATTGCTCACTTATCCGATTAATTACCTGATTGGTCAATATAACCTCCAAACATCAATTATTATCGAAATAAATGTCAATTTTCACTAATATTAATAATTCCAACACAATGGAATTATCAATTTCATCTTTAATCAACACGAACTTATTCATCATTAATATTATAACTCACAACATTTAACAAACAGGTCATTCCCAGGAAAGATGGGGCTTTTCGATAAAGATTTCTCCTTATTGGCGCGCAATTAGATGACCAAACATCTCCTTGACAGAACTTCTAGACATTGTAAATATTGCAATTTAATAATATGAATAACTTTGTCGTCTCAATTATTGATTTAATAATATATCATTTTATGCAGATGATACTGTGACAATAATTGAATCAATAATATGAGAGATATGATGCAGCAATTACTGTAGCAATAATTGAGTATAACTGAGTGACTTCTCACGTAAGCATCAATAATCAATACCGTGTGCTACTATGCAACCACGCGTATTACTGTACTTTTACTACCGAGTAGTTCAACAGTTTTAACAGTAACACTTCCGCCGTTATTTTTATAAAAAGATAATTCTATCGTTTTACGACAATACTTCCGTTATGGGATCCACCAATGATTGTGCCGTCGTACGAATATTCCCTGTTAAAACGAATATTCCCCGACCAATCGAATATTTTATAACAACTTGCATACTTTGCAAAATTTATAAATATTACCCACAACTATAACATTATATCAAATCCACACCATAATATTCAAAAAAAATATTTCGAGAATTTTAAATCTTTATTCATAAAATTTGGGGTCTCACACATAGGTTATGACTTTCCCATGTTGCATGAGAATACATCCTAACCCTTTGTCTGAAGCATCGCTGTAGATAACAAATCCATCAGAACTAGATGGTATTGCCAGAACAGGTGCCGAAATGAGTCTCCTCTTGAGCTCTTGGAAACTCTTCTCACATTCCTCGCTCTATACGAATTTTATATCTTTTCGAGTCAGCTGAGTTAACGGAGTAGCGTTTCGAGAAAATCCTTCCACGAATCTCCGATAATAACTAGCTAAGCCCAGAAAGCTACACATTACGGTCATCGACTTCGGTTTCTCCCAACTCTGTACTGCTTCAATCTTCGCCGGGTCAACAAATACTCCATGTTTTGACACCACGTGCCCAAGGAATGCTACTTCCTCAAGCCAGAACTCACATTTTTTCAGCTTGGCATATAGCTTGTTTTCACGAAGCCTTTCAAGTATCAGCTTCAAATGGTGTTTATGATCTTCCCGGCTTTTGGAATAGATGAGGATGTCATCAATAAAGATGACAACAAACTGATCCAAATATTCCTTGAATACTTGGTTCATCATATCCATGAAAGCAGCAAGAGCAATAGTCAATCCAAAAGACATGACTAAGAATTCATAATGCCCTTACCGAGTTCTGAAGGCAGTCTTCAGAATATCCTCAGTTTGAAAAGAATTTTGCTCCTTCGAACTGATCAAACATGTCATCAATGTGAGGTAGCGGATACCTATTCTTGATGGTGACATGGTTCAATTATCGGTAGTCAATACAAAGTCGCATACTCCCGTCTTTCTTCTTTATGAATAAAATAGGAGTACACTAAGGAGACGTACTAGGACGAATGAAACCGATGTCTAATAACTCCTGTAATTGGTCCTTTAACTCCTGAAGTTCAATAGGAGCCATTTGATATGGGGTTTTAGAAATGGGTTTTGTACCCGGTTAAAGGTCAATAAAGAATTCAACTTCACGTTTTGTGGGTAGACTAGGAAGTTCTTCAAAAAATACGTCAGAAAATTCACTAACAACAGAAATTTTATTCAAATCTGACGTGTCTGTATTCAAATCCATAACATGGGCTAAGAAAGCTTGACATCCGTTTTTCAATAAACGAATAACTTTATGGCTGGATATGTAAGTGATTGATTTTAGTGGTTTAGTTACTTGAATTCACATAATAGGTTGGTTAAGAATATGAAAACTAACAACCTTACGAAAACAAACAATTTTGGCATGATGAGTGGTCAACCAATCAATCCCTAAAATCACATCAAAAAGAAATAAGATCAACAGGTAATGTGATGGTGCCAACTTGGATTAAACAAGATTTATAAACAGTGGATGTAATGAAAGTTTCTCTTAACGGAGTCTCCACAGATAGGTCAAAGTCTAATTTCTCTGGACTCAAGTTTAAAATTTGAGCACAAGCAGGAGAGATAAATGAATGGGTAGAACTGGTATCTAGTAAGGTATAAACTTCGCAAGAATTTATGATTAACTTACCTGTGATCACCTCGCTCGGGTTCCTCGCATTTTGGCCAGTCACAACAAACGCACTTCTAGGAACCGTTGACTTTGACTTTTCTGGAACAGCCTTTTGGGTCACCGTCCCCGCTAAACTTGGTTTCGCTATAGTACAATCTCGAGCGATATGTCCTTCTTATCCACAATTATAACATACCTTGAACTGTTGTGCGCATTTTGGGCTGATATGTCCCTCTTTCCTGCATTTATAGCATACGACCGGTGGTCGTTCTCCTCCCTTAGAAACAGTTGCTACTGGTGCTGACATCTTTACATTGTCGTTATTGTACCTTCTCTTTTTAAAATCTCCTCCCAACTCGCTTCTTCTATTATCATGGCCACAATTACCACCAGAGTGATTACCGCTTTTGTCTGTATTCCTTCCTCCCCACTGGTTATCATTGCTCCGATGACTGCTGTCACCGTTCTGACCCTGGTTGTTGTCTCTCGGTTGAACGTACTCATTATCCCGCTCTAATAATTGAGACCCCTTTTGACAACATCTGAATACAGAGAAAATTTATGAGAAATGAGATATTGACGTATATCGGGTTTCAGACCTCTTAGAAATAACTGCGTCATACGTTCCTCATTCTCCACCAAATGATGTACAAACCTGGATAACTCTGCGAACTTCGCCTTGTACTGGGACACCATCATGTTATTTTGTTCTAGTCTAATAAACTCCACTTCCTTCATATGATGAATACTTTCAGGAAAGTACTTGTCATTGAACAGTTTCTGAAATGTCTCCCAAGACATGCTGAGTGCAGCTGGATGGGTACGTTTCACAGATTCCCACCAGTAATCTGCCTCATTATAGAACATAAAAGTGGTGAATAGAACCTTATGTTCCTCCGTGCATCCAAAGACATCGAATATCTTGGTAATTTACTTGACCCACGTCTCTGCCTTAATCGGATCCGGCTTTCCCCAGAATTCTAGTGGTCCCAACTCTTTGAACTGCTTGGCCGTGACAAACCGCGCTTTGCTATCATTTCCACCCGTATTCTGCACACGAGTCTCCCTCATCTGATTTTGCATTAACTGCAAAAAGCTTCTAAACATCCCATCGTTCATCGTCTGATCAGTGGTGTTGTTTACAGGAGGAACATTGTCAGCCTGTTACACATTCTCCTGATTGGTGACTAAAGGTGTTTCCACGGTCTCATACACTCCATTGTTAACGTTCTCAGCAGTTATTCTTAAATACTGCCATAAAACAAGTGTTAATTAAACATATTAACATATCACGTAATATCCCTATATTATGACCAACCAAAAAATAAGCTTAGGTAGGACACACTAGCGAAGGATTTACCCGTCTCTCCCCTCCTAGTTCTAGTCTCACATCTTAGCCAGGGATCATATCCCTAAGCTTTGATACCAATTGTGATGCCCCCAAAATTGGTATACATCACCCATTCTGAGTCGCTAAATACATGGTACAGAGAACAACTACAACTTTATTATTACAATTGTCGTACAAAATACGACAACACATGCTGTGAGTTTAAAAACAAATATTATCTTCTAGACAATATCCACACCCAAATAAAGTCCTCATTACAATTATTGATGCACTATTTTACAAAATAGTGAGGAATACTAAAATAGCTATCTTGAATCATCATTCCATACCCCGGCTAGTCTCTGCTAAATTCTCACCTCCTGAGAAGAAAAATGGGACAAAAAGGAAAAGGGTGAGCTCAACTAGCCCAGTAAAGAACATTATGACTAAGATAATATACAAAAAATTATCATTAGTCTTCAACAGGGAAAAATCTGATAGAATATAATAGACAACAAGTTTTAGATCAACAACTGCAGCAGAAACAACAATCCATTAGAAGAGTCAAGTAGAGAATGAATTCTACTATCTTCTAAGATTTAAAAGTCCATCATCAATATTTTATCCATGTAACAATAATAAATATACATTTTTAATCAAATATTCATCTTTGTACTACAGGCCAAAGATATTCATTGGTATCACCATGAGTCGGTCATGTTCATCTCAACACATGTTCATCTTTGCACTACGGGCCAAAGATATTTATCAGTTAATCATTCATCTCTGCACTACAGACCAAAGATATTCAGTAATATCATCATTTAGGACTGAGGATGATGAAAAATATCTTTAAAAAATTGAATCCAATGAGACAGAAGGACAAATATTAGGGATTCGTATAACAGTTTATCTAAGTGCAATAATACTCCATAATAACCAATTGTGAAGTAGAATTCAAAAATAAATATCAAAACATGGATACAATCAAATATAGTAACCATACTAGACATCTGGGACGAAAAAGAGAAAATTTATTTTTTCGGTGAATAGTGCCGTATACGTGAATAGTAACCCCGACACAAAGAGATAGAAATTCTACCATAAAATTCATATCAATAATTAGACATATTGATATTGAAAAAAATAATATCATTCATAAAGAAAATAACATCCCTTACCTCAAAATGATAGTACTTCTGTTCGAAATATCGGATATAAAGCCGAAAAAAACTTGCACTGAATAGCAACTCTCAAAGTATCTAAATACTCACTAAAATACGCTCGACAATATAGAGAGAAAGAAAACTTATTTCTGGTGTGATTTTCAATTCTAACCTAAGCTTCTATTTATAGAAAAATGCTAGAACGCCATAGGAGACTAAAATAAGAAAATATTATTATTTCTTTTCTCAATTCTACGCACACCTTTGGAAATTTCAAGCATGCCATCTTGGAAGAAAAAAATAGCAGTCCACATGTTTTTAAACAAAAGTGGGTCCCACCCAATTTTAATAAAAATCATTTATTTTCTAAAACTTCAGTAATTCATAGAAAATAGCCCGTTTATCAGAAAATACGAATTTTATGTTCATTCCACACGAAATTGAATTCTCTACAACTTTGTAGCTTCAAGTTTTTCTAAATTCCAAACAGAAAATATTTGAAACCCACAAACGGATGATTTTCAACACCTCTTAAAATTCATAACAAATCATACATTAATTTTTAACGGTTCAAAATTTGTGGATATATACTCAACTTATATATATATATAACATATCCAAAAATCATAATGATCTAACGATCGAATTAAAATTATAAATCACGAACTAGAGCTTTAAGAACACCGATTTGATCTTTTAATACCTCCAATCCGACAAAATACTAATAAAACACCTCAACATTAATTCTTTCACTTATAACCCATCGAATAAATATTTTCTTATCAATAATTAATTATTCAAAAATAATATTACAGAATCACAATAATGACAACTAGGCAGTTCCCAGGAAAGAGGGGGCTTTCCGATAAGGATTTCTCCTTGCTGACGCGCAATTAGGTGACCAAACCTCTCCTTAACAGAACCTTCTAGACATTGCCAATAATGTTATCTAATAATATTATTCAAATAATATGAATTATTAATCTGATAATGGGAAATACTGTGCAGTGATAATTATTGAAATAACAATTATATAAAATATCAACGCAGCAATTATTGAATCAATAAAATAAAATATTGAACAGTAATTACTATAACAATTATTGAGTAGTGCCTTCTTACGTAAGGATCAATAATTCAAAAAATACTGTGCAATACCGTGTGCTACTGTGCAACCACGCGTATTACTGTATTTTAACCACCAGGTATTTCTACAGTGTTAACGATAACAATTACGCTGTTATTTATAAAAACTCATACTTTGTCGTTTTCCTTCATCCAACCGTTTTTGGTTATGTGGCCCACAAATGGCTGCGCCGTCGTACGAATATTCCTCGACAACAAGAATACTCCACGACCAAACGAATATTCCCCGACAGAAATGAATACTTTATAACCACTTGCTTATTTTGTAAAATTTGCACATTTCACCCATAATCAAAGTATTATATCAAATTATCACCTTATTATTTCAAGATAATAAATAGAGGAAAATTTTAATTTTATTTATAATAAGTTGGGGTCTTATATATATATATATATATATATATATATATATATATATATATATATATATATATACACACACACACACACACACAGTCCATTTCAAGAGAACACTTCTTTATCCAACATACATTGCATATCCCCTTTAGCGACGGTTCGGTCTGTCATTATATCATAAAACTATCGTCTTAGATTTTAGCGACGGACAATATATAGCGACGGATCTCTTATATAGCAACGGACCGGACCATCACTGGTCTGTCCCTAAATGGGATATGCAAGGTATGTAATTTAAAGGTATATATTAATTTTTTTGATAAAAAATGTTTATAATTTAACCAATAGAATTAAAATTTGGTACCTCTTTCATTCTAAAGCACTAACAAATATTTAGAAAGTGTAATGCACAATGTCATCTAGTTGTTATAGCATATTTGAAGCCTGTTACACATTACACAAACCTCACCAAGCCTCAAATATCTGACACAGGTACTTGATGCATTTTAAAGAGTCCATGTCTCATATACGCTTACTTGCACCAGAATTCAAACATCCAAACGAAAGGGCAAACAGATGAAGAATGTTCCAGTTTTGATCCTCAAACCTTAAGAAAAATTACATGTTAAATGCGAAAACTGAAAAGTATGAGCATTAATAATTATGTTGGATCTTCATGTCAAACAAACACCATGTCCAAAAACATAGCAGTATAGCACTGTGTCATACATAACACAATGTTATAGTTAAAAAACAAATACATTGCCTCATTAGTTTTTTTTTATCCATTTTTGGCAATTGTAGAGGGACTCAAAGTACTATTATAATGCCAAAAAAAACTATTAATGATGATGAAAATGATTTATCGGATGCTAATACTTAACAAATCATGCAAAGCCACAATCTAGATAATAGAATGCAATAGATGAAGAAGACATAAATATAATTAAACACCGTGAGATATAGTCCACAAAATGAATTCATAGCCACGTCCATTGAATGCACTGTCACCATAATCTAAAGGTCTCCATGCATATAACTCCTTTGCATTTTCAACAGTATTTAGAATTGTTTGTAGCATGAGTTGTTGCGTAATAGTTGGTATGTATTTATAGGGAGAAACTAAGTTAAATAACTGAGAGTAATTATAATAGCTCAGTAATGATAATATCATAAAGTAGTGATTTTAGGAGATAATAATTAAATTAAAAAGGATCAGAACATTTAACATTATCGAAACAATTTAGATTTGTAGTGATTTAGGGGATTATAAATTCAAAATATTAATTTTGGATTAAAAAAGTAGTGATATTAGGAGATAATAATTAAATTAGTAATGATAATATTAGAACAGTTAACATTATCAGAACAGTTTAGATTTGTAGTGATTTATGAGATTATAAATTAAAATATTAATGTGGGATTAAAAAGTAGTAATTAATTTTAGGAGATAATAATTAAGTAACGATAATACAAAAACCGTTTAGAATGAAAACGTAGTGATTTAGGGGATTATAAAATCAATATATTAAGTTATGATTGATATTATTTGTTATTTTAATTTTGTTTTAAATATTTTAAAATGTATAATATTATGTTGTAATATTATTATAAATGGTATAATATTATATTGTAATATAATTTAATTAGTAATGATAATATCCGGACTACAAGAAATCACACATTTTATGACAAAATTTTTGCCACGCACAAAATTTTTGTCACAATTTGTTAATTAATAATTACGAAATTCATAATCATCACTAAAACTTTTGTTTTTGTGACGACCTTTAATTTTGTTACTATTAATCATTTATATCGTCACTAATTTACACATTTGATGACGATTAACAAAATTTCGTCACAAGTTATTTTGGAGGTAGAATTTCGCACCAAAATTTTGGAGGGAAACCTTTTAGTGACATTTTGTAATAATTGATGACAGTATTTACTTTCACAAAATATTTCTTTCGATGACAACATAATAATTTATCATTAATTATTTGTAACATTTAGTGACAATGTGCTTTCGTCACTAATGTTCATATTTAGTGACACCAAATACAAATTCATTACAATTTTATTTGGAGGCAAAAAAATTCTAAAAAAAAATTGAGGGAAATTTTTTAAAGACGAAAAATAATAATTTATGACAATTTGTATTGTCATAAATACCAATTTTATATGACGAGATAATAGTTCGTCACTAATTAGATGAGTGGATAAGTGACAGAAATAATTTGTCATAAATTCTTATATTTTATGACAAAGTACGTGATATCGTCACAAATTTTATTTGGAGGCAAAAAATTTCTAAAAATTTCTGGAGGAAAATTTTTTAAAGACGAAAAAATATTAATTTATGATAATTTGTATTGTCATCAATACCAATTTTATATGACGTGATAATAGTTCGTCACTAATTAGATGAGTGGATAAGTGACAAAAATGGTTCGTCATAAATTCTAATATTTAGTGACAAAGTACGTAATATCATTACAATTTTATTTGGAGGCAAAATTTTTTAAGAAATTTTTTAGACAAATTTTGTAAAAATGAAAAATTAATAAATTATGACAATTTTTATTGTCACAAATACCAATTTTGGTCACTGTTTTGTTCTAAATAACTTTTTTTTTAGAATTAATTATGGTGAATATAAATACATAAAATTTTTATAGTAGTAATTTACTTTTAATAACATTTTTTAAGTCACTTATAATATCAATTATTTATTTTAATAAACTATAAAGTAAATAATTTTACACTACATTAAAACTTTTAAATTTCATACATTGATCATGACAAAAAAGAGAAAGAAAAAAGAAGAAGATAATGACGCTCTTTTGTGGAATAGAGTACAAATTAATGCCAAAAAATACTCATATGTTCTAAAAAAAATTAAGTTAGAGTTTGTTCTTTAATAATAATTTTTAAGTAATTTACAATATTAATTGTATTAATTAAAATATTAAGTTACAATAATTTAAGTTGTAAAATATTGTAAATTGACAATAAATAAAATTATAATAATTATGACTCTTTTTTGTGGAACAGATTACAAATGTTAAAATATTACTTTTTTTTCTACAAAAGAGTTATATTTCAGTTTTTTATAATTAATTTATGATATCCTAAAATTTAAAATGACTTAAAGTTAAAATATAAATTGACTTATAAGTTGTGGTTTTATAAGTAAAAGTATTCGACATCAATTTGAAATATAAGTAAGAAATTTAGTTCAAACAAGTTCTGAAGATGTTCGGCTCATAATGACTTATAAATATAAAAATTACTAAAAATGACATTAATAAAAAGAGGAGCAAAAAAAGAAGGGAAAATAAACATTTTATTTGGTCAAATTAACTTATTTTAAAATGACTTATAAGTTATTTTAAAACAAGTTTCAAATACTGACTTATTTTTTTATACTTAAAATCAACTTATAAATAAAAAATAAGTTATTGTCAAATAGAAGAATAATGGAAAATGACTTATAAACTTACAAGTCACTATCAAACGAGAGCAGATCCTCTGTCCTCAAATTTCATGTCCTCCTTATGTCCCCCCACTTAAATTTTGACACATATGCTTTTATTTTATTTTAGAATTAATTAGTGTTAAGTAATAGACTATGTGTCAAAATTTAAGTGGAGGGACACAAAAAATAAAAAAATTAGAGATAGAGGATCTTCTCTCCGAACGAACAGGCTCGCCTAACCCAAAACTCTTAATCCCAAAATTGTGACTCTGTCTCCGCCCTCTCTAGGGTGCCTTGTATATCTATATCTTGCTGATGCCTTGTCTCCCTGTCTTTCCGCCGCTGCTACCTCGCCACTGGTCTCGAAATTGAAGCTCTCTTCTCTAAAATTGAAGTTATCATCTCTTAAATTGAAACTCTTTACTTTAAAATTGTTGCTGGTATGTTATATCGATTTTTTTTAATAAACTTTGCTCTAGTTCTAACAAATTGAAACTTCTAGTTAATTTCTCTTATTTTCTCAATTTGGAACCCCTAATTTCTTCTTTGTTCTTTTCATCGTTATAGCCCATCACAGAAATATCCCTTCTCTTACTCTATAGTCAAATTTGTTTAAATTGTACTAATTCTATGCCCTAGTTTTCTATTTTCCTTAATAATTTCTACTATTTTTATACTTCACCTGCTCCTAATTTTTTGTTGTTACTTGAATATGCTTTTGTGTCTTTATAATTGCTGTTAACCAGGTATATTCATTCATATTCGTTATTATTTCCACAATAATAGTATCTCTGTGTTTTGTTAGTTGTAGACCTGAATTCCATAGATAAACTTATTATTTACTTAAAAACTTAATTCTTTATTTTTAGACAGTGCTTAATTGTCTTTCCTTGATTGAAATTTTCATTTGTATTTCCATTGTAAAGATGTTGCATCAAAGGCCAAGGCATCCCTGTCTATTAGCTCAAATTTGTTAGTATTTGTCACTAACAAATGTTTAGTGTTTTCCACTAAAATGAAAGTTCATCTAGTAAGTATGGTGTAGTGTACAGAACCACCATTAACAAATGAGGAAATTTTTAGTGTGTCCTTTAATTTATTTGGAAATTATATTGATGTTGTAGTTTCTTTTTTTGATAGGATTCTGCTATGTTTTTTGTAACCTTTTTTTGTTTAATTTTATTCTGCTCACCGAAATTTGGTTGCAAGATAAAGGTCTCCATAACATTATCGGAGCTTAATTCAACATTAAACCAATGGCTTCCCACTCTTGTGGAACCAATGTCTTCTATAAATCCCTTGGATCTTTGTAATGGGAAAGCGCATGTTGCTAGTTCACCTATCAAACCAATTGACTCTTCCAAGCGTAAAGATCCATCCCCAGGAACTTGCTCAGAAAAAAGAGTTCATTTCGATAAACTTGCAATCTTGATGGATAAATCTAACCTTGCTAAAGAAGATTATTTATGTACTATTTCCTTTTCAGCCCTCAAATTATGCTGAAAGGCATCAACTGGGAGGAAATCATTGCGGTTAGTGGAAAACGATCCTCCTTGAAGCTACGGGCTGAAGTTTTTATGGCTTGTAAGACATTATTCGTATTTAGATTTTGTCTCTGGTTGCTCTATATCATTTGTTGCTAAAATTTGATTTGTTCTTGGGGTCCTACTAGAGGTTTTTTCGGTCCTCTATTTCTAGTTCAAATCATTTTTAGATTTGGGTTTTTTTTGCTCGGCTTGATCTGGTTATACGTCCTCTATTTACGGTGCAGTAGTTATGTATTAGGGGTCCTTGTTTTGCGCGAATTGGTCTAATCTCTTGTTGATCTGTGTTTTTCCTGATCTGGGTATTTTGTTTTATTTTTTGCTATCCTTTTTATATTCAGTTTTGGGATATATCAGTCTTAAACGGTACTATTTTGGGTGTTGTCTGTTATGCCTATTTTTTTCTAGCGACTGCTTTTATTTATGTAAGATATTGACCTCATTGAAAATATCTAGCTTTCACTTTTTGCAATGAAATTTATTATGCGACACATGTAATGACTCAGAATATCTTATGTAATATTCAATTATTATAATGTCAAATTTTGAGAATAAATTTTTTTTTTATTACTTCTCATTGTGGAAAATTTTATTTACTAATTTATTAAGTATCCTATATTATAAGTGGTAAATAAAGAGATGTTGATATATACATTAATATAATGTTATATAAACATCAAGAATGAAAAGGAAAGCCAACATGGCTTAGTTATGAAATATTCTTGACAAGAAGCTACATTTGTGTATTGAGAATAATTATACTGTGAAATAATTTATTTCAAAAAGTATTATTTGATGATAAATAAAGTTATTGATGTTCTATCAAGAATTATTAAAAATATGTGGAACCACTATTTTAATGACATGGGTACTATTTTGTTAGCCTAATCAAATTTGGTAAATAAGGGAATATGAATATTTATAGTCCATTTTCTTAATATGGGACTCCTTTAATTTGCTATGTAGGCTTGCAAGTTATTTTTGGGTCTATTGCCTATTTACATGTTTTGAACCCAAATTAAAGTTAATCACTGCCCTATGTCTTGGCCCATCCGGCAGACCACTTGAAATATAAATTAGAGGGGCTGTTTAGCCCAGATGAAATATATAGGAAGGAAGTTAGCTGTATCAGTTGCATTAGACATTTAGTTAGTCTTGGTTAGCTTGGTTAGTTTGTATAACAGACAAAGAACATGTTAGATAGGCTTGCAGAAGATAAGGCTTAGCAGGTAAGTAGAGTCTGCTAGGGTGCCTGTGAAGTTAGACTAGAAATGATGTCTGTATAGAGACCAACTAGGGGGTGATGCAGTTAACAGTAAAAGAAGCCAAGTTCGACTATATAACTATATGTTATACTCCTAACTTCCTAAGTCATTAGAATAGTAAGAAAGAAAGAGGAAGGGCCTACTGTTAGTGAGATGGAAGAATTCGCCTAAGAGAAGGAAATTGGGCAGCAATCTATTGCCACCTCTAAGCTACTAAGGTACTCTTTTCTATCCTCTCTCCAGTCCAATTTTGTGCTACTTGTGGTCTATTATGGCCGAATGGCCTGGAATAGTTATAAGGGGCAGTTGTGCTATTTCTTTTGCTATGTGTACTGTTGTGATTTGGAACTGTAATGTAGCACATTATGTTTGTTATTAATTAAGCCATAAGGCTGGGATCACTAAGCTAAGATTTGTGTATTAGGTGTAAGTATATATAAACTGCACTTTATGTGTTTGATAAATTGCCAAGCTAAGGACTGTTGTAGTGTCTATGTGTACTAGCTGTGATGTGGAGTTCAAACTTTGTCAAATTGCCCATACAGTGGGAGCAATACCTCAAGCATACTCTATAATTGACCTTATCATGTTGCAATCTAAAGTAATTTATCACTTGAGCAAAGCAAGTAAGGATGGACTAGAATAGTAGGCTTCATATTGACAGCTATTTGAAGCTTAACTTGCAATGTCTATCCCTTGCTTCTAATATGGTTAATACAATATAACATGATGTTTATAATTTCAAACCACCAACACTAATACCTGTAAAGTTTAAGTATGTTAGTTTCAATAAATAAAAGTCAGTCCTTGTGACTGTTATTGAAAGTTTTTTTTATGGTAAGCATGTTTTGCTTCTAATACATTATATACATAGACAGTCCTTATTTTTCCTTGCTGCCTAATCATACTACCTTGTATTACTTTAAGGCCTATGAGGGGGCTGTTTTAAAACCAAAGCTAGAAGCCTTGCATTTAGGTTCTTAAATCATGAACCTATATTATATAGTATGTGCACGCTATGAGAATCCTTGTGTTGGAAGCTTAAAGACTGTTTTGGCAACTTAGTATCATACCTTGCCAAAAAGGCTTGAAATGGGCATAAAAGACTATCCTGGACTTTAAAATTTGCTATATTAATTGTTGTGTGCCAAAATGACTGTTATGCTATATTGTTGCTGTGTTATGTTGATGTGTTGACTGACTGTGAGCAACATCCTTGTGCTATACTAACTGTTAGTGCAATAGGACTGGACTGGTATGCTGTGCTACACCCCTTTGGACTAAAATAGTTAGTTTTGACAAAATGTTGTGGAAGCCTATTTTGAAAATAATGATATCTTGTATGCAAGTTTTTTAAACTATGAATATATAGTATATATCAAGTGCATGATTTTATACCCCTTGTGATTAAGAGATTGAGGGGCTATTTTCTGTTTTGAGTCATGCTAAAGGCCTAAGTGACTGCCATACTATGGTTGTACTATAACTGACTGACATTACCAACTCTTGCTATATTTTGTTAATGCTTAGCTTAGGCACAAGGAGATAGGTTGGCTCTGGTGTTATAAGGACTTAATTGAGTTATAGAGCAAGCAAATAGCTATGACACGAGTAGTTTTAAACTGTGCACACCATGTGTTCGACAAAAGTCCCAAGTGGACTACCTTATCTAAAAGCCATGTATTAAGCACACATAAGGTTGGGGATTGAATGTTGTATTACTAGTAATGAAAATTGGAAGGTTTAAACACACTAAATGTAAACAGGAAGTAAACTTTAACTAAAACCAAATTAGATTAGCATGTCAAGCCTTTGTGGGCACTGTTTTCAGGCAGCACAGTTAACCTAATTTGAATATTTTTTTTAGCCTAACTTACTTGCTAAGTATGTTGCTATAACATCTAAGTTATACTAAGAATGGATTACAAACACATTAGAGTATCAAAAATTTGCAAGGTGGTAAGAAAAAGGGGGAAAATGATTTGGCTCTTGGGGTTGCTGCAGGAAGCTGCAGCCAGCGCCCAGCGCTGCACTGCACTGCACTGCAGAGCCAGTCAGTGGGCTCAGCCTCCAAGTGAGTTTGGGTTGAAAGTTAGCTTTGGTTGCAAGATTTCTAATTATAGCAATTTGAGGGCTGGGTTGAGGTGTAAGAACTGATGTCTGTGACAGCAGTGGTTGTCACAGCACAGATGAAAAACCTTAGCAAAACTGAAGCTATGGACTGACTGGACTTGCCGGGGTTGCTGCAGGGCCAGATAATCATCTGGGCATAGCAGTACCTTGCACATCTTGATTAGTTAGTATACTATTGTTTTGCAGTCTTGGAAAAAACTATTTTTGGCTTTATGGTGCAACTCAAAAACTTGCCCATCAAGTTCAAAATTTAAATAAGCAAGTGTGTGGGACATGTCTCAAAATCATATAGGTAATTAAAGAGAAAGAAAGTAAAGCTACTGCGGCAGTAGCAGGTCACAAATCAAAGAATTGTTAGGGCAGTTCTAATTAGCTAGTTAACCTTGAACACAAAGCCTGCCTAAACCCTAAACGGCCAAACAAAGCTTGACTGCCACAAGTTGATCAAGTTGGGACTGTTTTGGCATAGAGAGGAAAAATTAAGAATGTTCCACTTTAATATGCAAGAATAACCTATAAAGTGTCATGATCCTAACAACATTACTCGTGTATACACTAACAGTCTATCACATTTAAACTCGTAGTTTAACTATGTATGTCAATGATTAAAGTGATTTGTAATTAAAACATGAATTGTTCTTCTTATAAATAAAGAAAATTGAAGGAGTTATTAAAATCAATTATGGTTACAAAGGAAATCGAAGGAGTTAGTAAAATCAATGATGGTTACAATCCAGCCACCTGAATGTTGGAAGTTACTAGTTCTAAACAAGAAATGATTCTTAGTGTTGATTTCACACAAGTGTACAAGAACTCAGATTTATACAGGTTGGTTGGTTGAATTTTATTTACACGTTTTTATAGCTATTTCAATGATTTTATACATAAAAGCTATATAAGAAGTTTTTGCTTATGAATGGCACATATTGCAGGAGAAACAAAGCTCTTATTGAGGAACTAAGTAAATCTCATCCATTTTTGAGACGTAAAGGATGTGCTCGATGATACAAATGTTAGCGTCAAATAATTCTTGAAATATTACTTCGGCTTCCATCACGTGAAAATAGTTCATGCACATGGTGGTCATTGGCTCATTACTTTGCACTTGATTGTGAAAATAGTTCATGCACATGTTCATGTATTTGAGTATTAATTAACTGCATTCTTCTATTGGTAAGGCTGAGTTTGTTGCTCAGTTCTGCTAGTGTTGTTGTAATAACACAGTGATTTTATTAAAAGGTTTGAAATTTATTGGTCATCATCTTGGTGTAATTTTTTTTTATTTCTAGATCTATAAATTTATATTTAATTTTTTTATTTAGTCACAACAACTAATTTTGTCACTATTAGTAACTCTTTTTGTGACGAGATGTATCGTCACCATAAGTATTCAATTAGTGACATTGAAAAATGTGTCCCAAAAAATAGCTCTTTGGTGACAAATTATTTTTTAATATTATTTAAAATATGAAATAACGACATAATTGTCATGTTAAATATATTATTAGGTGACGAATTGTTCTGTCGTCATTTATTTTCTTATTTTTGGTGACGATAGACACAATAACATGACAAAAAAATCATAAATATGACAATATTGTCGTCATTAAAATTAGATGATTTAAATAGAGTAACATATTTTCGTCACTAAAACAATATCATTTAATGACGAAAAATATTTTTTGTCATTTAATGCACTAAGTTTTGATGACGAAACATAATATAGAGTGACGAAAGTTTCATTCAAATAGTGACGCTATTAACGTTACTAAAAGTAATTAATTATAGTGACAATGAAGTAGATCGTCACCATAAGTTAAAACTTTTAGTGACGACATCAAATAGTGTCAAATATACCTAATACCACGCTCATACGGTGACGGTCTCTGTGACAATTAACAATCGTCACCAAATGTTTTAGTGACGAAAAATGAATTTTATGTGACAAATTTTAACTTCATTTTTTGTGTGATTTCTTGTAGTGCCGCACAGTTTAGATAGGTGGTGATTTTGTTATGTTGTTATATACGTGTATTATAATATTATACCATACATGTATGATATAATGTATGGTATAATATTAGAAAAATAGTAATTTTAGGATATAATAATTATGTTTAGAAAGGTAGTGAATTTTGGGGATTATAAAATCAACATAGTAAGTTATGATTGATATTATTTGTTATTTAAATTTTATTTTAAATGTTTTAAACTGTATAACATAATGTTATAATATAATTATAAATGGTATAATATTATATTATATTTCTAGAGAGAAATTAGGTTAAATAACGGAGGATAATGATAATAGCTCAATAATGATAATATCACAAAGTAGTATTGATTTTAGGAGATAATAATTAAATTAGAAAGGATAATATCAGAACAGTTGACATTACCAAAATAATTTATATTTGTTGTGATTTAGGGGATTATAAATTCAAAATATTAATTTGGGATTAAAAAAGTAGTGATTTTAGGAGATAATAATTAAATTAGTAATGATAATATTAGAATAGTTAACATTATCAGAATAATTTAGATGTGTAGTGATTTATGGGATTATAAAATCAAAATATTAATGTGAAATTAAAAAGTAGTGATTTTAGAAGATAATAATTAAGTAACGATAATATAAAACCGTTTAGATTGAAAAAGTTGTGATTTAGGGGATTATAAAATCAACATAGTAAGTTATAATTGATATTATTTGTTATTTTAATTTTATTTTAAATGTTTTAAACTGTATAATATTATGTTGTAATATAATTATAAATGGTATAATATTATGTTGTAATATAATTTAATTAGTAATGATAATATCCGCACAGTTTAGATATGTAATGATTTTGTTATTTTATTATATTTATGTATTATAATATTTTACCAGACATGTATGATATAATGTATGGTATAATATTAGAAAAATAGTGATTTTAGGATATAATAATTATGTTTAGAAAAGTTGTGGATTTTGGGGATTGTAAAATCAACCCAGTAAGTTATGATTGATATTATTTATTATTTTGATTTTATTTTAAATGTTTTAAACTGTGTAATATTATGTTGTAATATAATTATAAATGGTATAATATTATGTTGTATTTATAGAGAGAAAATTAGGTTAAATAATGGAGAGTACTGATAATAGCTCAGTAATGATAATATCACAAAGTAGTGATTTTAGGAAATAGTAATTAAATTAGAAATGATAATATCAAAACAGTTAATATTACCAAAATAGTTTAGATTTGTAGTGATTTAGGAGATTATAAATTCAAAATATTAAATTGAGATTAAAAAAATAGTGATTTTAGGATATAATAATTAAATTAGTAACAATAATATTAGAACAGTTATTAGAACAGCTTAGATTTGTAGTGATTTATGAGATTATAAAATTAAAATATTAATGTGGGATTAAAAAGTAGTGATTTTAGGAGATAATAATTAAGTAACAATAATATAAAAATCGTTTAGATTGAAAAAGTAGTGATTGAGAGAATTATAAAATTAGTATAGTAAGTTATGAATGATATTATTTGTTATTTTAATTTTGTTCTAAATGTTTTAAACTGTATAATATTATGTTGTAATATAATTATAAATGGTATAATATTATGTTGTAATATAATTTAATTACTAATGATAATATCCACACAGTTTAGATAGGTAGTGATTTTGTTATTTTGTTATATATGTGTGTTATAATATTATACCAGACATGCATGATATAATTTATGGTATAATTATGAATGGTATGATATTAGAAAAATAGTGATTTTAGGATATAATAATTATGTTTAGAAAAGTACTGAATTTTGGGAATTATAAAATCAACATAGTAAGTTATGATTGATATTATTTGTTAATTTTATTTTATTTTAAATATTTTAAACTGTATAATATTATTTTGTAATATAATTATAAATGGTATAATATTATGTTGTATTTATAGGGAGAAAATTAGGTTAAATAATGGAGAGTAATGATAATATCATAAAGTATGGATTTTATATAGGAGATAATAATTAAATTAGAAAGGATAATATTAGAACAATTGACTTTACCAAAACCATTTATATTTTTAGTGATTTAGGGGATTATAAATTCAAAATATTAATTTAGGATTAAAAAAGTAGTGATTTTAGGAAATAATAATTAAATTAGTAATGATAATATTAGAACAGTTAACATTATTAGAACAGTTTAGATTTGTAGTGATTTATGGGATTATAAAATCAAAATATTAATGTGAGATTAAAATTAAGTAATGGTAATATAAAAACTGGAGTAATGGATGAGCACATTAATTAGGCAAGACAGGTGTTGCAATTTGAGAATGACAAATATCATGCAATGGTGTTATGTACTGCAATTTAGGGGGGTGTATTCAATTAAGATTTTTAAAAACTTTTAAAGATTTTAAAAGTTTTATTGTATTCAATCAAGACATTTAAAGAGTTTATAAAAGTTTAGTGGTATTCAATTACAACTTTTTTAATGTCTTTAAAAGTTAGGTGGTATTGAATTAAGATTTTTACAAAGTCTATAAAAGTATTTTGGTATTCAAAAAGTCATAGACTTTTCATATTTCTATTAAATTGTAGAGTTTGACAGACTTTAGAAGAAAAATTATAACTATCAACCCATATCCAAAGTCTGACCTCATCTCTAAAGATTTCTAAAGACTTCGTATCTCATCTTAATAAGCTAAATAAATTTAAAATACAATTCACATGAATCCAATATTTCTAATTACTTCACATGAATCCAATATTTTTAATTACTTTATAATCTAGAATAATTAATACTTCTGCTGTACCCACAAAAATAAAACATTTATTTTGTTTTTGTAGTCAACTTACAAAATTCAAAATTTTTAAATTTTGAATTTATTTGTTATTTAATAATAAACACACATTATTATTTCAAAAATAAAAATAAATACATAATATTTTATAATTTTATAATTTCGTAAATTAACTTAATCAAAGTTAAATGAAGAAAAAAAAGTGAGAGAGAGGGAAAGTAATTTATATAGGAGTACGTACTTTATAGTGATATATACTTGTATAAAATATATAAGTTCTTCAAGCTTTTTATCATCATTTTATTATATGTTACATTACTAAACTAAAAATTTATTAAAAAGAATATAAATAAAAAAATATTTTTTTATTTGAAAAATAACTTGCTATTTTAAAATATACATGAAACAAGTATATATTATTTTTATTTGCAAATTTTGATACTAAGACGAGGTAATATTCAAATATTTGAATGGAAATCGATATATATTGCAAATGTTTATATTAATTTTTTAATTGCTAGTTACGTAAATAAGTATTGATGACAACTTTTGTAGACCGGAATGAAAAACAATAATTCCAAATAAGCGTACGCATATGCATAAAGTATATATAGCTCAATGAAAAGTGAGCTTAATTTTTGTATTGCGTCTGTAGTTTCTTAAGTTTTATTGGTATCCGAGTATCCAAATGTATTATGAAATGAGTAGAATAATATGAACGCTTTCAACATATATAAAATCTCATGCCACAATAATATAATGAGATTTACTCTAGTTCATGAAAAAAGAGAGATGTTGTATACATGGGCTAATTAACAATTAATATAAGTTGCAAGATATATTAGAAGTATACAAAAGTCTATCACAGTTTTGCTAAAAAGTTTATAAAAGTCTATTACTTATTTCATACAGTCTGTAGAAGTCATTTTAAAAAAGTCTTTTAAAGTCTTTGAAAGTCATTAAAATCCCACAAATTATACAAAAGTATGTCACTTAAAAAAAGTCTTTAAAAATCTTAATTCAATACACCCCCTTAGTATATTTAATAGATAGATATGAAGGGTCTCAATATTTTGTGAGGGTGAATATTGAATATAAATATGTTTTCCTATCCAATAAGAAAGGAAAAAGAAAGAAAAAGAATTTGATATTGAGATAATGAAATATAGAATGAATGATAATTAACACGTTTGAGTCAACTCAACCGACCAAAATGACTCGCTTAATTAAATGTCAATTGAATGTCGTGCTTTTATAAATTTAAATTTAGAACTCGTGCGAAACACAAACTATCTTTTTTTTATGTTTCTTGTTTTTCTCTTCTATTGGTGATTGGTATTCATTTTAATTTAGGTTAGTTGGTTTTATAATTATCTACTAATTTAATGATTAATTAAATTGTAGATTCCTCTTTTAGATTATTATTATTTATTTATTATTATTATTGTTATTATTATTATTATTATTATAATATGTATATCCACACACATACATATGATATTATTATCATTTTTTATTTTTATTATATTATATTATATTATATTATATAATATTATTTTATTTTATTTTATTTTATTTTTTTAGCTTGTTCCATTAAATAATCTCATTATAAAATTAATAGACGAATATGACAGAAATTAAGAATGTGAATATCATTGATTATAATCCTTCTGTCTCACAGTAAGTATCATAATACTATATATATATATATATATATATATATATATATATATATATATATATATCGAGGAAAGGATTACAGTATATCCTAGATCTAAATGTTTGAGAGGGAAGAACGAAGTATTGAAGGACTTCGTCTTCATCTTCTAACTAAGAAGATCGAAGCTGAAAGCTTCGTCTCCGGCTAACTCTAGAGAGAAGGGAGAGGACCTCGGAAGAGCTTTCTAGAGAGAGAAGCTCTGAGGCTTTACTGAATTAAGCCTAAAGAAACTCTAACACTTGAGTTTCTTTAAATAGAAAACTGAAAAGTAAATTACTATATATATATATATATATATATATATATATATATATATATATATATATATCGGTCCGGATCAAGTGCATACCCCTTATCTTACTCACCCGTGTTTACCCCCCTTTAGGCGACGGTTTCGGTCATACAACCGTCGTCTATACTTTTAGCGACAGACAACATATAGCGTCGCTAAAAGTATAAACGACGGTTGTATGATCGAAACCGTCGCCTAAAGGAGGGTAAGCACGGGTGAGTAAGATAAGGGGTATGCACTTGATCCTAGCTCACATATATATATATATATATATGTGTGTGTGTGTGTGTGTGTGTGTTTGTGTGTGTGTGATTTTTTGATAATCAAGAAACTCTAAATTTAAGTGTTTTTGCGACATATATATGAAAAGGTAATATGATTGAAGATAGTATGATTAATACATTGTTCAAGAGAACTAATTATAATTATATTTGTTGTATTTGGACATGTATTATTATTATATAATTTGTATTTGAAAATTATATGTTGATGACTAAATTACCCTTAAGATGACCAACCAAATTAATGTTTTTTTGTTGACGTGTTATATACTTGTATTGATTAATTGAGGAATTGATTGTAAACCATCTAATTAAAAAGTATCACTAATTACAAAATTTGTTGTTTTGAATAAATTTAACGGAATCAATTATTTTTTGGCTAAATTATCTCATTAATTTTTAAAATTTATTATTTCATAAATTGATTTTAAAAAGCAAAATTAACTCTCTCCGTGAAACCAATGTCTATGCAACATGATGTTTGGCGGCAAATTAACTTGGTGTACGTAATTATTAAAAGTAAAAAGGTTAATTTTAGACATTTAGACTGATCATCTCATTTCGTGATTGAATAATGGTTGCATGGAACATTGATTCACCAACAAGTCACTTAACCGTGGTGTGCTCGATTAAATTTAAATTTCTTAGCAATCAAACATATATACATAAAAATTCTTAATTTCTTAAGGCAATATCCATGACGTGTTATCCAACAAATTAACATTTGAAGTAACCCTTTACTTAAAAGAATGTCTGCACTTGACCTTTATTGTTCCATCCTTGTATATTTAAATTAACCAAACCCTACTTGCTTATATATATATATATATATATATATATATATATATATATATATATTAATTACTAAAATATGAAGTTTCTATTGGAATAAAGTACAGTTAGTTGGTGTTTTGAATTTTCTTTAAATTAAGCTCTCATTTTCAAACATTAAGGTGTATCTATTATTAAAGTAAGTGGAACAAGACAATGACAGTTTAGCTACCTTATGTTTTTTCTCTTAAAATGCTCATACATTATATATTATCTTTAAACCTCATCTTAAGCACAAGAACGACCCAAATCATCTTATACCCCCACTATAAAACAGATTTTATCGGGAGAAACATCGACACCTTGAAAATAGAGTCTAATTTGACTTTAACTAAATATTTTTTTATGTTAGGTTTTAATGTCAAATTTTGTACGCCTAACGAAATCACCAAAACAGCAAGCCAAAATCGCGCTAACGGTTGATGGAGTAGTTGATTATATCAAACTCACAAAATACATTCACACAAACATAAATAAAGAGATAAATATGAACACAAGAATTTACGTGAAAACCCAATTGAAAAAAAACCACAGAGAGAGAGTAATCCACTATAATAATATTGAGAGTACAAGATGTGTATTTGTGTTGTATCTCTTGTGTTCTTATCTCTTGTGCCCTCCCCCAAATCTTAGCTTGTAGTCGTATATATAGAAGTCACCTCCATCCGTATCCCACTAGGAGAAGGACTCCTTTTGTAGAATCACCTTATAACTACTAAATTCAATTAAGAGTAAGAGTCCTAATTAAACCTCCTTATCCCACCAAATAAGGAAACACAATCCTATTTTAATAAGTACTCTCCACTGTCACAATAAATACATAAGGGCCATCACCAGATCCGAACCATTAAATAGACTGTGTTGCATCATGGCTAGACCCAAATAATTAATCCCAACATTTCCCCAGTCTCTTATTTATAAGGAACTTAAAATAAGAGAGTATACAAATTTTGTCACACCCAAACACCATACGCCAAACTGAAACTTGTGACTCTCAATATTTTCGCCCCATTCCTCAATTCATTTCTAAGATATACATAAAGATCCACCAGCCACAACCCACGTGCCACGTGCCACGAGCCACGAACCACGAGCCACGTACTTTGAGACACGAGCCACGTGCTTTGAGCTATGAACCACGAGCAACGAGCCAAGTGCTTCGAGCCATGAGCTTCGTGCTTTGAGCTACGAGCCACGTGCTTTGAGCCACGAGCCACGAGCAATGAGCCAAGTGCTTCGAGCTACGAGCTTCATGCTTTGAGTAACGAGCCACGTTCTTTTAGCCGCGAGCTATGTGCTTTGAGTCACATGACACGAGCCATGAGGGTTTAAAACATGTCTTGGCTAGATCTTCTCCATTTCAATTTCTCTTTTTCTTCTTGTAAGATCTCGGCTTTTTTTCAGAATGTTTAGAATCCTCGATTGCTCAAGTTCGGCACTTCTCAACAGGAAGTACGTCCTTTGCCTGACTAATTTCAACTGCAGTCTCCACACTGGCATGCAATCCTGTTGTTCACTTCTTAATTCTGGCTATGTCAAAGACTTTAGAGCTGACATCATGCATAATTGTTCATCATTACTTTTATTTAAAAGCAAGTACATGGGCTTTACCCTAAGCCTGAGCACACAAGGCAACCATAGGCATTAATAAGCATACAAGGCATGAGCTTTATAATATTAATCATGTTAATGATGAAGCACATTCTATAGAAATTGGTATTCATCATATTAATTAATCTGTTTATGCTAAATTGTAACATTATCATTACTCCACATGTATAATAATTGACAAAAAGTCATATATTTCACTACTATTCTTTTTCATGGGTTGAGACTTGAGCAGATTCGTATATAATAATTGACGAAAAATCATGAATTTGCTGGCATATATATATAATATTTTTTCGTAAATAAAAAAGAATCAATTATCTTCTTCGATGAATCGGTGATTTTAATTCGACACTAGAACAAGTGTCTTGGTTCCCACAGACGGCGCCAATGTTAACGCCAAATTTTGTACGCCTGACGAAATCACCAAAACAGCAGGCCAAAATCGCACTAACGGTTGATGGAGTAGTTGATTATATCAAACTCACAAAATACATTCACACAAACATAAATAAAGACATATAAATATGAACACAAGATTTACGTGGAAACCCAATTGGGAAAAAACCACGGAGAGAATGAGTAATCCACTATAATAATATTGGGAGTACAAGTTGTGTATTTGTGTTATATCTCTTATGTTCTTCCTTTTTCCCTCTCCCAAATCCTAGCTTGTAGCCGTATATATAGAAGTCACCTCCCCCCCCCCCCCCCCGCATCCAACTAGGAGAAGTACTCCTTTTGTAGAATCACCTTCTAACTACTACTGAATCCAATTAGGAGTAGGAGTCCTAATTAAACCTCTTTATCCCACCAAATAAGAAAACAAAATCCTATTTTAATAAGAACTCTCAACTGTCACAATAAATACATATGGGCCATCACCAGATCTGGACCATTAAATAGACTGAGTTGCATTATGGCTAGACCCAAATAATCGCATCCCATCATTAGGGTTGCTTTTGAGGAGAACAAGAATAATAGTATTAGATGTCCCAAATTTTTTCCCCCAAATTACATGATATTGAATATTTTAATAATAATTAATGACATAATCAATCATATGAGATTTAGGTGATGTTTGTTTACCTCTTAATATCTCTTAACAACTACACATCTGATTCGTTAAGAGGGTAAAGTTGTTGGTAAAATTTTGTTGACTTCAATATAAATTACTACCCTAAATTATTGATATTTTTCCAGTTCGATGATTGATTTTTAATTTTTTTTTCAACCACGTCAATAAACTTTCAATCTTTTCCACTTTGGTTCAATTGAACCTACCACATCATAAATTGATGATGAGGCTTGAACACGTGGCATGTAAAAGCTGATGTATACTCAAATTGTAATTAATTTAAGACTTAAATATAAATTACTATCTCAAACTATTGATCTGTTTCCGCTTCAGTGATGACCTTTCAATTTTTTTAATTAAGTGATTAAACTGTTATTTTTTTCCATTTTAATTCAATTGAAGTTGCCACGTCGTAAATTGATTACGTGACTTTAACACATAGGAATATGACTGATGATGTGTTAAAAGAAGACTCATTTTATTATAAATTTAAATTATTTTATAAAAATTAAGAGGGCATAATTGTAATATAACATTAAAAATTTAACAATTCAAGTTTAACATATTTTTAAAATGAAAACATCTAATTTAAGAGGTAATTTTTTAAAAAGATAAAATTAAGTAATAATAAAATATTATTAGCACTATCATTAATATTTAAATTTGAAAACCTAATAGGAAAACAAATAATTATCATTATGAAATTATATATATATATATATATATATATATATATATATATCACAACAGTTTAATCACCGAAGTGGAAACAGATCAATAATTTGAGATAGTAATTTATATTTAAGTCTTAAATTAATTATAATTTGAGTATACATCAGCTTTTACATGTCACGTCATCAATTTATGACGTGGCATGTTCATTTGAAACCAAAGTGGAAAAAAAATAGAAAGTTTAATGACCTCATTGAATAAAATTGAAAGGTCAATCACTCGAAGTGGAAAAATATCAATAGTTTAGGGTAGTAATTTATATTTAAGCCAATTTTCTCTATAAATATTGTACTCCATCAATTCTAAATTTTAAGATTATTATAGGTTTTTGAAAAGTAAATTTGAGATATTTAAAAGTCATTCAAATATTTTACATACTCTTTAGTTACCAAACAACTTTTTTAAGTTTAGATATACTGTGACAACCCGAAAATTTAGAAGATCTTGAATGATTAAATTAAATGTTAAAGTTTAAAACCTAGAGTGAAAATAGATGATTTATTTTAAATTTTTAAGAAAATCTAAGGAAATTGTACGTTGAAATGATTCAACGATAAGGTTATGAGAAAGAATATGACCTAACCCGATTAAGAATGATATTATATTGCATATGTGGGTAAAAACTATGCAATATATAATGTTTATGCTTAATAAATATATTAGTATTATATATTTATTATATGTAAATAAATTGTGAAGGCAAATTATAGAAAGAAAGAGAAGGATAATATACATTAATATACTGTTATATAAACATCAAGAATGAAAAGGAAAGCCAACATTGCTTAGTTATGAAATATTCTTGACATGAAACTACCTATGTGGTTAATGGAATAATTATATTATAATTTATTTCATTCAAAAAGTATTATTTGGTAGTAAAGAAGGAAAATGATGAGTACTCAAATAGGCTAATTAAATTACATGGAACCATTATTTTAGTAATGTTTGTGCTAATTACAATCTAGCTAGCCTAAATAAGCGTGGTAGATAAATTTACATATATTGATATGTGTAAGTGTCCACATGTAAATATTGGGCCAACTTAAATTTTTCATGCTTGTGTGCAAGCATTTTAATTTCTTAAGTGATGATGGTAGTTGTACTAAGCCCAAAATAAAGCTATATCCACTCTCTCTTAATGTCCAAATTCAGTAGCCCACGTTGGAAAAATAAGAAGTTGATTGCATACTTTGAGCCCAAATACTAATTTAAATCCAGCCCTGTCATTGTACATTCCAGCAGCCATGTTGGTAGAAATAAGCTACAAGTCTTGTTAGTTAGCTGATAGTAGAAACTGGTTCCAAAAAGAGAGCAGTCAGTTAGTTAGTTAACAAGTTAGTTGACCCCTAAGAGTGCCTAAGTTATCTGTTAGGAGGCTAGATCACTGCAAAGCCAACTAGCTGCTAGAAGTAGACTGCAACAGGAGAACTTTTAGAGGCCAAGATAGGGGGTTGTGTAGGGGCCAAGTCAGTGGACGTTAGATGTGTAAGATCATGATGATCAGCTAGGGAAAACTCTGTATATAGTTGACTTCTCAAAACAACCAAAAGAGAGCAATGGTTCAAAGTTATCAGTTAAGAGAAGGAGAGGTCAGGAAATTGAAAAGAAAAAGAAGGAAAACTTGGCTAATATTTTCCATCCCACACCTTCCTTGCTCAGCCTCACCCGCCTCCTTTAGCAGACTCCAGTCCATTCTAGGATAAACAAGTGGAAGGTAATTGTTATCTTTTTGTTTTCCCGTTTGGATTAGCTATGAATGTAAATGTTTAGCAAAATGAGTTGGATTAGTTTTGGAATAATAACAGTGAGTATATGGGCCGACTTTGATTATGATTAATTATCGGAATTATTCCATGATCAAAGGATGGGGATTTCAAAAGAATTGAATTCGAACAAAAATGGATAAACTAGTTATTTTCTAATTGTTTGATTTTGTTCAACTTCGATTATGTGCATGACTGCTAATGGCCAAGTTAGAGTAAGGAGATAGGTTGGTTGTGTGGAGGAATAAGGAGGCTAAAAAGGGGATTGTAAAACAAATCAATAGCTATAAAAATGGCCTTGGAAAACAGCACATATAAGATGTTTGATATAAGTCCTCTATGAACTTTTATAGTTAAAAATCAAGAATTTGATGAAGCCGAAGCTTTGATTACATGTATAAACCTTTTATATGATTAGTTAAGGGTTTTGAGCGGATTAAATTGAAGAGGAAGTAATTTTAAGCCAAAACGAAAATTTTGAAAATTTGTATGTCAGGCTGATTTGGGCCAACTGTTTTGGTTAGTTAGACTTGCTGGAAAGATATAATTTTCTGGGGTCTTGTGGTTTGCAAACCCAGCTATCTATAGCCACTGGAACGGACTAGTTCCGAGTTCGGACGGTCGAGTTATGACATGCCAAAGTGGGTGCGTTGAATCTGTCCAAAATTTGGAAGTCAGATTCGAACCTGTCCCTTCCAAGAATTTTTTGGAATTTTGTGTTAGGAATTTGAAAATGGTCAAAGAATAAAAGTTGTAGCCCCAGAAGCTAGCTTCGCGCGGGCTCAAGAAACACTCAAAAATGTTTTGAAACGAAGAAGTTATGACTATTTTAGCGAGAGAGGGTAAAGCTAAAATGAAGGTGAAAACTGTTATGAACGTACACTTTTGGCGCTCTGTTTGGGCTGCCTAACAAATCCGAAATGGGAGTTTGATATTTTTTAAAAATAGTCTAATATGCTATATATAACATATTTAAAATTGATTTTAATCCGACATATGAGCTACAAGTTAAAAAGTTGTAAAATGGCAAAAATGGGGAGTTAAATATATGAGGCTAGAGTTGCTAAGGCTGTTGCAGGCAGCAGCAGCCAGTGCTTAGCACTGGACTGTGCTGTGCTGCAGAGCCGGCCTAACAGTCTTGTACCATTAAAATTGTCATGGACTGCAATTTGTAAGATTAAGTAACATTATATATATAAAGAAATTTGTAAGTTGACAAGCCAGTACTTGAAAAAGAGGAGAGATGCTGCCATTGTCAACGGCAGTCTCCATTTCTCCATAACCGAGGCTGTGTTGGCTTGCTTTGACTAAGGTGTTGGATTGTGCGGTGTATGCATTAGCTGCTATTTATAAGTTATTCTAATAGATGATTCTATATTTTTTTTAACTAGAGTACTTGGCATTTAGATTACTGAGTTAGGATATGGGATCACTTGAATAAGGAGGAAGAGGCTGCAGCAGTGGACAACAATAAAATTTGTAGCAGCAGGTGGCAGTCACCCAAGGCCAACGGTACTGACTATTTGGGCATGCTAGTAGATATCATGGTTCAGTTGGCTAGTTTACCATAAAGCTTAAATTCTAACTCCTAAATAAGCGAACGTATGGATTAGAAGCTTAACTATAGGAAATGGGTTGAAATTTGTTTAAGCAAGCAAGCTAAGTTGGGGGGAATAAGAAGCTAGAAGATTGTGGACTGTTGGAGATTTGGTAGCCAAAACTGCGCCTATAAGGGACTGTTATGGCTAACTTGTGTAAATGGTTTTGTTAGATAGTGAGGAGTACATACATTGCTTATAAATAACATGTAAAAATGGTTCCCTAAGTTAGTTAAGGTCTACATGGTGTGTTGTGCAAATTCTTACTTAAAAATCAATGAAAAAAAGCTTTTAAAGAACAATGATCACTAAAATAGTGAACCACCATGCCTGGACCCCATACACAAGTTTCAATAGTCATAATAGGATATAAGAAAGCTACACAAACTAAAGGAATCAATCTTAAGCCATTTTTAGCATGAGACTTGTTAAAAATCACATTTTAAAGCCAAAAATGGACTGTTTTGGACAATTCATAGTACTTGACCTTAAAAGACTGTTATGAGTAGATACAAAGTAGCTCATACATGCTAGTAATGATTTCCAAACATGGCCATGACCAAAGCTAGCAAGAAAACCAATTTAAAATATCTTTTTCAAGCCTAAAGTGAGCTTTAATAAGTCAAAATGAGCTAGATGATTAAATAAAGTGTGGTGATGCTAAAAGTAACCTTAAGTAACTTAAATATATATGTCTAGAGTATCCTAGTGGCCAGAACCGGAAAAATTTGGAAAAATTCAAAAACAGTTTTGTAGAAAAAGTAAGAAAATGGCTAAGTTTGAGCCCTATTTTGAGAATCTTAATGGGCATGAATAAGAAACCTAAACCTTGATTAAAATACCTTGTAGTATGTTCTAGAAGTAGGTCCAATTGGTTTAGCTATTGCCTTAACCAAGGAGTCTAAACAAATCACCAAACTAGCATGGAAAATCATCCTAACTGCAGTTTTGAAAATTTTTCCAAGTGTAAAATTTTAGAATTTTCAATTTAGCCTAGAACTCAATTTGAACACCTTAGACAAGTGAGTTAGAGTTATTCTAGGCTATTCCAAGTGTTGGAATGCTAATGTATACAAGAACTTGAGAAGTTATTGTGAAAAAGCTAGGTTTAAAGGGTCAAAACCCAATCTATGCTTGGTAAATCTAAAGGAATGCTAGAAATAGTCTTAACTAGATATAATTCAAGTGTTGGAATGAACTAAAGTGGCTAGAAATTAATTTGGCAAGAATTGACCAAAACTTGTGAACTCAAGAACACATGAACCCTTTATGTTCTAAATCTTGAATAAGATGTAAATGATAACATTAAAGTCATTCCTATTGCATAATATAAGCATGTCAAACCCCATCAAAGTGAAAAATAACTAATGAGAAAACATGGATGAGGTATTTGAAAAATGTATACAATATCTCAGATATAGAAATCTAAACTACCACCATGATAACTGAAATTACGTGTTTTGTTATCAATCCCACATACAATGTAGGTTGTGCAAGGAACGCAAAAGTTGGTGTAATGGTAAAACCCCGGTACAGGCAAGTTTCTCAGTTTATTTATGTGGACTTATAATTACTATAGATAACTGTTAGCATGATTTATGTTTATAAGTAAGTATGTAATACCTATGAACTGTATTATTTGCTTTGTGAATGATGAATGTCAAATTATGACTAATTATTGAATTGAGTCGGGGACCTCAATATATATGTGCAATGAATGACATGTACATGACATGTGTAGTATGCTATGATATTTATGTTGCTACCAGCAGGATATAAATGTGATGATGCATTTGTAATATACTTGAACCCCAAGAATATAAATGCATGAACTGAATGTGAACATATGTGCTATGTGATGCATGATAGACTGTTAGACTTGCTGGGCCGTCGTGCTCAATCTTGCTTAATTTGCAGGTTAAAGATATGATGCGATCTATCGTGATTAGGAGCGCATGAAAAGAAGACTAGTGATTTAATTGAGATTGTGTTGAATCATTGAATGGTATTTACATGTGTAAACCACAGAGAAGTAAATCTTTGAATAATTCAATAGATGAAGATCATTTGTTCTGAATTAAGAATATGTTTGAAATAATGAATTGTACATATATTCATATCTATTCAGATTAAATAAATCATGTAATGAATATGATTCTAGTATAAAGAAGAATCGTAAAGGTTGCGATTCAGGGAATGAATGAAAAGAAAGAAATTTTTTTTATTATTCTGCATTTTTAGCTATTTTAACATTAAATAATGTTTTAAAGCTAGAACATGTTAATATTAACGCACAAGATCGAGGAGAGAAATTATGCCAATTTTGGGGTCGTTACATATACTAACCATTGAGATCTTAATTTCTCAATTTTATCAAATATAATCTTACCCAACCAATATTATGGTGACACTTTATTTAAGATAATTTTTGAGACCTAGCATCACCCAAAGAATTTATAAATTCTATAAAGACTATGTAAATTATTGATTTTAGAACGCTTCAATTGAAACCTGACAACTCTGTTTTTTGAGACAAAATTAAGGGGTTTTGATTGTGGTAGCAATAATTAAAACATTTTTGTCATATTAAATAATATTACATAATTCGTTAGTACACAATCAAAACTCCTTGATTTTTATGAAAAATATAATTATCAAATTTCTATTAAATAGTGTTAAAAATATTAGTTTACAGACCGTCCATCTAAAATTAATTCTCTTCTTTTTCTTTTTTTCACTATGATTTTTCTTCTAATATAATTTTTAGAACTGAAATTATGTTATTGAAAAGAATTATACATATTTTCCTAGTCATGTCAAAGAAATTAACTCCAAGTTGATGAATCAAAAAATATATGGTTAAGCCAATTTAGCAAGATATATATAGTAGCAATCAATATCAAAGTTGGGATTGAATAAATGTATTATTATGCCGCCATTTTGTTAAGATATATACTATGGAGGTCTTATATATATATATATATATATATATATATATATATATATATATACACAGAGAGGATCAAGAGCACTCTCCTTAAATAGCACTCCGCCTTAAATAGCACTCTACAATCAAAACGACGTAGTTTTTGGAGGACGCGGTGGCATTTTTGTAAATACGTGATGGCATTGTATTTACAAAATTGCCACCGCGTCCTCCAAAAACTACGTCGTTTTGATTGTAGAGTGCTATTTAAGGCAGAGTGCTATTTAAGGAGAGTGCTCTTGATCCTGACCGTATATATATATATATATATATATATATATATATATATATATACACACACCCCTAGATTATGTAACATTTTGATTTATTAGTCTAAGTTGCTTACGAAATCTAGCTTTGTGACATGTTCTTTTTATAGCATAAATCAATCAATTAGCATTATATAATTTAATATTGTTGGTTGTTGGGACAGTTATCGTATTCTTGTAATCTTATTACATACTACCCAACTATTAAACCCACAAACATGAACAATCATTGTTACAAAATACTGCCTCCCACCATTAATGAATTTTTTTTTGGAAATTTTAATTTATTAACTGCATATTGAGGTTTATCTATTTCTAGCACACATTTCAATATTATTTTTAATAGGGTTTTCTAAGTACCCAAATATACATACATACATATATATATATATATATATATATATATATATATATATATATTTAATTATATAGTTCTTTGGTAAACACCAAAATTAAACCAAACATGTTTTATTTTGTTAAGAAAAATGATATATCTTCTAATTTTATATATTAATTTTTTTTTGCTGCGAGTTACGTGAATAATTATAGTCGATAATATTTTAGAATGGATGGGGAGGAGTTCGTGTAATTTAGATTATCTTAGAACCTACTAAACAAGTTTAGAATCATGCAAGAGTAAGCCACAAGAAATCTTCTCAAAATGAACAAATAAATAGCTAATATCACTCGATACAATTCCTATAGGCCGAAATACATGCTTGGAAAATAAAATGGGCCTTCGTTTTGATTAGTCGATTAGTTGGCAAATGAACAAACCCTATTCGACCCATAAAAAAACCACAACGAAAGTAACCGCAACTTCCATAATGAAGGTGAGGGGGTGGCGGAGGGAGTGGGTGGGGGTAGCGGATGGAGGGGGAGGAGGAGGAGAGGGGCGGAGGGAGAGGGAGGGGGAGGAGGGGGTGGCGGAGTGAGGGGGTGGGGCGTGGGGCGTGGGGCGTGGGGGTGGGTGGAGAAAGGAGGCCGAGGAAGAGGAAGGAGAGGGTGTGGGGCTGGGGCTGGGGCTGGGGCGGGAGGAGTAGTGGCGGGATGAGGGGAGGCGGGAGGTGGGAGGAAGGGGAGGCGGAGGGTGGGGAGGGGTTGGACAGGAGGAGGAGGAGGAGGAGGAGGAGGAGGAGGAGGAGGCGGAGGGAGGGAGGAGAAGAAGAAGGGAAACATAAATGGAGTGGGAGAAAATCGTGGGAGAGATGGGGAGAAAATTGTGGGAGAGATGGTTGAGAATTAAAACACATCCCATAATTAAAGGAATCATAAATATGTACTAATAATGAAAATAAAATTTTAAAGATATTAATTATGTAAATATTTAATGAGGGCACTTTTCTTGTAATTATATTTTTAAATGTACTATAAAATGTAATTGTTCCAAAGCTTTTTCGCTTAAATTTTTTTTTTAAATAAACATTTAGTGAGATAAATGTTACTTTTAAATTAGGTATTGACGAAAATTATTTATGATGAATTTTGTTGTGCTACTAAGTGTAATATTTTTTATAGTAAATATATAGCCAGAAAAATTGGACGAAAAATATAATAGAGGAGATTATAATCCTACAGCCGATCGATCCTAAACAATCAGATAATCAAACAGAAGAGAAAAAAAAAATTAAGTTGGGATTAGAATTCCCTTCAGTATTTTTATCCTTTAATTTTTCTAGAGATAAAATAAAATTCTTTACAAAAAATTGTGTTGCGGGAAATAATATTTGTATAGATGATAAATATAATAAAAGGAATCCTAACTTATCTTATCCGGCATAAGGGTACGATGACATTAGTTTTAGGCTTTTAGCCATCTATTAACTCGAAGTACACTCAACAAACTAATAAAACCAGTAAAACAGACATGTAGGGGTGTAAATAAACCGAACTGTTCGCGAACCGGTTTGAGTTTGAGTTGCTCGCCTAGTTGAGTCGAGTTCGCACATAGTATTATGTTCGATTGCTCGATCAAACATGTTCGCGAACCATGTGGTTCAGTTTGTCTTTGTTCGGGTTCAGTTCGGTTCGGTTCAATAAGTTCGAATTCAGTTCGATAAGTTCGAGTTTGGTTTGATAAGTTTGAGATCGATTCGATAAGTTCGAGATCGGTTTGAGTAATTCGATTTTTTACATGTTTAAATTGTTTCTAAAAGTTTGAATATAAAAAATTGGTTATTTCATATTAAATTCTAAAGTTTAATTTGTCTTATCAATAATTGTTAAATTTGTAACAATTTTTTTATAACCGAAACATCTTTTTGTTTTTTTAATAATTGATTACAAGTAAACAATATTTTATTAAATAATTAATAAATTATAATGTGTACTTCTTCACCACTAAATTCTAATTTAATTAAAATAATTTTAATATTTTCATAAAATTTTTAACAATGATTGCTGGATTATTATAATTTACATCCCTAATAATTTAATGAATTATATCCCATGTCATAAAGTACATAAACAAAGTCATTATAATCATGCAATGACAATTTGACATTTAACAATAATGATACAATAAAGTTGCTTACATTTACATGAGTTATTGAAATTGTCAAACCTATATAGAGATTAGAAAAATAAAGTCATCAATGTATCAAGACTTCAGTAATAGAGTAATAATCATTGCAAAATAACTATTGTATATTACATACATCAACTTTCAATTATGTAATTAAAAGTGCAAACTTGATTTAACCAATTTTTGAATTTTTAGTGTTACAGACTTACAATATATGTATATGTGAGACAGTGACAGAGAGAGAGTGATTGACTAACTTTGATTTATTAATTATGCAATTTATTGTAATTATATTTAGGGTAAAAAGTAGTGTTTAATAATCCAATTAAACAATATGTTGCAGTACCGTTTGAATGAAATTTAAATGAGTTATTAATTTAAATTAGAATAAGCAAAAATATATTTAAAAAATGAAACGAAGTTTCTAAATAGCTTTGACTTTTAAGCCTTTGATCTTAGAATCCTAATTAATTTATTTAGTTTTAAACAATATAATTATGAGAAAAAAAACTTTTTATAAAGTAATTTTCAAAATTTATTGTATTCAAAAGTTAATTATCACATCCCTTTTGAGTTAAAAATATTTCTTATCGACTTTGAAAATTCATACTTGATCAGTTTATTACTTTTATTTCAGAACGGAGGAACGAAGGAAGTATTTGGTATTAATACATTCTAAATTTTCAAAGTTAACAATATTAGTCTATTAGATATTGCATTAATCTAAATCAACTAAATTCACATTATTTTAAATCTTAAAATTTTATAATTTCATATTTTTCATTATTAAAAATCTTAAATAAGACTATTTTTATGAAATAGATGCAATATTTTCATTTATTCTAGATTAATTATGTAATAAGTAATAATATTATTCACTAATCCACTACTATTAATTTAATATATATATATATATATATATATATATATATATATATATATATATATATATATATATATGATTATATCATATTCTAAGAATGATGATTAGAATATTTGATCTAATTTTTGATTGAATTACTTACTCTTTGAGAAGACATTTTTTGTATTTATTTAACTGTTTTTGCTTCAGAGTTCTAAGTTTGTGTTTGTGAACAAGTTTGTGTTTGTGAACAAGTTTGTGTTCGTGAACAAATTTGTGTTCGTGAACGTTCGCGAACTGTTCATGTTTGCAAACAAGCTTGTGTTCGACTTGTTCGCAAACTCGATCATGTTCGCGAATACCAAACGATCCGATCTCGTACATACCTATTGGTTCGATCAAGTTACTCAAACATTTCGAGTTCGACTAAAAGTGTTCGAGTTCGGTTTGAGTTCAATAAAGTTCGGTTTGATTCGGTTCGTTTGCAGTCCTACAAACATGTATAGACCACCTACTGCCCAAGGAACAAGCAAAACTAAGAACTCAACCCAGACATATAAAAAGTAGGGTTCTTTACAGAAATATACAATAATTAGAAAGTAATTACACCATTAGTGCATCAACTAAATAATTACAAAAAGAGTGTAATTAAGACCCATATTACAAAAATAGTGTAATTAAGACCCATATTAAAAAAATAGTACAATTCACATTAATAAGGAAACCTAAAATCAAGGAGAAATAACTGTCATAATTAATAATTTAAATTCAAATATATGGGATCTAACAAGAAAAACAAATTCAAATTCAAATTCAAATCTTCATCTCCCTCACATATACTTTGAAATAATAGTTAACAAACAAATAAATAAATAAATAAAATATTTGTACATGTAAATTGGGCTCTGTTTCAGTTTTTACTTCTCTCTTTCCGCCGGCTTCTCTTCCGCTACTCCGCAGCTACACCGCCGCGAATGTCCGTTGTCCAAAATGCCAATGAGAAGAAGAAGAAGATTCGCCCTATAAAAAGTTTAAAAATAAATAGATATAACTTTTACTGTTCTGAATTTTTTTTATGACTATTTTGGTACTCATAAATACTAAAATGGTTACCTTGTATGAATGGTTGGTTACCAACTGCATCACATTCAAACGAAACTGGTAACAAAATTGGTAACTTAATAAAACTGAATTGGTTACCTTGGTCTGAAGGTTTGACTACCGACTGCACTATGAAAAAACTGCAGGTGTGGATGTGAATTGGTTACCTTGGTATGAAGATTTTTTTAATGGAGTATATTATTAGTAATATAATTTTAGGAATAAACACTAATTTTTTTAATAACATTTTATTATTCCATAAAACCAAAAGAAAAGACTATAACAATATTCATTAAATGGATTATTGACCAACTTGTAAAAAAAAAATTAAAAATAATTTCTAAACAACAATTTTTTTACAATAATAAAAAAAATGGATATTAAATATAATTTTTAATTGTCTATAAGGGAAGTTAGGTAAAAATATTATTAACACCGCTTCTACTTCTTCCTGATTCAGTCACAATTTTTCGGATGAATCGTTCGGACGTATTCATAGTTTAAAAATTATAAAACAAACAGTCTGAATGACTTAATCGATCAAATTCAGATTATTGAGACATAAACAAACAAGCACTAAGTGGATGTACGGTTAGGGATGAGTATTCGGTTATAATCGAACCGAATTATCTATTTGGTTATAATCGAACCGAATTGTATATTCGGTTATAACCAAATTTCATACAAAATATGTATTAACCTAATAACCGAAACCCGAATAGCCGAATTATACTATTCGATTAATAACTGAAATATGAACTTAATTTTATAAAATAAAAAATTTCAAAAATTTCATATTAAAGTTTCCAAACAATATTTAACCACAATCCGCAATCATAATAATTCATAAACTAGTTTAATAATTTCAAATTAACAATACATATAATCGAATATACTCAAATAATCGAATAACCAAAATAATTCAGTTAAAAATAATCGATTCAATTCGGTTATTCGATTTTATCCGTTTTTTGCTCAGTCCTATGTATAATTGTTACGCAAACACAATGTTTAGAGTGTCTGGTCTCCAAGCATAGTTCTAAAATTGTTCCACAAATAAATTATAACGGTAACACAGTGACCAAAACGTTTGTAGGCCAAAACGCAACACAAGAAATTGATGAAGTTACGTTTTGTCCCTCGAAACGTAGTACCAAAATAACTTTAGTTACCTTATCGTCGCTTGATTCCCTTGTTTAGCTAGCGTGATTTTGATTGAGCATATATATTAAATTTTATCATTCAGGAATTAATCCGACAAAAAAATAGGTTTAATTTGTGAAAGAAAGAATAAATTAATTTTAATTTGATGCCTTTTATTCGGTGAAAATAGCTTTGGGATAAAAATGGTCGACTTGTGGGGAAACAGAGAAGAGAGAGAACAATGACGAAAAAATAAAAGGGAGAGAAAAAGAATTTGAGATTTACCTGTATCTAGGACTGTGCATTTAAATCGGTAAAATAATTCAATTTTTTCCTGATAGCGAGTGAACCGTACTGACCAATTCGGTATATTTTATAACCGGTTCGGTAACGGTATTTTTTTGGATAAATAAAGATTTTACGGTACCGGGAACGGTGTAATATTTTTAACAATCGATAAATCCTGTCCCGTATAGAAATACCATTCTATATTAATATTATACACCTAACTAATGACTTTATGACCGATTTCACTTAACCCACTAACTTTTCTCTTTTTTATCCACTCTTTTTCTGAGTTTTGGACGAAAAAGAAAAGAATAGAAACCTTAAATTAGAACAAAAAAGAAAAGAATACAAAATTTGAAATTTTTCTTTGTGTTGTTTTCGAGTTTTTAATAGAAAAGAATAGAAAATTTAAAAATTTTCTTTTCTTACGTTTTTGAGTTTCAAGGAAAAGAAAAGAAAAATATCACTTTTATAAATTTACCATTCTATTAATTATAACTATTGAACAATGAATAAAAATATGCAAGATAAATTTAATCAAAGAAAAAAAAATTCATAATCAATTACAAATATCCAAATAAATTTTAAACAAAAACTACTTCTACAAAGTCATTGTTATGCCATACCCAAAAGTCATCAAACATAATTTGTATTATTAATACTAACGGAGATTATTCATCAAATTCTTCAAAAAATTTAATCTCATCTCTAATGGAAACTCAAACACTATTCATGCCTTGTCTTGATTTTCTAGTAACCATAAATAGGTCTCATCGATTTATCCATCTATTTATGTTTATTATTCCTTTTCTTTCACGATGTCTTTTAACATAATTTGTAAAATATTAAATTATTACAATACTTCACAATTTAATGTGTATATTTAGTTACTCAACGTTTGATGCGTTTAGAGTTTAGAAGTTCAAATGCACTTGAAAATCTTATTCAACTAATAACAACTTATTTTAAACACAATTTATTTAACTCACAAACGCAACAAATGTTAGTAACCGATCAAATCCTTTGATTAAACTCAAATAAGAATATTTTTATAAAATAAAAAGAGTATTACATAAATAAAGAATATTTATTTCAATTTTTTTAATCGTAACTTACATAAATAAGTATCTCAAACATTTATGTTGATATTTTAGTTCCCACTTACGTAAATAAGTATCTTATATATTGACTTGTTTCATACTTATAATTCGGAAAAAATTATCACAATGTATGACTTCTTTTAAACCACACCGACTTCCCTAGTCAAATTTATATACAATAAAATTAAATAAATAAGAATATCTTAAAAGTGCTTGGCGTGAACCCCTTCCATTGTAGTATTAGATACTTATCAATTTTATAACATTGCTAAAAAGTATTAATATTACATTCCTAAAAATTTTAAAATTTTAAATTGCGATATAAGTTTATCTAAACTTTCAAACAATATTTTTGAATTAGTAATACTTCTTAAATAATTTTTAATATTAACTATTATTTTATTAAAATTAAATAAAGAAATCGAAGAAGAAAAGAAATAGTATTGAAACAAACAACCTGCTCAATTTTAGCGTTAAACTACTTCCTCCTTTTCTTCTTATTTATACAAAATCCTTTCATTTCCAAATCTTTTAGAACTTCATCTTCTTCATGGCTTCATCAATTGTTGAATCAAAGATCTTAAACCTCGACATCAATGGCGATTGGAACTCCTCCATTCCAAATCTGCATAACAACCTCTCTATTTTCTAGTAGATAAAAACAAATTGGGGACATGTGTTGTAATTTCAAATTTATTATATTGAAAGTTGAGGATAATATGAGAATTATAAATATATTACTTATTCCAATTTCTTTTCCGTCCAAATCAGACCAATTTTGGATGAAAAACTTTAACATGGAAAATGACAAAGTTTTCTATCCATTTATTTTCTTTTCCGTTTATTAAAAAATTCAGAAACATAGAAATTGGAAAGAAAACTTATATTTTTCGTCCATTTCTTTTTTTTTTTGTCCATTTTAAAACTCGAAAACAGAGTGTTACCCCCACCCACCCACCCACCCACCCACCCACCCACCACATTCTCTCTCTATCCATCAGTCTCTTTTGTATCCACTAACTTTCTCTATATCCATCAGTCTCAATCCATTTGTTTTGTCTTCCGGTGAATACTCCGTTTATTCTGTCTTCACCTCATTTCTCTCTTCTGATGACGCCCCCAAAATAGGTATACACAACCCATTCTGAGTCACCAAATATATGGTACAAAATTTAAATACAAACTTCATTTATACAATACGACAGAACGTAGTTGAGAGTTTTAACACGAATATTGTCTCGCAGACAATATCCAAACTCAAATGGAGTCCTCATTACATTTATTATCACACTATTTTATAAAATAGTGAGGACTACTATAACCACCATCTCGGCCCATCACTCTGTTCCCCGACTAGTCTCAGCTATATTCTCATTTCCTAAAGAGAACAATGAAAGCAAAAGGAGATCTCAACTAGTCAAGTAAAGAATATTATGACTAAGATAATGCAGAATAAAATTATCGTTAGCCTTCAACAGTGTAAAACTTATAGAATATAATAGACAACAAGTCTAATTGCAGCGGAACAAGCAAATCCATTAGAAGAGTCAAGTAGAGCATAATATCTACTATCTTCTATCATGATTTAAAAGTTCATCATCAATATTTTATCGCTGTAACACAACTCAATAAATAATCCACATCCTCGAATTATCCATGCACTACGGGCCAAGAATATTCGTTAGTATCACATCCATGAATTATCCATACACTACGGGCCAATAATATTTATTATATCACATTCATGAATGATCAATGCACTACGGGTCAATAATATTTGTTAGTATCACTAGTGATCATGATCATGCCAAAAACTATCCTCCAATATACTATGGGCCAATAAGGACTTTTACCACATCATTTGTAACATTTAAGGTCGTGATTATACCGATACAAACTTTCCTGGTCATAATCATACCAATTAATAGTACATCTATGCACTACGGGCCAAAGATGACTTTCATCACAATATAAGCATGAGAATGATGACAATGATTTACGAATTCAATTAAATAAGATTAAGGATAAATTTTAAAGATTTATAATTCAATTTATCCAGAGTTAAAGAATGTCCAAATTGTCAACATGATACCTACTTTGTGGAGTAAAATTCAAGAATAATATTCATGTATCAAAAATAATTTGGACAGAAAAGAAATCACTTTTGTCGTGAATAGTACCTCGTGAATAGTACCCGAATGAATAGTATCCCGTCATGCAAAGTAACCCGAATTTCCGAGTGAATAATACCTGAGTGAATAGTAACCCGTGAATAATACTCGAATGAATAATACCCAATAAATAGTACCCCGTCATGCAAAGTACCCCGAATCCCTGAGTGAATAATACCCGAGTGAATAGTACCCCGAGTAAAAATATTTTAATAAGAATGTTCAGACCAATATTCCAATGAAACGATACTAGATGAAGCGCAAAACTCAAGGATATTTTACTAATTTCAGAAATTATAGAAGCAATACTTACCATAGTAAGTTTAGATTTAAGAATATGAAAAGAAATAATATCCCTTACCTTAGTAGAAGACTGGATACTGCAATAGTGAAGTAGCAGAATACTCTTCTTCTTGCTCTCTATTGTTTCTCTTGTGAGTCTTATTGAATTGGTGAGAATGAAAGAAGAATTAAGCTTCTATTTATAAGAGAATGGACTAAATAGCAACTAATTCACGGACGATCCAGATTGATTTACTATTAAAACGGATGGTCCAGATTGATTTGCTATTAAAACCACAACCGACGGTCCAGATTGATTTACTATTAAAACTACAACCGACGATCCATATTGATTTACTATTAAAACCACAACCGATGGTCCAGTTTAATTTACTATTAAAACCACCAGCGACGGTCCAGATTGATTTACTATTAAAACCACCACTGACGGTCCAGATTAATTTACTATTAAAACCACTACCGACGGTCCATAAAATTAGTAAATCTTCCCATGGAATAATAAGTCAAACTTACAACAAACGTCTCATAACAAATCCCTATATTTATATCAAAAAATATTTACCACAAATCATTTATCTTTAATAAACACATTTTTAATCTATTAACAATTATTCATTATTAATATTATAACTCACAATATTGACAACCAAATCATTCCCAGGAAAGAAGGGGCTTTCCAATAAGGATTTCTCCTTATTGGCGCGCAATTAGATGACCTAACTCCTTTCCTCGACAGAACTTTCTAGACATTATCAATAATGCAAATAATAATATGAATAAATGTGTTGTCTCAATTATTGACTTAATAATATAAAATATTATGCATATGATACTGTGACAATAATTGAATCAATAATATGAGATACTATACAGCAACTACTGTTGTAATAATTGAAATAACTGAGTGGCTTCTTACGTAAGCATCAATAATCAAAGATGTGCAATACCGTGTGCTACTGTGCAACCACGCGTATTACTGTACTTTTATCACCGGATATTTCAACAGTTTAACGGTAAAAGTTTTGTCGTTATTTTTATAAAAAGGTTATTTCTGTTGCTTTCTATATCCGACAGTTATTCTGTTGTGGGGTCCACCAATGATGGTGTCGTCATACGGATATTCCCCGAAAAAAAGAATATTCCCCTATCAAACGAATATTCTCCAACACAACGAATATTTTATATCAACTTGCTTACTTTGTAAAATTTTCACATATCACCCTTAACTTTAACCTTTTATCAATTTAAGCATTTACTAAATAGAATAACAATTATAAGAAAATTGAATACTTTCATTTCATAAAATTCGGGGTCTTACAATCTCCCCTCCTTGTGAAATTTTGTCCTCGAAATTGATGTACGTACATGGTATGTCGAAGAGGTGAGGATACCTTATTTTTATTTCAGATTCTAACTCCCTGGTCAATTTCTTAATATCGTGGTTTCTCCATAAAATTTTGACTTGAGGTATAACCTTTGAGCATAGAATATGTTCCTTTTTATCCAAGATCTTGACAGGTACCTCCTCATACGTTAAATCTTTAGCTATCTCGTCTGGTTCTAATTCAATAATGTGATTCGGTTCTTCCATATATTTACGTAACATAGACATGTGAAAAACGTTATGAACACGAGACATACTTGGCGGTAAGGCGAGTCTATAGGCCATAGTTCCTACTCGATCGAGAATTTCAAATGGACCAATGAATCGAGGGTTGAGCTTTCATCTCTTTTTAAATCTCGTAACCCCTTTGCATGGAGAAACGCGTAACAATACATGATCTTCAACATTGAATTCCACTTCCCTTCGATGAAGATCAACATAACTCTTTTGTCGATCTTGTGAGGTTTGTATACGTTGCCGGATCATTTGTATCTTTTTCATAGTCATGCGTACCAATTCTGGTCCCAACAACGTTTCTTCACCCACCTCGTCCCAACATATTGAAGAACGACACTTTTGTCCATACAACTTCTCGAATGGAGCCATGCCTATACTTGTTCGATAACTATTGTTGTAGTTGAATTCCACCAATGGTAAATACTTATCCAACTTCCTTTGAAGTCTAGAACACTGAGTCTCAATAGATCTTCAAGAGTTTGAATAGTCTTTTTCGATTGCACGTCCGTTTGAGGATGATATGCAGAACTGAATCGTATATTAGTGCCCATATCTTTCTACAAGGTGACCCAAAATTGTGAAGTAAATCTTGGGTCTCGATCAGAAACTATGGATACTGGCATACCATACAATCTCACAATCTCATTTATATACGTACAAGCAAGACATTCAAGTGAATAAGTTTCTCGTATAGGCAAGAAAAGAGGAGACTTGGTTAATCTATCAACAATGACCCAAATTGCATCTATGCCTTAAGAAACCTTGGGAAGACTAGTAACGAAATTTATGTTGATGTGCTCCCACCTCCATTTTAAAAATTCAAGTGGTTGCAATGGACCTTTTGGTACTTGATGCTTCGCCTTGACACGTTAACAAGTTAAACACCTTGAGATAAACTCCGCGATCTCTCTCTTCATATTGCTCCACCAAAATGTATGTCGAAGATCACGGTACATTTTGGTACTTCCAGGATGGATTGCAAACGGTGTGCTGTGTGCCTACATCATGATTTTATACTTCAAATCAGAGTCGTTAGGAACACAAAGTCTGGAGTTAACTCGAAGTATTCCTTCTTCATCGATCCTTGCTTCAGGAATAACACCTTCTTGTACTTTCTTCTTTATACGCATCAGATCTGGGTCTGTAACTTGAACAGCTTTAACTTTATCGATTAAAGTTAGTTCTACTTGTATACTTGACATTATCACGTGGGTACTTGGAGTCTTTAACTCTATCTCCATCCTTTGTAAGTCATACAAAATGGGCCTTTGTGTTAACAATATCGCACTCGTACCCGCATATGACCTTCTACTCAACGCGTTAGCTACCACGTTCAATTTTTCAGGATGGTATTGAATGATATGTTCGTAATCTTTCAACAGCTCCAGCCAACGTTGTTGCCGCATGTTGAGTTCCTTTTGTGTGAAGAAATATTTGAGGCTTTTATGATCCATATAGATCTCCACTTTCTCCTCATACAGGTAATGTCTCTAGATCTTTAGCGCAAAAATGACTACTGCCAACTCTAAATCATGAGTAGGATAATTCTTCTCATATTCTTTAAGTTATCGCGAGGCATAGGCTATGACTTTCCCATGTTGCATGAGAATACATCCTAACCCTCTACCTGAAGTATCGCTGAAGATGACAAATCCCTCTGAAACAGATGGTATTGTCAGAACAAGTGCTGAAATGAGTCTCCTCTTGAGTTCTTGAAAACTCTCTTCACATTCCTCGCTCCAACCGAATTTTGTATCTTTTCGAGTCAGCTGAGTTAATGAAGTAGCGATTCGGGAAAATCCTTCCACAAATCTCCGATAATAACCAGCTAAGCCCAGAAAGCTACGTACTTCGATTATTGACTTAGGTTGCTCCCAGCTTTGTATTGCTTCAATCTTCGCTGGGTCAATAGATATTCCGTGATTTGATATAACGTGCCCAAGGAATGCTACTTCCTCAAGCCAGAAATCGCATTTCTTCAACTTGACATATAACTTATTTTTACGAAGCTTTTGGAGTATCAGCCTCAAGTGTTTCTTATGATCTTCATGGCTTTTGGAGTATATGGGGATGTTATTAATAAAGACAACCACAAAATGATCAAAATATTCCTTGAATACTCGGTTCATCATATCCATGAAGGCAGCAGGAGCATTAGTCAATCCAAAAGACATGACTAGGAATTCGTAATGCCCGTACTGAGTTCTAAAAGTAGTCTTTAGAATGTCATCAGTTTTAATCTTTAACTGATGATACCCGGAACGAAGATCATTCTTTTAAAAGAATTTATCTCATTGTAACTTGTCAAACAGGTCATCAATGCGAGGTAACGGGTACCTATTTTTGATGGTGATATGATTCAACTCCTGATAGTTAATGCAAAGTCGCATACTCCCATATTTCTTCTTTACTAATAGAATAGGAGCACCCCAAGAAGACGTACTAGGACAAATGAAACTGATGTCTAACAATTCATGCAGTTGGGTTTTTAACTCCTGAAGTTTAATAGGAGCCATTTGATATGGGATTTTGGAAATGAGTTTTGTACCGGGTTCAAGGTCACTACAAAACTCGATTTCACGCTATGGGGGTAGGCCAGGAAGTTCTTCAGGGAATACATCAGGAAATTTATTAACAATATAAATATCATTCAAATCTGACGTATTTTTGTTTAAATCCATAACATGGGCTAAGAAAGCTTGACATCCATTTTTCAATAAACGAATGGTTTTATGGCTTGATATGACAATGATTGACTTTAGTGGTTTGTTTGCTTGAATTCGCATAATAGGTTGGTTAGGAATATGAAAGCTAACAACCTTATGAAAATAATCAATTTTAGCATGATGAATAGTTTACCAATCAATCCCTAAAATCACATCAAATGCAAGTATTTTCAAAGAGATAAGATCGACAGGTAACATGAGGGTGCCGATTTGAATAAAAAAAGATTTATAAACAGTGGATGTAATGAAGTTTTCTCCCAATGGAGTTTCAACAGATAAGTCAAAGTCTAATTTCTCTGGATTCAAATTTAAACGTTTAGCGCAAGTAGGTGAAATAAAAGAATAGGTAGATCCGGTATCAAATAAGGTATAGACTTCGTAAGAGTTTATGATTAGCTTACCCGTGATAACTGTATTTGGGTTCCTTGCTTTTTGGGAGGTCACGATAAACGCTTCTCCCTTGAACTACTGGCTTTGACTTGTTTGGGATGACCTTTTGTGTCTCCATCCCAGCTAGACTTGACTTCACTACACTGACAAAATCGAGCTAGGTGACATTCTCTTTCACAATTGTAACACGTTTTGGGTTGCTGCGTAAAGTTTGGACTGATGTGTCCCTCCCCTATACATTTGTAGCACACTGACCGGTGGTCGTTCTCCTTCATTGCAAACGGGTGCTGGTGCTGTTATCTTTCCATCGAATATTCTCTTCTTGAAATTTCACTTGACTCATTTCTTTTATTATCTTGGCCAGGGTTACCACCGAAGTGGTTACCATTTCTGGCATGATGATTTCCTCCACGTTTGTTATCACCGCTTTGATGACTGCTACCACTGGTATTATCATTTTGTCGACTGTTATCTCTTGGTTGGGTTAACTCATTATCGCACTCCAATAACTGAGCCATATTCACAAAATCTGAATACAAGCAAAGTTTGTGAGAAATAAGATATTGACGTATTTCAGGTTTCAAACCTCGTAGAAACATTCACGTCATACAGTCCTCATTATCTACCAAATGGGATGCAAACCGGGATAATTCGGCAAACTTAGCCTTGTACTACGATACGACCATATTTTTTTGCTCCAACTTGATGAATTCTACTTCCTTTATATGACGAATACTTTCAGGAAAGTACTTGTCGTTGAAAAATTCTTGGAACTTCTCTCAAGACATCTTCAGTGCGGCAGGCTGAGTACGTTTTACAGATTTCCACCAATAATCTGCATATCCTAGAAACATGAAGGTGACAAAGGGAACCTTTTGCTCCTCGGAGCATCCCAAGACATCAAATATCTTGGTGATCTACTTAATCCACATCTCTGCCATAAGTGGTTCTGGCTTTCCCAAAAACTCTGGTGGTCCCAGCTCCATGAATTGCTTAGCGGTGACCATTCGAGAGTTGCCAGTGTTTTCACCTATATTTTGAATAGGAGTCTCTCTCGCCTGATGTTGAATGAATTGCAGAAAGCTCCTAAACACCGCGTCGTTCATCATTTGGTCGGTGTTGTTGTTTACATGAGGATTGTTGCCTTCCTGATGCACATTATCCTGGTTATTGATCGGTGGTGACTCAACGGCCTCATGTGCTTCATTACTTATCCCAACATTTTCAGATGTCATTTTTAAACACTGCCACAAAACAAGGGTAATTGACATGCCACATATTATCCCTATATTCTGACCGACCATTTAAATAACAAATAAGCTTAGGTAGTTCATACTAGCGAAGGATTTACCCGACTCTCCCCTCCTAGTTCTAGTCTCAAATCTCAGCCAGGGATCATATCCCTAAGCTTTGATACCAACTGTGACGCTGTGACGCCCCCAAAATAGGTCCAATCCATCTAACCTATTTTGAGTCGCCAAATACATGGTACAGAAAACAACTACAACTTTATTGCTACAATTGTCATGCAAAATATAACAACACATATACTATGAGTTTTAATACCAAATGTGACTCATGTCCCAACTATAGACAATACCTCACAGTGATACCTTACATAAAGGTACAATCTATAACTGTTTTAGAATTAAAATCATTGGGAAGTGCTCAAGGAAACCTTCGTACATAGGAGGCCATGAATCTAAGTTATGATAGATATCATATGTCCAGAGAATTATTCTTGGTTGATCCAATAGACCCCAAAGAAAAAAGAGAAGATTACTATCATGTTCCTTCCAATGGTGAGTCTTCTCTTGACATATAACTATCTCCACCGTCTGCGATTGAACATTATGTTTCAACCCAACTCTAAGATCATATAAGTAGTGCTCGTAGATATACTCAGCAAATGGATGTGCACAACCCTTTCTTATGATAACACAAGATTATATGTCATTAGACATCTTGTATGATAGTGGCAAAACACCCTTCCAAAGTTGGGTTCACCTCATCCTATTGTTGTTCACCAAAATCAATTATTAAGTGACGTATAATATACGACACACACACATTAGGTCCTCAATACAATTATATTATATGTCATGCCATTTTATAATGTGTTGAGAAACTTTGATAGTCTCGGACCACCACACTATTCCCCTGTTATTCCCGCTCGACCCAGCTACACTTTTATTACCTGAAAGGAATTGTGAAGCAAAAGGGGTGAGCACAACTAGCCCAGTAAAGAATATCATAACTAAAGATAATTAAATTATCAATAGCCTTCATTAGTAATAAATCAGAGATTTAGAACATATGGTAGATGATAAAACTTTTCAATCATAGTTGCCGCGGAACGAGCAATCCATTAGAAGAGTCAAATAGACTATAAAGTCTATTATCTTCTCTATGTTAAAAGTTCACCAACAATGCTTTAACCCAATAACATTAATCAACAGATCCTGTTCACAGTCATGTGAATAACTCATAATCATAATTGTGATTCTAATTACTCTTCTCATCCAGAACGAAGATAATTTTCATCACTTGTCTTTACCTGAAACATTAAAGATCATGGTTATACCAAATCACAGTTCCTATTCATAATCATACTAACAAATTCATCTTTTCACTACGGGCCAAAGATATTCATTAACAGTTCATCTTTGCACTACATGCCAAAGATATTCAACAACAGGTCATCTTTGCACTACGGGCCAAAGATATTTAACAACAGGTCATCTTTGTACTACACGCCAAAGATATTCATAATCACATCAGTACAAAGTACCTAATAGACAACACTTAATAGACAACGTTTTTTATAAAAACGTTGTGGTTTTTTTTACAACGTTTTTAGAAAAAACGTTGTAGATATATACGAAAAAACGTTATCTATTTAAAAAGGTTATTTTTTATTTTTAATTAGATGACGTTTTTTTATAAAAACGTTATGTTTCTAAAAACACGGAGCTTAAAAAATCTTGCTGAAGTGAAAAGTTGAAATATCAGTATGTTTTCTCCCGTTTGCCCTAGCCCACTCCCAGTCTCCAGATCTAATATCTCGATTTTGTTTCTTTGTTTCTCTCCATAGTTTTGCTTTCTTCCTCGCCGTCACCAGCCCATCGTCGTGGCCTCTCTTCCTCGTCGTCGGCCCTCTCTTCCACCGTCGTCGGCCCTCTCTTCCACCGTCGTCGTCCCTCTTCTTTCTGTAATTCTTTAATTTTAGCACATCTAGACCTATAAATCTTCTTTCTGATTGCTTTCGTCCCCGATCACCATCTCTCTCCGATTCTCTCTAAAGGTGTTTTGTTAGAATCGAAGAAAAGGCCCGCTCATCACAAGCGTCTCTTTATCTCCCGCCCGTAAGTATATGATTATTTTTCTTTTTGTTTGAATTTCTTCTAGAATCAATATAATATATGTATATACTGATCTTTTCTACTGTGTCTAATTATGTTTGTATATATAAATAAATTTAGGGGTTTTTTCTTAGAAGATTTTATTGATGGGTGCAGTTGCAGCAAAAAATGGCATCAGATCCGAAGATTCACACATTTGAGGATATAGCTAGCCACAACAAAACCAAAGATTTTTGGCTTGTTATTTCTAGAAAGGTCAGATCTCAAATTAGTTTTGATTGATTCTCGATTCTAGATTTTTTGTGATCAGGTTTGTGCTTTTTCTCTTCTTCTAAGTTTGAATTGGCTGACTTTAGATTAATTCTTCTAGTAGCAATATTTGACTTCGGGTTGTTTAAGAAATGTGTTATCTTTCCCTGTAATTTGTTGTTTGAATTATGTGGTGGTTTTTTATCTAATTATTTGCGACTTTCTTGTTGCAAGTGTGAATCAATCTGTTGTGTGGGAGTGATAGTGTGAGTGATTATGAGTATAATGGGAGCTCTACTAGCTCTTCGATTAAAGATATTTCTTGCCAGGCTCAGCTACTACAAGAGGTTATTAGCTCATCTTTCTCTAATTTATGTTCTGCATTGCTATTAATATCTTTTTTCTTGTTGAATTTCCTGAGATTGGGGAAGACTGTTAAAATTTCTTGAAATCTCAGGAGTATTTTTCACAGTAAACAAGCTAAGAAATTAGAAGAAGATTAGACTCTAGAACTGCTTGTCAATATTTTGTATATTAGGAGATAGAACTTTCTTATTTGATCATCTTGTTACTTTTTTGCAGTAATGTTCTGTAACACATAGTATTCCCTAAAACTAATTTTCCTTTCTGTCACTACTATTGATAAATTGAATGAAGATTACTTCTTAGGATTCTTTTTGGAAAATGAGAGTGCTTCTTTCAAAATTGAACTTGTGATTACTTGGGGTAAAGATGGCAAACTGATTCTTTGTCTTTTTCTCCATTTATACTATGATGGTCTTGTTTGATTATTTTAGTGAAATGAATATATTTTTAATATTTTCACACATTTTCCCTCTAAAATGAAAGTGAGATGTTTTATTTTTATGTGAGAAAAAGATTATATGAAAAAATAGGTGAAAATATTGTTGTCCTTTGATCATGTTTTCTTTTTCTAATTTATTTTTTTATTCCAACATGTTTCCAATAATTCCCTCCCTACAAACATGAAAGTTGACTTTTTGACACACCTTAATATATTATAATGCCAGATTTTATCTTTTGGCTTTTGCTGTTCATTTTTGAATCGCTGGCAACAATTGCTAGAACTTTTGTCTTCTAGGTATACACCTTTCAATAAAGGATGCCTTTTTGTTCCAAAAAGAACTAAAGTAACTAGAATTTACAGAATTAGCAATTCACACGTTCATAGAATTTAATATCTTTTATTCTAGTTTGTATTCTCTTTTTACATTTTGTATTAATCTTATACTTCTATCATGCTCTAACATCTGTTTAGTTTCCTTTAGACTTTGTCATGTTAGGCTTTCCTCTCTTGGTTGAGTTTTGATTGCTATTTTAATTTTTAGACATATATTCATCTAGATGAAATGCTATATTCTCAAACCAATATGAATATTGATGTTGTATAAAATACATTGAATATTGGAAGAAACTTCTGCTGCTAACGAAAATGTATTCACGAACCATCTGGCATATATTTGGAAAAATTAGAGCCAAAATATATCATTTGATTTGTTTTGTCTTCAAATGATTTGTTCTGAGGCTAGCCCAAGCTTGGTGTTAATCTTAATTAATTTGTTTTAAAGAAGATCAAATTTGCAAGTAAGCCAAGCTGTTTATGATAAACTATTTTCTTCTACAACATTACTTAATATGATGCTTCAAAGGCTTTTAAGTAACCTAATTGGCGGATAAGTAACGTCTCTGTTTTCCCTCATTCTTCCTTTAACAATTGCAGGTGCATAGCAGCAAAGGGGGACGAGTCTGCTGAATGTGAGAAATTTGCCAAATACTACCGTTCCCTCTGCCCAGGTGAATGGGTGAGTCATTTGCTTATTGATTTAGCTATTGTTTCTTGTTTTTGTTTTTAGTCTTAGTCACTGCATTGCAAAGCCATACTTCTAACTAAGCTAGCTTCCAAAATGTTATGATTTTGTAGCTTATAGCCCACCTTTAACTGCTACAACCACAGTAAGTGTCAAAGAGGATGTTGTGCAGGCTTTTGGTCTAATTGATTGCATTATTTTTCGTCGAAGTTTCAATCGTCCAAATTTATAGCAAGTGCTGAATCTAATACAAACCATTGCTGAAAATAGCAGTGACATAACCTTTGCATTATCGCAGGTATTACTACTTTTGTTTTTGTTACCTTAGGGGTTTTGATATTAGCTTTTGTTTGGCTGTCCCATTATAATTCACGATTGTTTGCATCAGGGAGATCTCCACTTGTAAGACAATTGCCTATTATCTTTATAATAAATTTACAGTTTGGATAGCGCTTGACTTTCGTAGATGACTGATCATTGCAGGTCTGTGTCTCCACCACAAATAGGAACTTTCCTGGTCGCATGGGGCACAAAGAAGGCCAGATTTATTTAGCTTCTCCTTATACTGCTGCAGCATCGGCTTTGACTGGCTTTGTAACCGATCCAAGAGTGTTCTTGCAGTAGGCTGCTGATCATCTCATGTCATGATTACTCTAAAACTTGTCCTGCTTGTGCTTTGATTTGCAGAGCTGAAGTATCAGGTTCTGTATCTGACACAAAAGCCTTGTATTATGTTATGAAAGTTCAGATAGTAGTAGTTTAGCTTTGTGCTTTGAGGCTTATGTACGTCTGTCTACGCAAGAGAATGAGTTGGATTTACTTTTCATTATAAATAATTTGAAGGATCAGACAGCTTAGGTAGTGCACCACAGTTTAGGTAGTGCTCCATAACTTAATTTTATGGATAGTTTGATATATTTTATGAATGTAGTAATTTGAAAATGTAAACGAATGATATTATTGGGATGTATTTTGAATGGTTGATACATTTTGGCTTTAAATTTAAATGAGAATTTAGACCTTTTAGCTATATATCATGTTATTAGCATATTGCAGGTGCATTGGTAATATAGGTGAACCACAAATTTTTTTCTTTTTTTTTCTTTATCTACAACATTTTAAAAATGTTGTATAAATTGGTTAAAAACGTTGTCTGATATATTAAACTACAACGTTTTTTCTAGAAAACGTTGAGGAATCATACCTTCTACAACGTTTTTAAGCATCTGTTAATTTTTGGAAAACAAATCTACAACGTTTTTTCTTAAAAAACGTTGTGTATTTTGCTTAACCACAACGTTTTAAAAACGTTGTGTAAGGGTGTCAAATAGACAACACCCTTAACCACAACGTTTTTCTGACTGAAACCACAACATTTTTTCCGCGTTGTCTATTTACTGTTTTGTAGTAGTGTCAATTCATCATTGCACTACAGGCCAAAGATATTCATATCTCAAAGAAATATATAATCATTTCAGAATTTATATAAACAATAATTATAACCATGTTGATCAATTCACCTTTGCACTTAAGCTAAAAATATTCAATTATAAATTCAATGGTCATGATCATACCATTCAACAATTCATCTATGCACTACTGGCTAAAGAGAATCCATAGTCACGATCATACCAATAATCTACCCATCTTTACACTTAAGTCAAAGAGAAATTTCATCACCGGGATTATAAAAATGTTATATATGAAAAAAACAATACGATCAACAACTGCATTTAATTTTAATAGTAAGATTCATAAATCAATGATTTCATAACATCTCATTCCAAATGTTATAAATCAAAATCTAATATTATTAATACTACAACAATATTTTAATCATTTCTTAAACTTATAAACAATTTATTTTAATTGTTTACACTTTATTAATTAATGCATTTAATCATACTAAAATATCAAACTCATAAGATTTCATCACCAATAACCAACAACCTCATCAAAAATTTGCATATACCATATATAGGATTCCCAAGCCATAAAATCCTATTTTTCAATTTTGTTACTTCACATAACATATTTAATTTATTTATTCATAACTAGCCTAATTTCATAAAAAATACCAAATCAGTTCCAAAAATATTTCTTTTCTGGGATTTAGTATAATATAGTCCCATATTTAACATATATTTTACTCGAAATTTTTAAAATTCATTTACTATTTTTCACATGGCTAAAACTGCCGAATATTTAGACATTTATCATAAATTGTAATTTTGTCCAAAAATTCCGAAATTTACAGAGTATACTGATATTATATAGATGTACTCCCAATAAAAATTTTATTAATTTTGGAGTTAACCACAAGGAGTTATAAGGGTTTATTTTTAAAATAGTTTTTTCTCATAAAATTAATAACTCCTAATCTATACATCCAAAAATTGCCATTTTTGGACACAATCAATAAAAATCATCAAATTATCATTTCAATTTTTTTCCAGAATTTTTGATGGTCGGAAAAATTTTGAAACTGAAAAACATAATAACCCTTAAAATCTCTTACTTCAAAAGAGCAGTACTTCTGACCGGAACATCGGATGTAAAGCCGAATGAAACTTCCACTGAATATCAACTCTCAAAGTATCTAAATACTCACAAAAATACGCTCGATAATATAGGAAGAAAGAAAACTTGTTTCTGGTGTGATTTTCAATTTTAAGTTAAGCTCCTATTTATAAGAAAATGCTAGAACGCCAAAGGAGACTAAAATAATAAAATATATTATAATTATTTTATTCCTCCTCCTTGAAAAAATCAGCAGCCCAGCAGCCCTCCATCATTAAAATTCAATTAATTTGGCAGCCCACATGCATTCAAACCAAAGTGGGTCCCACCTCATTTTAATAAAAATATTTTATTTTTCGAAACTTCAGTAATTCATAGAAAATACCCCGTTTATCAGAAAAATATGAATTTTATATCCATTCCACACGAAATTGAATTCTCTACAACTTTACAAAAGAAAGTTTTTCCAAATTCCAGACCGAAAATATCCAAAATCCACAAACGGATGATTTTAAACACCATTTCAACACCTTTTAAAATTCATAAAAAATCATGCGTTAATTTTCAACGGTTCAAAATTTGTGAACATATACTCAACTCATATATGTATAATATATCCAAAAATCACAACAATCCAACGGTCAGATTAAAATTATAACTTACGCAATAAAGTTTTAAGAACACCGATTTGAGTTTTTAATACCTCAAATCCGACGAAATACTGATAAAATACCTCAACATTAATTCCTTCATTTATGACCATATAAATAAATCCATCATTTATATCCACATCAAATAAATATTTCCTTATCATATAAATTAATAATTAATTATTCACAAATAATATTACAGAATCACAATTATGACAACCAGACAGTTTCCAGGAAAGAGTGGGCTTTCCAATAAGGATTTCTCTTTACTGGAGCGCAATTAGGTGACCAAACCTCTCCTTGACAGAACTTTCTAGACATTGCCAATAATGCTATCTAATAATATTATCCAAATAATATAAATTATTGATCTAATAATGGGAAATAATGTACAATGACAATTATTGAAACAGCAATAATATAAAATATCAACGCAGCAATTATTGAATCAATAAAATAAAATATTGAACAGTAATTACTGTAACAATTATTGAATAGTGTCTTTTTACGTAAGAATCAATAATTCAAAAATACTGTGTAATACCATGTGTTACCGTGCAATCACGCGTATTACTGTATTTTAACCACCGGGTAATCCAACAGTGTTAACGGTAACAACTACACCGTTATTTATAAAAACTCAAACTTGTCGTTTTCTTCATCCGACAGTTATTCTGTTTTGGAGCCCACAAATGGCTGCGCCGTCGTACGAATATTCCCCGACAACAAGAATATTCCATGACCAAACGAATATTCCCTAATATAAATGAGTATTTTATAACCACTTGCGTATTTTGAAAATTTTATATATATCATCCTTAACTTTAACTTTTTATCAATTTAACCATTTACTGAATAATAATTATAAGAAAAATTGAATAATTTATTTCATAAAATTCGGGGTCTTACAATCTCTCCTCCTTATGAAATTTCGTCCCCGAAATTTACATACCTATTATTTCAAAGAGTTGAGAATACCTTGCTTTCATTTCAGATTCCATCTTCCATGTCATCATGATTTCTTCATTGCTCATCTCATGTATTTCAGATATCATTCTAGAATACAGCTTCAAAACAAAGGTTAATTGACATATCACAATTTGTCAACTTAAGTTAGAAAATTCAGCTTACGTAGGACACACACTAGTGAAGGATATTACTCATCTCTCCCTTCCTTGTTCTAATCCCGAATCTGCCAGATATCATATCCCTAAGCTCTAATACCAAATGTGACGCCCCAAAATAAGTCCAATCCATCCAACCTAATCTGAGTCGCCAAATACATGGTACAGAAAACAACTACAACTTTATTACTACAATTGTCGTGCAAAATATAACAACACATATACTATGAGTTTTAATACCAACTGTGACTCATGTCCCAACTATGGAAAGCACATCACAGTGATACCTTACATAAAGGTACAATCTGTAACGACCCCAAAATAGGTCCATTCCGTCCAACCAATTCTGAGTCGCCAAATACATGGTACAGAAATAACTACAACTTTATTATTACAACATAAAAACTGTGAGTTTAAATACGATATTGCAGTCTAGACAATATCCACACGCAAATAAATCTCCATCATAATTATTGATACATTATTTTATAAAAATGGTGAGGAATACTAAACAACTCTCTCTAGAACCTTCATTCCATACCCCGACTAGTACTCGCTACATTCTCGTCTCCTGAGAAGAAAAAATGGAACAAAAAGAAAAAAGGTGAGCTCAACTAGCCCAGTAAAGAATATTATGACTAAGATAATATACAACAAATTATCGTTAGTCTTCAACAGGGAAAAATCTAATAGAATACAATAGACAACTAGTTTTAAATCAACAACTGCAGCGGAAACAATAATTCTTTAGAAGAGTTAAGTAGAGTATGCAAACTACTATCTTCTATATATGAATTTAAAAGTTCATCGTCGATATTTTATCCATGTAACATCAATCAACATATATCTGGAATCAAATATTCATCTTTGCACTACAGGCCAAAGATATTCATCAGTTGGTCATGTTCATCTAATCACCTGTTCATCTTTGCACTACGGGCCAAAGATATTAATCAGTCGGTCATGTTCATCTCAACACCTGTTCATCTTTGCACTACGGGCCAAAGATATTCATCATAAAATCATTCATCTTTGCACTACAGGCCAAAGATATTTAGTAATTTCATCATTTAGGACTGAGGATGATGAAAAATATTTTAAAGAAAACGAATTCAGTGAAACAAAAGAATAAACGTTAAGGATTCATATTTCAGCTATTTCATGTCCAAAAATACCTCATAAATAATAATAGTGGTGTAAAATTCAAGAATGATCAAAACATGAATACAATCAAAGCTAGTATCCATAATAGATATTTTGGACAAAAAGAAGAAATTTCATTTTTCGGTGAATAGTGCCGTATTCGTGAATAGTGCCGTATATGTGAATAGTAACTCCGACACCAAAAGAAAGAAATTTCATAAAAAAACATCATTATGCTTCATGAATAGTAACTCATGAATAGTAACTCATGAATAGTAACCCCGATATGAAAAAGTTCCAAATTTGATAAAAATTTCCAACCAATAATTCAGCATAATGATATTGAAGAAATAATATCATTTTTGAATAAAATAACATCTCTTACCTCGAAAGATAGTACTTCTAGTTGAAACGTGAAATTCAGATATGGCACACTTAGAAGGGGGGGTTGAATAAGTGTGGAAGCAAACTATGACCAATTTTAAAACTTTAAATGAATACAGCCTACTGAATCAAAGAATGCAGCTTGCTGAATGAATTCAGTCTACCGAATTGAATTTTTGTTTAAAAAATTATCTTGGTGAATTTATAAATCAGATAAAATACTTGATGTAAATATACTATCTCAAGATGAAGCAAAAGTTTATATTTTAAATATTAAGAAAACTAATTATCTTGAGAAATATTAAAGAAAATCAAGCAATAAAATAACACCAAGATTTTTTACGTGGTTCAGCTATTACCCTCTATAATAATAGCCTAGTCCACGTCCAATACCAACTAGTATTGGAGACTCACTTTTATTCCTTTAAAAATGACCTTTGTTACAAAACAGATTCAATCAAATTGAATTACAATAATTCACTTGAGCACACTTGCTCCTTGTGCACCAATGCACCCCTTAAGCTCCTAAGCTTCCTTGAACCCTGTTTGTAAACAAACCTTAATCCACCTGGATTAAATTCCTTTAGACAACACTTAGTCTAAAAATATAAGATTACAATTTATAGAGGTCTAATGATCAAAGCAAATAAACAATTTAACAATGCAAGGCTTGACTAATGTATGCAATGATCAAATAGTAATAGAAAGATATTACCGATTTTTAGTCCACAGTAATGTGCTGAAAAATAATCTGAATTATAATATCACAGCAACTGGAATTTTTGCACAGAAGATAAAATTGCTTTTCAAGTATATGAGTGCAATAATTGATTCAAGTGTTGTACTGTGTATCACTGAACTCAGCTGCTTTTTATAGCCCAAAAATATTTTTCCATTGCTAAAATATATATACGTTGAAAAATAAGAAAAGCAACGTTCCAATAATTTTCTGTTGAAAAACAAACATAACAAATAACTGTTTGGATAGATATTGGACTCTCTCAAAAATAATAGAGACCAAGTCAAATAAAACTATATTTTCAGCAATCTTAAAGATTAAGTCAGATAATAACAGTAACTCAAAAAGTCATTACTTATCATGATAGTAATGGAACAAATTCCAACTTTAAAAAAATAATCATGACTTCCTTCTTTCAAGGTATGTGTCAGTTAAAGTTCTACCGTCATATCAACTATCAATTTCTAATATGCAGCAATTTAGACTTCTAATGAAAAACCACTACTGCCATTTATACTTCCTTTCTATACAACCAATCCGTAATAATTATAAAACAAATTATATTCAATTGATCCTCATATGCATTTAGACTTCTAATAGATAATGATTATATCTATGCCATTTATGTTTCCAACAACTTTGAAACCCACGTGTTATACAAATAGCACAAGTCTTAACACATGGCAATAAAATATTAATGTAACATACTTAGGCATGCATAAGATATTTAATCACATTTTAATGCACAAATAAAATGTCCTAGAGCCTTGTATTGAAAAATCAAATATTTGCAATGACCTTACATATTTTTCTTAGGACTCAAATCTTCAAAGTCTTTCATATCAACGATCTTTCATCAATTTCCTGAAATTTCACAATAGACAAATTAGTCTATAATATTAAGTCATCATCAAAACAAAAGGTTAGAATATTACAAAACAACATTCTCCCCCTTTTTGATGATGACAACACCAAAAATTATAACTCCCCCTGAATTCATGCACATTCCAGGAGAAGTTTGTAAAACCTGCATGTTAGTATCATACTAAACCAAATGTGAAAATTTAAAACCATTAATATGCATGCATCATAATTAGTCTTAAAACATCCAACTTAACATCCAGGCAATCATGCCTATCAAAACCAATTTAAACCCATAGTTTTCAAAACAAAAACAAAAACATAATCTGAGAATCTAACATTTTCTCCCCCTTTGGCATCATGCAAAAAGATCTTAATCAATCTCCTCGAGATTAGCTCGTTGTTCTGCACGAGTGGTAAAGTATGGACGATGACGAAGGCGATGAAGACGTTCTTCCAAGGTGTAATCGTTGGCAAGTCGAGGTGGTCGAGGAATAAAGGTCGCATGAGGAAGCTCCATATCCAAAAAGTCACCCTTGTATTTAGCCATCCAATTGTTCATTGGCCATTCGGGAATGGGAGAATAAATTGTTGGAACATGAAACCTTTGACCAATAGCATTGAACCGTGTAGCCATAAAATCTGCGAACTCCCCGAGTTGATAACTGATAAATTTCACCTCTTGACTTAACTGACATGTATTTCGATTAAATTTACGTTGGAGTGCTTCTACCATAGCCATCGTTTGAATCTCAAAACCTGCTTGAAGGTCGATAAATTCATCTTCAATTCGATGATATAATTTATTGATCTCAGGGGCATCCATTGGTAACTTCCCTTTCTCAAGACGATCAAGACGTTGTCTGATTTCCACCAACTCATCTTTCAAAGAGTTTTGATTTTGTAAAATTGTGGTCAAGACAGTCATAACATCAGACCCATTACAATTTGGCAACGAAGAGGATGATTCATGAGTATGAGAAATAGGAGAAGAAATAATAGGAGGATCAGGCAGAAGACGTACAAACTCACCAGCAAGAAACGTGATGTGTGATTTTGTCAAATTTGCAGTGTCAATAAGCTCATGATTTGTAACAGAAATTTCATCATCAAAAGAAATTTTAAAATGTTGAAAAAGCTTGGTGAGAAATTTACCGTAAGGAAGACATTTCTTGCTTTGACGAATGCAACTTTGCATGTGAGATAACATCATTTTTGAAAAATTAAAAACTGTTCCTTTGAGAATCATGGCGACAACAACCAAGTCTTGGTAAGTAAAATCGGCTCCCCCACCAAGACGTGGAAACAGATTATACCGAACCAACTTATGGAGAACACATGCATTAGGAGAAACACTGACAGTTTTTGGTAAATACAGAGATGAAAGAGAATAGTCATTCATGACTATATGAAGTTGTTCTAAAGGAGTAAAAGGAATATTGGCCGCTCCTTTGAGAGTGAAAGGACATGGTCCAGTAGAAGAAATACCCAGAATACTTCCAAAATCAATACTTGTGAAAAACAGAGATTTTCCTTTGACAAATGTAGTAAAACAATCTCCATTACACTCAAGATTAGTGTAAAATTGTTGGACCAACCGAGGATAAGCAACAGTAGGAGGAAATAACATAGAAAAAATGTTGCACTCGGTGAAAAGTTTTTCCAAAACAAAATGTTTAAGATAAAAGAGATCCAAAGATTTTTCATACACAAATTGTTTTGTAGCAATGGAGTTTTTAAAACGAGTTTCGAAACTAGGTCCTCTAAAGAAATTGTCTTGTAAATCAAAAGAGGATGAAAACGGATTTACCAGATTTGAAGGAGATTCTGGCTGTGAGAAAAATTGTTCGTCTTCCATGGGTTGCTTCAACTGTTCTCGGCGATATCGCTCGGTTTCAGAAGCTTTTAAGAAAGAAAAACTTGAATCTGAATCATCAGATAATATTGTGGCATCAGACGACACAATCACAGAAGATTTCTTCGGTACTCGCTTAGATTTCATCTTTAGTCCGGTGAGATTCTTCAACGAAGATCCTTCATCGTTTGATTTTCCTGTCGATCGCTTGCTAGCTCTAGTTTTCATGATCGTAGTAGAGATATACCAAACGTTTGAGAGAACAAATGAATCTGAAAATATGTGAAAAGAGGAAGAAGTGTTCTGTGTTTAATACTGAAGAGTTGGAGAACGAAAAGACTTCTTGAATGACTAAACCCATCTCAGCGCCTGCCTTTTCGGATTTCGAAATCTATAATCATAGTCACCGTAAATTGTGCCAAAATAAATACAAAATAAATATGGTTCACTAAGACAGATTTGTATTCCTTAAATGCCGGAAATAATGTATAGCAAAAGAATAATATGCAAATATACGAGATATTTTATGCATAAACTATTTTAGTACGTGAACACATTAAACCATGCACATTCCAAGTTCTCTTCTTAGCATGCAAAACCTTTCTTCACTCAAGGGTTTAGTAAAAATATCAGCTAATTGTTTTTCAGTAGGAATAAAAACCAATTTAACTAACCCTTTTGAAACATTATCTCTTAAAAAATGATGTCTTACTTCTATATGTTTTGTTCGTGAATGCAAAACAGGATTTTTTGATATGTCAATAGCACTAGAATTATCACAATATATAGGCACATTATTGCAGATAATATCAAAATCACATAATGTTTGTCTCATCCATAATATTTGAGAGCAACAACTTCCTGCAGCTAAATATTCACCCTCAGTAGTTAATAAAGCAACTGAAGTTTGCTTTTTACTATGCCACGACACAAGACTATGTCCCAAAAATGTACACGCACCACTTGTGCTTTTTCTATCAATTTGAAATCCTGCATAGTCAGCATCTGAGTAACCCATTAGATCAAAATGATTACTTATAGGGTAAAATAATCCTAAATTTAAAGTACCACTTAAATATTTAAAAATTCTTTTAATTGCTTGCAAGTGGGATTCTTTGGGTTTAGATTGAAATCGAGCACAAAGACATACACTGTACATTATATCAGGTCTAGATGCAGTTAAATATAATAAAGATCCAATCATACCTCGATATTTAGTTACCTCTACATCTATACCTTTATCATCTGATGTGAGCTTTATTGATGTACTCATTGGTGTAGTCTTTGGGTTGGTTTCTTCAAAACCAAATCTTTTGAGTAATTCTTTAGTGTATTTGGTTTGATGAATATAGATCCCTTCCTTTGTTTGCTTGATTTGAAGTCCCAAAAAGTAATGTAGCTCTCCCATTAAGCTCATATCAAATTCCTTATGCATACACTTTGAAAACCACTCACAAAGAAAATCATTAGTAGCACCAAATATAATATCATCTACATATATTTGAACAATGATTATTTCTTGTTTTTCATGTTTAATAAATAATGTAGAATCTATTTTACCTCTAGTAAAACCACTTAAAAGAAGATACTTACTCAACCTCTCGTACCAAGCTCTGGGAGCTTGTTTGAGACCATATAGAGCTTTCTTTAGCTTAAAAACATGATTGGGATATTTCTCATGTTCGAATCCAGGAGGTTGTTTTACATATACTTCTTCATTGATGTAGCCATTAAGAAACGCACTCTTTACATCCATTTGATAAAGCTTGAATTTCTTGTAACAAGCAAATGCTAACAAGATACGGATAGATTCTAGTCTTGCGACTGGAGCATAAGTTTCTTTGTAGTCGATCCCCTCTTGTTGATTGTATCCTTGAGCTACCAACCTTGCTTTGTTTCGAGTAATTGTCCCATGTTCATCAAGCTTATTTTTGAATACCCATTTTGTTCCAATAATGGAACTATCTTTAGGAGGAGGCATTAATTCCCAAACTTGACATCGTTCAAATTGTTGAAGTTCTTCCTGCATTGCCATTAGCCAGCTTTCATCTAGGATAGCTTCCTTAGCATTCTTTGGTTCAACTTGGGATAAGAATGCTGAAAAAGCACATTGATTTTGCAATCCTCTTCTTGTAGTGATTCCTTTGTTTATATCTCCAATGATGTTTTTCGGTGGATGGTTCTTAAGATATCTTGCAGTCTTTGGCATTTGAACATCATGTATTACTTCTTCTTGTTGAGGAAGGTCTGCCTCAAGTTCTTCTATTGTATTTTGTTCTTCATCCTGAAAATTTTCCAATTCAACTTGCTGGATTTGTTCACTTGGTTTGCTGAATATGTTCCTCCGGTTTGCTGGATTTACTAAGATCTTTAATGTACCTGCATCCTCATCTCTTTCTTTTGGAAGATCATTGTGAGTTTCATTAAATTGAATATGAATAGATTCTTCAACACTCAACTTGTTAATGTTAAATACACGATATGCTTTACTATTCTGTGAATACCCAATAAAAATTCCTTCATAAGATTTAGCATCAAATTTTCCTAGGTTATCACTAGTATTTAGAATAAAACATTTAGATCCAAAAACTTTGAAATAACTAATATTAGGAATCTTATTATTTAACAGTTCATAAGGGGTCTTCAAAATGATTGGACGAATAAGTACTCTATTCAAAACATAACAAGATGTGTTTACAGCTTCGGCCCAAAACTTTTTAGGAAGTTTACTTTCTTGTAATAAAGTTCTGGCTGTTTCTTGTAATGTCCTATTCTTTCTTTCTACAACTCCATTTTGTTGAGGGGTTCTAGGAGCAGAAAATTCATGACTAACACCCTTTTGATCACAAAATATTATAAAGTCTTTTAGAAACTCAATACCATGATCACTTCTTATCCTTACAAGTTTTAGACTATATTTTGTTTCCAAGTTTCTGATTAATTTCTCAAATTCCTTGAATGCTTCATCTTTAGTTCTCAAAAATAATACCCATGTATATCTAGAGAAATTATCAACTATTACAAAAGCATAAAATTTACCATTTATACTAGGATGTCTTTCTGGTCCAAATAGATCAAGATGGAGTAGTTGTAAAGGAGAAGAGGTTGATACCATGTTCTTTGCTGTAAATGACGTTCTTACTTGTTTCCCGAGTTGACAAGGAACACAAATTCCCTTCTTTTCATATTTGATCTTTGGCAATCCTTTGACGAGATTCTTTGAGGATAATTTCTTGATTAAATCCATGTGAACATGTCCCATCCTCTTGTGCCACAAATTAGCCTCATCTTGTACAGATGCTAAACATACTTCTTCATCCTGTTGCTCAAAATCAATAGTATATATATTTCTTTCTCTTTGTGCAACTAGGGTAACATTGTTAGTACCATGAGAAATAGTGCATTTTTCTTTATCAAAACTAACTTGGTGACCATTGTCCATTAATTGACTTATACTAATAAGATTAAATTCAAGGCCGTTAACTAAATGAACATTGTCGATGTTAACCTTACCATTACCAATTTTACCTTTTCCAATAATCTCACAAGTTCGATTATCTCCGAATGTGACCGTTCCGTTTTTCTTCTTGAGTTTTAGTTCAACGAACTTAGATTTATCACCGGTCATATGACGAGAGCATCCACTATCAAGAATCCACTTTTGAGAAGGAACTCTTGCCTTAAAACATACCTGTCACAAAAAAATAATTCATCCTTTTGGTACCCACATCTTTTTGGGTCCTTTTACGTTAGTTGCAGGTAAATCATCTTTTTTAACCCAAACCTTCTTAATCTTATTTTTCTTAAAGCAATTTATGTCTAAATGACCTTTAATGCCACAATTCCTACATGTTGTAAAAGGTGAACAATAATTTAATCTAAAACGTGATTTTGACTTTAGCATTTTCATATTACCCTTTTCATGCATAGAATTATAACCAATTCCTTGTCTTTCAAAAGTAGGTCTTTGTTTACCCAAAATGACATTTAAATTTTCTTCACCTTGAACGAATTTAGCAAGAGATAATTTTAGTGAAGCTATTTCTTTTTGAAGTTCGTCATTAGGAGATGTTTTAACAGACGATTTATCACTAAATGCATCAATACACAAATATCTCATTTTTAATTCATTAGTCAATTTTTCAACTTCATTGTTCAAGTAAGTTACTTTGTTGAAAAGAACTTTGTTATAATTCTCAAGAAAACTATTTTTAGCAATCAAAACTTTTTCTTCTTTACATATAGATTCCTTTTCAATATTTTTCTTTTCATCTATCAAAGATTCTACTTCACCCATTAATGTGTTGACTAAGTCTTTTAAACATGCATTCTTTTCTTTCAATTTCTCATTTTCTTGTTTCAAAGAAATAAGTTCAAAAATAGATACCTCATTAGATTCACCTTCTATTCCCATGAAGCATACTTGAGCTATCTCATCCTTGGCGTCGACCTCAACTTCAGATTCTTCTTCATCACTCCAAGTGACTAGTGCCTTGTTTCTCTTATTATCCTTGAAGCTTGTTTTTCCTTTATTCTTTAGTTGAAAACAGTCCTTCTTGAAGTGTCCTGGACGTCCACATTCAAAACATGTCTCCTCGGTTTGTTTTCCCTTGCCTTTATTTGAATTGAAGATAGTCTTTCGTTTATTCTTTCTTTGAATAAGTCCTTTGAGTCTCCTGGTCATCAAGGCTATCTCTTCATCCGAATCATCATCAAGCTCTTCTTCATTTCCTGCATTAAGAGCTAAAACCTTTCTTCGAGGAGTTTCGTCCTCATCATCATACCTTTTTAACTGATGTTCATATTCCTCAAGTTCACCAAAAAGGGTTAATGTATCCATAGTAGATATAGTAGAGGAATCTTGAAGAGTAGTGATTTTAGAAGCAAACCTCTTGGGCATAGCCCGAAGTAACTTACGATTAATCTCACTTTGTGGAATAGATTTGTCCAGTAGCTTTAATGAGTTCAGAAGAACGAGGAACCTTGCTTGAGCCATCTTTATGGTTTCATCTTTCTCGAGTTTGAACATTTCATAATCATGCATGAGCATGCTTAGCTTGACTTCTCGAACTTTTGAAGTACCTTCATGACTTACCACTAAAGTATCCCACATCTCTTTGGCTGTGTTGCATGAAGAGACTTTATCTATCTCGGATTGTACCATGCCGCTGAGAAGTGTGTTCATTGCTTTCGAATTATATGACACCATGTAGATTTCGTTTGGATCCATTTCTAGTAGAATCTTTGGTGTCCCATCTTCTCTTCGTGGAATGACTGGTCCGTTCTCCACAACCCACCATTCCCAAGGATCTCTTTGAAGGTAGATCCTCATTCGGAATTTCCAGAAGTTGTAATTTTCTGTTTCATATAGCAAAGGAGGTCTATTTGTTGATTGACCTTCTTGATTGTTGCTCCCGAACTGTGCCATGTCAGAATCTTTCCCTACAAGTCACCTTTAAGACCAAGTAAGTAGAGCCTTGCTCTGATACCAAATGAAATTCAGATATGGCACACTTAGAAGGGGGGGTTGAATAAGTGTGGAAGCAAACTATGACCAATTTTAAAACTTTAAATGAATACAGCCTACTGAATCAAAGAATGCAGCTTGCTGAATGAATTCAGTCTACCGAATTGAATTTTTGTTTAAAAAATTATCTTGGTGAATTTATAAATCAGATAAAATACTTGATGTAAATATACTATCTCAAGATGAAGCAAAAGTTTATATTTTAAATATTAAGAAAACTAATTATCTTGAGAAATATTAAAGAAAATCAAGCAATAAAATAACACCAAGATTTTTTACGTGGTTCAGCTATTACCCTCTATAATAATAGCCTAGTCCACGTCCAATACCAACTAGTATTGGAGACTCACTTTTATTCCTTTAAAAATGACCTTTGTTACAAAACATATTCAATCAAATTGAATTACAATAATTCACTTGAGCACACTTGCTCCTTGTGCACCAATGCACCCCTTAAGCTCCTAAGCTTCCTTGAACCCTGTTTGTAAACAAACCTTAATCCACCTGGATTAAATTCCTTTAGACAACACTTAGTCTAAAAATATAAGATTACAATTTATAGAGGTCTAATGATCAAAGCAAATAAACAATTTAACAATGCAAGGCTTGACTAATGTATGCAATGATCAAATAGTAATAGAAAGATATTACCGATTTTTAGTCCACAGTAATGTGCTGAAAAATAATCAGAATTATAATATCACAGCAACTGGAATTTTTGCACAGAAGATAAAATTGCTTTTCAAGTATATGAGTGCAATAATTGATTCAAGTGTTGTACTGTGTATCACTGAACTCAGCTGCTTTTTATAGCCCAAAAATATTTTTCCGTTGCTAAAATATATATACGTTGAAAAATAAGAAAAGCAACGTTCCAATAATTTTCTGTTGAAAAACAAACATAACAAATAACTGTTTGGATAGATATTGGACTCTCTCAAAAATAATAGAGATCAAGTCAAATAAAACTATATTTGCAGCAATCTTAAAGATTAAGTCAGATAATAACAGTAACTCAAAAAGTCATTACTTATCATGATAGTAATGGAACAAATTCCAACTTTAAAAAAATAATCATGACTTCCTTCTTTCAAGGTATGTGTCAGTTAAAGTTCTACCGTCATATCAACTATCAATTTCCAATATGCAGCAATTTAGACTTCTAATGAAAAACCACTACTGCCATTTATACTTCCTTTCTATACAACCAATCCGTAATAATTATAAAACAAATTATATCCAATTGATCCTCATATGCATTTAGACTTCTAATAGATAATGATTATATCTATGCCATTTATGTTTCCAACAACTTTGAAACCCACGTGTTATACAAATAGCACAAGTCTTAACACATGGCAATAAAATATTAATGTAACATACTTAGGCATGCATAAGATATTTAATCACATTTTAATGCACAAATAAAATGTCCTAGAGCCTTGTATTGAAAAATCAAATATTTGCAATGACCTTACATATTTTTCTTAGGACTCAAATCTTCAAAGTCTTTCATATCAACGATCTTTCATCAATTTCCTGAAATTTCACAATAGACAAATTAGTCTATAATATTAAGTCATCATCAAAACAAAAGGTTAGAATATTACAAAACAACAAAACGCCGGATGTAGGTTATGACTTGAACTTGCACCGTATAGTAATACTCAAAGTATACTCAAAATACTCACAAGAATACGCTCGATAATATAAAGAGAGAAAACTTCAGTTTCTGGTGTGATTTTCAATTCTAACCTAAGCACCCTATTTATAGGAAATTGCTTAGAACATCAAAGCAGAAAATTTAATAAATTAATAATATATATATTAAATTTTCGCGCCAACCTTTGAATCATCCAATTAAGCATGTTTGACAACCCACCAACAATACAAAAAACGTTTTTTATATTTAAAATATTTTAAATTTCCAAAAATAAATTATTTTGGAACTCCGAAACTTCAATAATTCATAATAAATAGCCCTTTTGTCAGAAAATTTGAATCTTGCAAATATTTATAGGAACTTCAATTCTCTACAACTTTGCAGAAGAAAGTTTTTCCAAATTCCAAACAAAAATTGACCGAAATCCACAAACGGGAGATTTTACAGGCTATAATCAAATTTCGGTCAATAATTGTGTCCACCAACACACAAAATATGTGTTAAACATTTAATGCCACAAAAATACTCTTCCTCCTCATATACTCAAATATCCCACATTCATTATAAAAATATCACCGTTAATATATTATTAAAATAATATATTTAAATGAATTATTTTATCAGAAAAAGATAAAATATTAATTTTCAACAATTGTCACATTAAAAATTTTCTCCATCTATATCCATATAAAATCAATATTTTTCTCATCATGTGAATCATTAATTAATTATTAATAAATAATATTACAGAATCACAATATTGACAACCAGACAGTTCCCAGGAAAGAGGGGGCTTTCCCATAAGAATTTCTCCTTACTGGCGCGCAATTAGGTGACCAAACCTCTCGTTAGAAAGAACTTTCTAGACATTGTCAATAATGTTTTCTAATAATATTATTTTGATAATATGAATTATTGCTTCGATAATGGAAAATATTGTGTAATGACAATTTATTGAAACAACAGTAATATAAAATATTAATGCAGCAATTATTGAATCCATAAAATAAAATATTGAATAGTAATTACTGTAACCATTATTGAGTAGTGCCTTCTTACGTAAGAATCAATAATTGGTGTAATACCGTGTGCTACTGTGCAACAACGCGTATTACTGTGTTTTAACCACCGGGTATTCCAACAGTATTAACGGTAACAACTACGCCGTTATTTTTAAACAACTTATATTTGTCGTTTTCTTCATCCAATCGCTTTCCGTTATGGGGCCCACAAAAGACTGCGCCGTCATACTAATATTCCCCAACAATAATGAATATTTTATAACCACTTGTTTATTCGAAATATTTGCGTATTTTACCCATAAATATCCACATTAATCAAATCAACCCTTACTATTTCAAAATAATAAATAGAGAAAATTAAATTTCATTAATAATAAGTTGGGGTCTTACACAATCTATAACTGTTTTAGAAATTAAAATCTTTGGGAAGTACTCAAGGAAACTTTCGTACATAGGAGGCCATGAATCTAAGTTATGATAGATATCATATGTCCAGAGAATTATCCTTGGTTGATCCAATAAATCCCAAAAAAACGAGAAGCTTACTATCATGTTTCTTCCAATGGTGAGTCTTCTCTTGACATATAACTATCTCCACCGTCTGCGATTGAACATTATGTTTCAACCCAACTTCAAGATCATATAGGTAGTGCTCTTAGATATACTCAGCAAGTGGATGTGCACAACCCTTTATTATGATAACACGAGATTATATGTCATTAGAAATCTTGTGTGATAGTGGCAAAACACCCTTCCAAAATTGGGTTCACCTCACCCTATTGTTGTTCACCAAAATCAATTATTAAGTGACGTATAATATACGACACACACATATTAGGTCCTCAATACAATTATATTATATGTCATGCCATTTTATAATGTGTTGAGAAACTTTGATAGTCTCGGACCACCACACTATTCCCCTGTTATTCCCGCTCGACCCAGCTACACTTTTATTACCTGAAAGGAATTGTGAAGCAAAAGGGGTGAGCACAACTAGCCCAGTAAAGAATATCATAACTAAAGATAATTAAATTATCAATTGCCTTCATTAGTAATAAATCAGAGATTTAGAACATATGGTAGATGATAAAAATTTTCAATCATAGTTGCAGCGGAACGAGCAATCCATTAGAAGAGTCAAATAGACCATAAAGTCTATTATCTTCTCTATGTTAAAAGTCCACCAACAATGCTTTAACCCAATAACATTAATCAACCGATCATGTTCACAGTCATGTGAATAACTCATAATCATAATTGTGATTCTAATTACTCTTCTCATCCAGAACGAAGATAATTTTCATCACTTGTCTTTACCTGAAACATCAAAGATCATGGTTATACCAAATAACAGTTCTTGTTCATAATCATACTAACAAATTCATCTTTTCACTACGGGCCAAAGATATTCATTAACAGTTCATTTTTGCACTACATGCCAAAGATATTCAACAACAGGTCATCTTTGCACTACGGGCCAAAGATATTCATAAACAATTCATCTTTGCACTACAGGCCAAAGATATTCATATCTCAAAGAAATATATAATCATTTCAGAATTTATATAAACAATAATTATAACCATGTTGATCAATTCACCTTTGCACTTAAGCTAAAAATATTCAATTGTAAATTCAATGGTCATGATCATACCAGTCAACAATTCATCTTTACACTACTGGTCAAAGAGAACCCATAGTCACGATTATACCAATAATCTACCCATCTTTACACTTAAATCAAAGAAAAATTTCATCACCGGGATTATAAAAATGTTATATATGAAAAAAATAATACGATCAACAACTGCAATTAATTTCAATAGTAAGATTCATAAATCAATGATTTCATAACACCTTAATCCAAATGTTATAAATCAAAATCTAATATTATTAATACTACAACAATATTTTAATCATTTCTTAAACTTATAAACAATTTATTTTAATTGTTTACACTTTACTAATTAATGCATTTAATCATACTAAAATGTCAAACTCATAAGATTTCATCACCAATAGCCAACTACCTTCATCAAAAATCTGCATATACCATATATAGGATTTCCAAGCCATAAAATCTTATTTTTTAATTTTGTTACTTCACATAACATATTTTATTTATTCATAACTAGTCTATTTTCATGAAAAATACCAAATTAGTTCCAAAAATATTTCTTTTTCTGGAATTTAGTATAATATAGTCTCATATTGAACATATATTTTTTTCGGAATTTTTAAAATTCATTTACTATTTTTCATATGGCCAAAACTGCCGAATATTTAGATATTTATCATAAATTATACTTTTGTCCAAAAATTCCGAAATTAACAGAGTATAATGATATTATATAGATGTATTCCCAATAAAATTTTTATCAATTTTGGAGTTAACCACAAGGAGTTATAAGGGTTTACTTTTAAAATAGTCTTTTATCATAAAATCAATAACTCTTAATCTATACACCCAAAAATCGCCATTTTTGAACACAATCAATAAAAGTTATCAAATTATCATTTCAAATTTTTTCCAGAATTTTTGAAGGTCGGAAAAATTTCAAAACTAAAAAACATAATAACCCTTAAAATCCCTTATTTCAAAAGAGCAGTACTTCTGACCGGAACATCAGATGTAAAGCAGAAGGAAACTTCCACTGAATATCAACTCTCAACGTATTTAAATACTCATAAAAATACGTTTGAAAATATAGGGAGAAAGAAAACTTATTTCTGGTGTGATTTTCAATGCTAACTTAAGTGTCTATTTATAAGAAAATGCTAGAACGACAAAGGAGACAAAAATAATAAAATATATTATAATTATTCTACGCCTCCTCCTTAGAAAAATCAGCAGTCCTCCATCATTGAAATTCAATTAATTTGGTAGCCCACATGCATTCAAACCAAAGTGGGTCCTACCTCATTTTAATAAAAATATTTTATTTTTCAAAACTTCAGTAATTCATAGAAAATAGTCCGTTTATCAGAAAAATATGAATTTTATGTCCATTCCACACGAAATCGAATTCTCTACAACTTTACAGAAGAAAGTTTTTCCAAATTACATACTAAAAATATCCGAAATCCACAAACGGATGATTTTAAACACCGTTTCAACTCCTTTTAAAATTCATAACAAATCATGCGTTAATTTTCAACGGTTAAAAATTTATGGATATATACTCAACTCATATATGTATAACATATCCAAAAATCACAACGATCCAACGGTCAGATTAAAATTATAACTCACGCAATAAAGTTTTAAGAATACCGATTTGAGTTTTTAATACCTCCAATCCGACAAAATACTAATAAAACACCTCAACATTAATTTCTCCATTTATAACCACATAAATAAATCCATCATTTATATCTATATCAAATAAATATTTCCTTATCATATAAATTAATAATTAATTATTCACAAATAATATTACAGAATCACAATTATGACAACCAGGCAGTTCCCAGGAAAGAGGGGGCTTTCCTATAAGGATTTCTCCTTACTGGAGCGCAATTTGGTGACCAAACCTCTCCTTGACAGAACTTTCTAGACATTGCCAATAATGTTATCTAATAATATTATCCAAATAATATGAATTATTGATCTGATAATGGGAAATACTATGCAATGACAATTATTGAAACAACAATAATATAAAATATCAACGCAGCAATTATTGAATCAATAAAATAAAATATTGAACAGTAATTACTGTAACAATTATTGAGTAGTGCCTTCTTACATAAGAATCAATAATTCAAAAACTCAAACTTGTCGTTTTCTTCATCCGACAGTTATTCTGTTATGATACCCACAAATGGCTGCGCCGTCGTACGAATATTCCCCGACAACAAGAATATTCTACGACCAAACGAATATTCCCCAATAAAAATGAGTATTTTATAATCACTTGCGTATTTTGAAAATTTTATATATATCATCCTTAACTTTAACTTTTTATCAATTTAACCATTTACTGAATAATAATTATAAGAAAAATTGAATAATTTATTTCATAAAATTCGGGGTCTTACAAACGCCCCCAAAATAGGTATACATAACCCATTCTGAGTCGCCAAATATATGGTACAAAATTTAAATACAAACTTAATTTATATAATACGACAGAACGTAGCTGAGAGTTTAAACACGAATATTGTCTCGCAGACAATATCCAAACTCAAATGGAGTCCTCATTACATTTATTATCATACTATTTTATAAAATAGTGAGGAATACTATAGCCACCATCTCGGCCCATCACTCCGTTCCCCGAGTAGTCCCAACTATATTCTCATTTACTGAAGAGAACAATGTAAGTAAATGGTGAGCTCAACTAGCACATTAAAGAATATTATGACTAAGATAATGCAGAATAAATTATCGTTAGCCTTCAACAATGTAGAACTGATATAATATAATAGACAACAAGTCTAACTGCAGCGAAACAAATAATTTATTAGAAGAGTCAAGTAGAGCATAATATCTACTATCTTCTATCATGATTTAAAAGTTCATCATCAATATTTTATCTCTGTAACACAGCTCAATAAATAATACATATCCTCGAATTATCCATGCACTAAGGGCCAAGGATATTCGTTAATATCACACCCATGAATTATCCATGCACTACGGGCCAAAGATATTCATTATTATCACATCCATGAATTATCCATGCACTACGGGCCAAGGATATTCGTTAGTATCATCAGTGGTCATGATCATGCCAAAAAATGTCCTTCAATGCACTACGGGACAATGAGAACTTTTACCACATCATTTGTAATATTTCAGGTCATGATTATACCGATACAAACTTTTCTGGTCATAATCATACCAATTAACAGTACATCTATGCACTATGGGCCAAAGATGACTTTCATCACAATATAAGCATGAGGATGATGACAATGATATAAGAATTCAATTAAATGAGATTAAGGATAAATTTTAAAGATTTATAATTCAATTTATCCAAAGTTCAAGAATGTCTAAATTGTCAACATGATAACTGCTTTGTGGAGTAAAATTCAAGAATAATATTCATGTATCAAAAATAATTTGGACAGAAAAGAAATTACTTTTATCGTGAATAGTATCCCGTGAATAGTACCCAAATGAATAGTACCCCGTCATGCAAAGTACCCCAAATCTCCCGAGTGAATAATACCCGAGTGGATAGTATCTGAGTGAATAGTAACCATTGAATAGTATCTGAATGAATAGTACCCAATGAATAGTACTCCCGTCATGCAAAGTACCCCGAATCCCCGAGTGAATAATACCCGAGTGAATAGTACCCGAATCCCCGAGTGAATAATACCCGAGTAAAAATATTTTAATAATAAAGTTTAGACCAATATTCCAATGAAACGATACTAGATGAAGCGCAAAACTCAAGGATATTTTACTAATTTTAGGAATTATATAAGCAATACTTACCATAGTAAGTTTAGATTTAAGAATATGAAAAGAAATAATACCCCTTATCTTAGTAGAAGACTGGATACTGCAATAGTGAAGTAGTAGAATACTCTTATTCTTGATCTCTATAGTTTCCCTCTCTATATTTTCTCTTGTGAGTCTTAGTAAATTGGTGAGAATGAAAGAAGAATTAAGCTTCTATTTATAGGAGAATGGACTAAATAGTAACTAATTCACGGATGGTCCAGATTGATTTACTATTAAAACGGACGGTCCATATTGATTTAGTATTAAAACCACAGCCGATGGTCCAGATTGATTTATTATTAAAACCACCACTGACGGTCCAGATTGATTTACTATTAAAACCACCTCCGATGGTCCATAAAATTAGTAAATCTTCCCATGAAATAATAAGTCAAACTTACAACAAACGCCTCATAACAAATCCCTATATTTATATCAAAAATTGAATAAATATTTACTACAAATTATTTTTCTTTTATAAACACATTTTTAATCTATTAACAATTATTCATCATTAATATTATAACTTACAATATTGACAATCAGATCATTCCCAGGAAAGAGGGGGCTTTCTGATAAGGATTTCTCCTTATTGGCGCGCAATTATATAACCTAACCCATTTTCTTGACAGAACTTTCTAGACATTGTCTGTGACGCCCCCAAAATAGGTATACAACACCCATTCTGAGTCGCCAAATACATGGTACAGAAAGAAAACTACAACTTCATTATTATAATTGTCGTGCAAAATACGACAACATAAATACTGTGAGTTTAAATACAAATATTGTCTTCTAGACAATATCCACACTCAAATAAGTCCTCATTACACTTATTGATACACTATTTTATAAAATAGTGATGACTACTATAAAAACTGCCTTGGACCATCACTCAATACCCCGGCTAGTTCCTGCTAAATTCACACCTCCTAAGAAGAAAAATGGAAAAAAAGGAAAAGGGTGAGTTCAACTAGTTCAGTAAAGAATATTATGACTAAGATAATATACAATAAATTATCCTTAGTCTTCAACAGGAAAAATCTGATAAAATATAATAGACAACAAGTTTTAGATCAACAACTGCAGCGAAAACAACAATTCATTAGAAGAGTTAAGTAGAGAATGAAATCTACTATCATCTATGAATTTAAAAGTCCATCATCAATATTTTATCCCAGTAACATCAATCAATATACATCTTGAATCAAATATTCATCTTTGCACTACGGACTAAAGATATTCATTTGTATCACCAGTTGGTCATGATTATCTCAACACCTGTTCATCTTTGCACTATGGGACAAAGATATTCATCAGGTAATCATACATCTTTGCACTATAGGCTAAAGATATTCATCGGGTAATCATTAATATTTGCACTACAGGCCAAAGATATTCATCAAGTATCATCATTAAGGACTGAGGATGATGAAAAACATTTTAGAGAATGAATCCAATAAGATAAAAGGACAAAGATTAGAGATTCGTACTTTAGATAATTCAAGTTCAAAAACACTCCATAATAAACCATAATGGAGTAAAATTCAAGAATAAAGATAAAAAACATGGATACAATTAAAGATAGTAACTATAATAGACATATGGGATAAAGAAGAGAAGATTTTATTTTTTGGTGAATAGTGTCGTATTCGTGAATAGTGCCATATACGTGAATAGTGCTGTATACGTGAATTGTAACCCCGACACAAAAAGGTAGAAATTCTACAATAAAATTCATAACAATATCTCAGTATAATGATATTGAAGAAAATAATATCATTGAAGAAAAAAATAACATCCCTTACCTCAAAGAAACAGTACTTCAGAATGGAATATGGGATATGATGCTGAATAAAACTTGTACTGAATAACAACTCTCAAAGTATCTAAATACTCAAAAAATATGCTCGATAATATAGAGAGAAATAAAACTTGTTTCTGGTGTGCTTTTCAATTCTAACCTAAGCACCTATTTATAGGAAAATGCTAGCATGCAGAAGCAGACTTAACCTGCTACTATTGCCACCCACCACATTTGAAATAAAATTTGAGCACATTTCTCACCAACCAAGAGTGGGGCCCACCAATTCTAGAATTTTCTACTAAAATGATATATTCAGAAACTTCAACAATTTCTGAACTAGTCACCTCTTAAAATTCATAACAAATCATACGTTCATTTTTAACGGTTCAAAATTTGTGGACATATACTCAACTTATATATGTATAACATATCCAAAAATCACAACGATCTAACGGTCAGATTAAAAATTATAACTCACACAATATATCTCAAGAACACTGGTTTGACTTTTAATACCTCCATTCCGACAAAAATACTGATAAAACACCTCAACATTAATTCCTTCAATTATATGCACATAAAAAATAAATATTTTCTTATCATATAAATCAATAAATAATTATTCATAAATAATATTACAGAATCACAATAATGACAACCAGGCCGTTCCCAGGAAAGAGGGGGCTTTCCGATAAGGATTTCTCCTTACTAGCGCACAATTAGGTGACCAGACCTCTCCTTGACATAACTTTCTAGACATTGCCAATAATGCTATCTAATAATATTATTCAAATAATATTAATTATTGATTTGATAATGGAAAATATTGTGTCGTGACAATTATTGAAACAACAATAATATAAAATATCAACGCAGCAATTATTGAATCAATAACATAAAATATTAAACTAGTAATTACTGTAATAATTATTGAGTAGTTCATTACTTACGTAAGAATTAATAATTCAAAAATACTTTGTAATATCGTGTGCTACTGTGCAACCACGCGTATTACTGTATTTTAACTACCGGGTATTCCAACGGTGTTAACGGTAACAACTACGCCGTTATTTATAAAAACTCAAACTTGTCATTTTCTTCATCCGACAGTTATTCCGTTTTGGAGCCCACAAATGGTTGCGCCGTCGTACGAATATTCCTACGACCAAACGAATATTCCCGACAACAATGAATATTTTATAACCACTTGCTTATTTTATAAAATTTGCACATTTCACCCATAAACAAAGTATTATATCAAATTAATTCCTTATTATTTCAAGATAATGAATATAGGAAATTTAATTTTATTTATATATAAAAAAAAGTCGGGGTCTTACATTGTCAATAATGCAAATAATAATATAAATAAATATTGTGTTGTCTCAATTATTGACTTAATAATATAAAATATTATGCAGATGATACTATGACAATAATTGAATCAATAATATAAGATACTATGTAGCAACTACTGTTGCAATAATTGAATAAACTGAGTGGCTTCTTACGTAAAGCATCAATAATCATAGATACTATGCAATACCGTGTGCTACTGTGCAACCACGCGTATTACTGTACTTTTATCACCGGATATTTCAACAGTTTAACAGTAAAAGTTTTGTCATTATTTTTATAAAAAGGTTATTTCTGTCGCTTTCTATATCCGAAAGTTATTCTGTTGTGGGGTCTACCAATGATGGTGTCGTCGTACGGATATTCCCCGATAAAAAGAATATTTCCCGACCAAACGAATATTCCCCGACCAAATAAATATTCCCCGAAACAACGAATATTTTATATCAACTTGCTTACTTTGTAAAATTTTAACATATCACCCTTACCTTTAACCTTTTATTAATTTAACCATTTACTAAATAGAATAACAATTATAAAAAAATTGAATACTTTCATTTCATAAATTTTGGGATCTTAAACTTCTCACCATAATAGATCTAAGTCGATAAAGTCGAAGGTTAGAGCATTAAAAAGAAGAAGTAAAATAAGCCCAACATAAAGATGGACGACAAGAGCTCTAGCATGAAGGTCGAAATCCGTAGTAGGCAAGCTCGTAAGCTTATCGATAAAACTCTCAAATACTATGATCGTCTTGCTAAAACTGACATCTTCTAGAAACCCAAACCCTAGCCCCTCCCCCTTTCTTTTTTCCTTTTGATTTCTGTATTTATACCACTTAACTCTATATGAATCTGTGATATCAGTTTAATCGTTATAGGTAAGCTTGTAATTTAAACCACCAATTTAATTGGAGATGATTATACTTTGATCAATTGAAGGTCTCTGCCATTTCTTCCATGGTTTGGTTTATTAGTATATATCTCAGTTTTGTTACAGATAGAAATGTAACAGGTTTTTCACCCAAACGTCATCGTATAACTTTTTAATATATGGTGTTTTGATGGCTGAAAAGCAATCGGGACAATATAAGATTAACACCGGAACCAAATCGATACTGAATTAACTAACCGGTTCGATATATTGGTCTAAATGGTACCAGTATTGTGAGATCCTGAATTTTATGAAATGAAAGTATTCAATTTTTCTATTTTGATAAATAGTTAAATTGATAAGAGTTTAAAGTTAAGGGTGATATTTGAAATTTTTTAAAGTAAGCAAGTTGTCATAAAATAATCGGTGATAAAAGTACAGTAATATTCGTGGTTGCATAGTAGCACATGGTATTGATTATTGATGCTTACGTAAGAAGTCACTCAGTTATACTCAATTATTGCTACAGTAATTGCTGCATAATATCTCTCATATTATTGATTCAATTATTGTCACAGTATCATATGCATAATATGTATTATTATTAAATCAATAATTGAGACGACAAAGTTATTTGCAATATTGACAATGTCTAGAAGTTCTGTCAAAGAGAGGTTTGATCACCTAATTGCGCGCCAATAAGGAGAAATCCTTATCGAAAAGCCCCCTCTTTCCTAGGAACGACCTAATTGTTAAATATTGTGAGTTATAATATTAATGATGAATAAGTTTGTGTTGATTAAAGATGAAATCGATAGTTTCATTGTGTTGGGAATATTAGTGTTAGTGAAAATCGACATCTATTTCGATAATAATTGATGTCTGGAGGTTATATTGACCAATCGGGTAATTAGTCGGATAAATGAGCAATTAATTGCTATTAATTCATATGCTTATAACTATGTGTTCACATATGTGTACTATTTATTCACATTCATTTACTATTAGGGAAGTTGGTGCAAGATTGATAATACTTGCATGACTAAGTTAAAAATGGAGGTATTATACTGTAATTCATATTTTCACATGTCTAGAACTATTGATTCACATGATTTACTATTGATTCACATGATTTACCATTAGGGGAGATGGTGCAAGTTTGATAATACTTGCAGGACTAAATTAAAAATGAAGGAAAAGATGAAGGTATTATACGGTAATATTTCGAGCCCCAAAACGTGTAATTATCGAAACTATATTTTCCTATAAATAGAAGCTCATTCTTCCTTTATTTCTCACCAATTCACTAAGTCTCACAAGAGCAATTATAGAGATAGAAGCTATAGAGAGAGAAGCTATAGAGAGAAAGAAGAAGCGAAGTCTGTTACTTCACTACTCCAGTATCCAGTCTTCTTTTGAGGTAAGGGTTATTATTTTTATATTCTGAAGATATATTATTTTTCGTATTCATATGAATATTATTATCGTTCAATATTCATTATATTCGTTTAATATTCATAAGGAATATTATTTTTGTTCAACCATTGTAAGTAAGGGGTTTCTGTCAGGGATAGTTTCATAATTTTTCTGACCCTCAAAAATTTTGGAAATTTTTGAAATGATAATTTGATGAGTTTTCTAGATTGTGTCCAAAAATGACGATTTTTGGATGTATAGATTATGAGTTATGAATTTTATAGAAAAAGACTATTTTAAAAGTAAACTCTTATAACTCCTTGTGGTTAACTCTAAAATTGGTGAAATTTTTATTGGAAGTACATCTATATAATAGTAGTATACCTTATAAATTTTGGAATTTTTGGACAAAAGAATAATTTTTGATAAATGTCTAAATATTCGACAGTTTTAGTCATATGAAAAATAGTAAATGAATTTTAAAAATTCTGAGAAAAATATATGTTCAATATGGGACTATATTCTGCTAAATCCCAGAAAATAAAATTTGTTTGTATTGATTTGGTATTTTTCATAAAAATAAACTAGTTATGAGTAAATTAATTAAATATGTTATGTGAAGTAAGAAAATTAGAAAATATGATTTTATGGCTTGGAAATCCTATATAAGGTATATGCTGATTTTTTATGAGAGTTTTGGTTTTTGGTGATGAAATCTTATGAGTTTGGCATTTTAGGATGATTAAATGCATTAATTAGTAAAGTGTAAATAATTAAAATAAATTGTTTATAAGTTTAAGAAATGATTAAAATATTATGGTAATATTAATAATATTAGATTATGAGATTATTAAGGGATTTATAACATTTGGATTAAGGTGTTATAAATATTGATATGGATTTTATTGTGAAACTTTATCTTTTTGTACCAGAGTTACTATTCACGTATACGACACTATTCACGTATACGACACTATTCATGTATATGGTACTATTTGTGTATATGACATTATTTATGTATACGGTACTATGTATGAATACGGAGTACTATTTACGAGTTACTATTTATGAGTTAGTATTCATGAGTTACTATTTATGAGTTACTATTCACGAGTTACTATTCACGGAGTACTATTTACCAAAAAATATATTTTTTTGTCCAAATTATTTTTGGTACATGAATATTATTCTTGAATTTTACTCCACAAAGCAATATCATGTTGATAATTTGGATATTTTTAAAACTCTGGATAAATTTAAAGTCTTTAATATTTATCCTTGATTTTGTTTGATTAATGTTTATATCATTGTCATCATCCTCATGCTTATATTGTGATGAAAGTCATCTTTGGCTTATGTGCATAGATGGATTGTTGATTATTGGTTTTATAGTTGTATATCTTTGGCTTACGTGCATAGATGGACTGTTGATTATTGGTTTTATAGTTGTATATTTTTGGCTTATGTGCAAAAATGGACTGTTGATTATTGGTTTTATAATTGTATATCTTTGGCTTACGTGCAAATATGGACATTTGTATGACATGATCATAACCACTGGTGATAGTAACGAATATCCTTGGCCCATAGTGCATGAATAATTCGATGATGTGATTGGCAGGATCATGACCATTAGTTAACAGTTGAATGTCTTTGGCCGTAGTGCACTGACAGACAATTGATTGGTATTGTAAGACCCCGAATTTTATGAAATAAAAGTATTCAATTTTTCTTATAATTACTATTCAGTAAATGGTTAAATTGAAAAAAGTTAAATTTAAGGGTGATATATGAATTTTTTTTCAAAATACACAAGTGGTTATAAAATATTCATTGTTGTCGGGAAATATTCGTTTGGTCGTGGAATATTCTTTCTGTCGGGAAATATTCGTACGACGACGCAGCTATTTGTGGGCCCCATAATAGAATAACTGTCGGATGAAGAAAATGAAAAAATTAAGTTTTTATAAATAACGGCGTAATCGTTACCGTTAACACTGTTGGAATACCTAGTTGGTAAAATAAAGTAATACGCGTTGTTGCACAGTAGCACACGATATTACACAGTATTTTTGAATTATGGATTCTTACGTAAGAAGACACTACTCAATAATTGTTACAGTAATTACTGTTCAATATTTTATTTTATTGATTCAATAGTTGTTGCGTTGATATTTTATATTATTGTTGTTTCAATAATTGTCACTGCACAATATTTCTCATTATCAGATCAATAATTCATATTATTTGAATAATATTATTAGATAGAATTATTGGTAATGTCTAGAAAGTTCTTTCAAGGAGAGGTTTGGTCACCTAATTGCGTGCTGGTAAGGAGAAATTCTTATTGAAAAGCACCGTCTTTCCTGGGAACGGCCTGATTGTCATAATTGTGATTCTGTAATATTATTTGTGAATAATTAATTATTGATTTATATGATAAGGAAATATTTATTTGATGTGGATATAAATGATGAATTTATTTATGTGGTTATAAATGAAGGAATTAACGTTGTGTTATTTTATCAGTATTTTTGTCGGAATGAAGGTATTAAAAATTAAACCAGTGTTTTTGAGATATATTGCGCGAGTTATAATTTTTAATCCGACCATCGGATCGTTGTAATTTTTGGATATGTTATACATATATAAGTTGAGTATATGTCCACAAATTTTGAACCGTTAAAAATGAACGTATGATTTGTTATGAATTTTAAGAGGTGAATGGTTCAGAAATTGTTGAAGTATTCGAATTTAGCATTTTGGTGAAAAATTCTAGAATTGTGTGGGCCCCACTTGTGGTTGGTGAAGAAATGTGCTGAATTTTATTTCAAATGTGGTGGGTGAGAATAGTAGCAGGCACACCCATCAGGTTGCAGGTCAAGTCTGCTAAAATTTTCCTATAAATAAAGGGCTAAGTTAGAATTGAAAATCACACCAGAAATAAGTTTTCTCTCTTTCTCTCTCTAGATTATTGAGTGTATTTTATGAGTATTTAGATACTTGGTGAGTTGATATTCATCAGTACAAGTTTCCTTCAACGTCATATCAGATATCCAGTCAGAAGTGCTGCTCTTTTGAGGTAAGGGATAGTAAGGGATTTAAGAGTTATTATGTTTTTCAGTTCGTACTTCTTCTGATCTTCAAAAAATTCTGGAAAAATTTGAAATGATATGTTGATGAGTTTTATTGATTGTATCCAAAAATGGTAATTTTTGGATGTATAGATTAAGAGTTATGAATTTTATGAGAAAAGACTATTTTAAAAGTAACCACTTATAACTCCTTGTGGTTAACTCCAAAATTGATGAAATTTTTATTGGGAGTACATCTATATAATATCAGTGTACTCTGTGAATTTCGGAATTTTTGGATAAAAGTACAATTTATGATAAATGTCTAAATATTCGGCAGTTTTGGCCATATGAAAAATAGTAAATGAATTTTAAAAATTCTAAGAAAAATATATGTTCAATATGGGACTATATTCTGCTAAATCCCAGAAAAGAAATATTTTTAAAACTGATTTGGTATTTTTCATAAAAATAGACTAGTTATGAATAAATGAGTTAAATATGTTATGTGAAGGAAGAAAATTGGAAAATAAGATTTTATGGCTTGAGAATCATATATGTGGTATATGCAGATTTTTGATGAGGGTTTTGGTTATTGGTGATGAAACCTTATAAGTTTGGCATTTTATGATGATTAAATGCATTATTTATTAAAGTATAAACAGTTAAAATAAATTGTTTATAAGTTTAAGAAATATTATTCTTTCAATATCATTATACCAAAATATTGGTATGGATTTTATTGTGGAATTTCTACCTTTTTATGTCAGGGTTACTATTCATGAGTTACTATTCACGGGTACTATTCACTACAAAATTAGTTTCTTTTTCTAACCTAAATTATACTTGATTTATGAATATTACTCTGGAGATTAAAACTATATATTGATTATATTGATTTTATTATCATATATAATATTTTTATAACCCTGATGTTGAAATTCTCTTTCACTGGAGTGTAAAGATGAGTAGATTATTGGTATGATCATGACTAGGGTTCTCTTTGGCCAGTAGTGAAAAGTTGAACTGTGACTGGTATGATCATGACCATTGAATTTATAATTGAATATCTTTAGCTTATGTGCAAATGTGAATTGATCAACATAGTTATAATTATTGTTTATATAAATTCTGAAATGATTATATATTTCTTTGAGATATTAATATATTTGGCCTGTAGTGCAAATATGAACTGTTAAGAAATATCTTTGGCCTGTAGTGAAAAGATGTACTGTTAATGAATATCTTTGGCCCGTAGTGCAAAGATGACATATTGTTAAATATCTTTGGCCAGTGGTGCGAAGATGAACTGTGGATGAATATCTTTGGCCGTAGTGCAAAGATGAATTTATTAGTATGATTATGAACAGGAACTGTGATTTGGTATAATCATGAGATTTAATGTTTCAGGTAAAGACATGTGATGAAAATTATATTCGTCCTGGGTACGAAGATGAATTTAGAATTACAATTATGATTATGAGATATTCATATAATTGTGGAAAGGAACTGTTGATTGATGTTACAGGGATAAAACATTGTTGGTGGACTTTTAACATGGAGAAGATAATAGACTGTATTGTCTATTTGACTCTTCTAATGGATTGTTCGTTCCGCTGTAACTATGGTTGAAATTTTTATCATCTACCATATGTTCTAAATCTCTGATTTGTTATTGATGAAGGCTATTGATAATTTAATTATCTTTAGTCATGATATTCTTTACTGAGCTAGTTGTGCTCACCATATTTGTGACACCCCCAAAATAGGTATACATCACCCATTCTGAGTTGTCAATACACGGTTCAGAAACAACTACAACTTTATTAATACAACATGTAAACTATGAGTTTAAATACAGATATTGCCATCTAGACAATATCCACATACAAATAAATCCCCATCATAATTATTGATACATTATTTTACAAAAATGGTGAGGACTACTAAACAACTCTCCCTAGAACCTTCATTCCATACCCTGACTCGTACTCGCTATATTCTCGCCTCCTGAGAAGAAAAATGGAACAAAAAGGAAAAAGGGTGAGCTCAACTAGCCCAGTAAAGAATATTATGACTAAGATAATATACAACAAATTATCGTTAGTCTTCAACATGGAAAAATTTGATAGAATACAATAGACAACAAATGTTAAATCAATATTCGCAGCGGAAAAATATTAATTCATAGAAGAGTTACGTAGAGAATGAAATCTACTAATGTCTATGAATTTAATAGTCCATCAACAGTATTTTTATCCCTGTAACATCAATCAATGCATCTCTTGAATCACATATTCATCCTTGCACTACAGGCCAAGAATATTCATCAGTTGGTCATGTTCATCTAAACAACTGTTCATCTTTGCACTACGGGCCAAAGATATTCATCAGAAATCATTCATCTTTGCACTACAGGCCAAAGATATTCAATAGTATCATCATTTAAGACTGAGGATGATGGAAAATATTTTTAAAGAAACGAATCCAGTGAAACAAAATGACAAGGATTAAGGATTAAGGATTCGTACTTTGTTTTATCCATGTCCAAAAATACCTCAAAAATAATCATAGTGATGTAAAATTCAAGAATGATCAAAACATGGATACAATCAAAGCTAGTATCCGGAATAGATATTTTAGACAAAAAGAAAAAATTTCATTTTTCGGTGAATAGTGTCGTATTTTCGTGAGTAGTATCGTATACGTGAATAGTGTCGTATACGTGAATAATAACTCCGACACCAAAAGATAGTAATTTCACAAAAAAAACATCTTCACGCTTCGTGAATAGTACTCGTGAATAGTAACTCGTGAATAGTAACTCATGAATAGTAACTCGTGAATAGTAACTCATGAATAGTAACCCCGACATGAAAAAGTTCCAAATTTGATAAAAAGTTCATATCAATACTTCGGCATAATGATATTAGAAGAAATAATATCATTTTTAAAAAAAAAATATCCCTTACCTCGGAAGATCAGTACTTCTAGTTGAAACACCGGATATAGGCTATGACTTGAACTTTCACCGTATAGCAATACTCAAAGTATACTCAAAATACTCACAAGAATACGCTCGATAATATAAAGAGAGAAAACTTCAGTTTCTGGTGTGATTTTTAATTCTAACCTAAGCACATATTTATAGAAAATTGCTTAGAACACCAAAACAGAAAATTTATTATAATAATAATATATATAAAAATTTTCTACGCCCATTTAGAATCTGCAAATTTGAATACAAACCACATGCTCCCTTCTAGAAGAAGTACAAAAAACGTTTTTTATAAAATAAATAATTAAAACTTCCAAAAATCAATTATTTCGGAGCTTCAGAACTTCAATAATTCATAATAAATAGCCCTTTTTGTCAGAAAATTCGAATCTCGTGAGTTTTTATAGGAAATTCAATTCTGCACAACTTTGCAGAAGGAAGTTTTTCCAAATTCCAAACAGAAATTGACCAAAATTCACAAACGGGCGATTTTACAGGCTATAATCAAATTTCAGTCAATAAATGGGGTCCACCGACATGTTTAACATGTTTTAAATATTTTTGGTAACAAAAATACTCCTCCTCCACATATACTCATATATCCCACATTCATCGTAAAAATATCATCATTATTATATTATTAAAATATAATAATATATTTAAATAAATTATTTTATCATAAAAAGATAAAATATTAATTTTCAACAATTGTCACATTAAAATTTTCTCCATCTATATCCATATAAAATCAATATTTTCCTCATCATATAAATCAATAATTTAATTATTCACAAATAATATTACAGAATCACAATACTGACAACCAGGCCGTTCCCAGGAAAGAGGGGGCTTTCCAATAAGAATTTCTTCTTACTGGCGCGCAATTAGGTGACCAAACCTCTCCTTAGACAGAACTTTCTAGACATTGTCAATAATGTTATCTAATAATATTATTCAGATAATATGAATTATTGCTTTGATAATGAAAAATACTGTGTAATGACAATTATTGAAACAACAGTAATATAAAAATATCAACGCAACAGTTATTGAATCAATATAATAAAATACTGAACAATAATTACCGTAACCATTATTGAGTAGTGCCTTCTTACGTAAGAGTCAATAATTGGTGCAATACCGTGTGCTACTGTGCAACAACGCGTATTACTGTATTTTAACCACCGGGTATTCCAACAGTGTAAATGGTAACAACTACGCCGTTATTTTTAAACAACTTATATTTGTCGTTTTCTTCCTCCAATCGCTTTCCGTTATGGGCCCCCACATGGCTGCGCCGTCGTACGAATATTCCCCGACAGTACGAATATTCCACGACCAAACGAATATTCCCCGACAACAATGAATATTTTATAACCACTTGCTTATTTTAAAATATTTGCGTATTTTACCCATAACTAACCACATTAATCACATCAACCCTTATTATTTCAAAATAATAATTAGAGGAAATTAAATTTCATTTATTAATTATTTGGGGTCTTACAATATTGCTTCATAATTCCTTTCAGGTAATAAAAGTGTAGCTGGGTCTAGCGGGGGTAACAAGGGAATAGAACGGTGGTCTCTAGCTGTGGAGTTCTCCCTAAACAGTATAGACAAGTGTGTTGTATACATCTTTTAGTAGTTATATTTGGTGAATCATATAGGGAGAGGCGAACCCAACGTTGGAAGGGTGTTTTGCCACTATCATACAAGATGTCTAATGACATACAACCTCGTGTCATCATAAGACAGGGTTGTGCTCATCCACTTGCTGAGTATATTTACGAGCACTACCTATATAATCTTGGTGTTTGTTTGAAGTATAATTCTCAATTTGAGACAGCGGAGATAATGATAAATCAAGAGAAGACTCACCATTGAGAAGAATATGATAGTAATCTTCTCATTTTTTTTGGGGTCTATTGGGTCAACCAAGGATAATTTTGTGGCCATATGATATCTATCATAACCTAGAAGAATGGCCTCACTATTCTGTGACATAGTGTGATAATAATTGTAATGAGGACTCCATTGAGAGTTGATAGTCTTAAAGGCAATATTCTTATTAAAACTCTTAGATTATGTTATGTCGTATTTTACATGACTGTTGTGTAATTAAGTTTGTAGTTGAATTTTGTACCATGTATCTGGCGACCCAAGATGAGTGATGTATACCTGTTTTGAGGGCGTCACATGTATCGATACTCAATTTTAAGTATGTTCGGTAATCGGTCCAGTATGGGCCGATAATATACCGATGAACTGGCCTACCTGTATCACCTCTAAACAATCAAACTTTATTTGGATTTGGACATATCCAAAAACTTCATTTGGATTTGGGCTTATTCAAAAAACTTCATTTGGATTTGGGCTTAAAAAACTTCATTAGGATTTGGGCTTACCCAACAAATCTTGACTAGTTCTTGACTTGAAAAAATGTCACAAGTTAGTAATATTATTAAAATAACTTAATTTTATCTCAAATATAAATTCAATGAGTATAAATGTATTCACAAGGTATTGATTATAATTATACTCTTTGTTATAATTCTTATTATCTAGGCTAACAATTATTATTAAATTAATAATATTATATATTATTTTATCCTATAATAAAAGTATAGATTAATATTTGTATATGCTTACATAATTAATTTGTTATAATATATCAATACTATATAACAATTCATGTACTTTTTGATCATTTTGCATTATTTCAGCAGCAATGGTTGTAATTCTAATCGAACAAGAATCATAATTTCAACAACATAACTTGATGGTATACGAACAAAATTATAACTTTTCAAACGTTGTTTTAGCTACGTTTGCAAGCTGTTGCAACGCGGCCATATAAACGAACAAACTCTAAGTAATGACTTAATGTCACTTCATAGTTTAAAATTTTACAAATATATGTTTAATATTAAAACATACTAAAAATGAAAATGTACGTTTGATTTTGGAAGCAATTAAAGTAATATGGTAAAATTAATGGGACGATTGTTTCGTACTTGTAGTATTAAATCTAGTTTAGGTTCTTTACTGGTTAATCCATTCTATTGGACCAACTTCAAAATGTGAAAGCGTAATTACTCTCTACGTTTCAGTCTCACTAATTTGCTAAAAAATTTATTCTGAAAAAAGAGTTATGTGCATGAAACTGAAGCTGTTAAATAAGAAAACAGGATGAATTAAGCTCCAGTAAATACACGAGCATTATTAACACAAGATAAGACATAAGACATCAAACTTACAAGCTGAGCAATGGAAGTGAAAGGCACGGCCTTGGTCACCCCAACCATCGCACATAAACTTGTAAATCCGTAATATATAGTATTATTTAATATATATAAATATGATAAAACAGAACATAAATCTATATATATATATATATATATATATATAACACAGAAAATATTAATAAAGAAATCCGAGTCCTTTGAATTCACAAAGTCTCCTTAAAGCAAATTTATTCTCTCACAGGTGCTAAGGATTAAATTGAATAATTGCTTCCCAAGATAAAAGGGATTTTCAATTCTTAATTAGAAGCACTTCAAAATTAAGAACACTTTGAACCAATATTTATGTTATGTACTGAACCAGAAAATGATACTAATGATGCATGCATAAAGTAAACTTAAAACGGATTAAAATAAATCTTACTGCACAATATATTGCAGAAACAGGAAAACTTATTGCAGAAACGGAACGGAAACTATTGCTGCAACGGGAACGGAAAATCTATTGTAGAACGGGGATTGCAGATTGTAACGGGACTCTGTTTTACAGAAACTGGAAGGAACAAAACAGAACAGGATTCTGCAGAAGTTAAGGAACGAGATTTGCAGAAGTTAAGGAACGAGATTTGCATAAGGGAAGGAACGTAGTATTGATATATAACTTAAAAAAAATCTGATAATAAATTAAATAAATTTTGTTCAAAAAATTTATTTATCACATGACCCGCCCGGACGGCAGCGCGTGGGTTTGAACCTTGCCTTGGCTAGGTCTTCTCCCTTCCACATAAGTAGAGTGCCCCTTCCATTGAGCAAACATCCCATATATATGTTCTTCATTTTTCCCTCACATTCTATGTGAGACTATGCAATTTTCAATATATCAAGTAGGTGACTTTGGAATCAATTTTCTCATTCAATTCCTAATGGATTTGAACAAATAAATATACCACGTTATACTCCTCGCGGAGGAGAACGCATTGGTGCATTGACCCGGCATTTATGGATTGTGGGTCCTACAATAAAGTAAGCCTCAAAATGCTTTAATATTTATTTTGTCAACCCATTTCCAACAAAACTTGCCGATTTCGTAAGACGTATTTGCGAGTAAAATGAGAGGGTGGGCAGGGTAGGATGGATGTTTAATGGTTTTTGATAACTCATAGCAAGACTCGTGTAGAAAAAAGTTGCATTTGGATTTGGTGCAGATGGCTGCGTAGCCTGAAAGGTATTTCTCGCAACCTGAGCAAATTATTTCGTCGCCCTCGTCTGCCGTCGAGAGATGCAAGGCGTGGCCGCGTGGGGTGGCTAAAATGCTTCATCTCTCTGTTTTTTCTCGCTCTTTGTTTTTGTTGTGTGCGCAAAATGAGTTTAAGTGTTATTTATGGGAGTTCAAAGACGACATAGGGCAATTTTTTTTATTTGTCTCTCTCATAACTAGTGGGTGGCAAGCAACCCGAAAAAAATTCATCACTTTTTTATTTTAAATCTTTGATTATTTGATGTCTTATTTTATATTTTTTGAAGAATGTTTAATTATCAGGGTTTATGAAGTTTGCAGTTGTATCGTTTAATACCTTTGGTAACTATATTAAAAATGGTGCAATGCAGTGCGTTTCTATTCTAAATTTTATGTTTTTGAATTAAATAAGTTGTATTTAAGATAAATTACTTTTACACGAACTAGATTTTAAATGCACCAAACCAAACGCTCAATAAATTAGTAGACGAACAAAATAATATACTCCGTCCATCTTAAAAAAATAACTAGAGTAAATTTTTTACTCAAATTAAGAAACCAAATATAGTAAACTGTGAAATTTTGTATTTTCCTTAAATTAGTGGGCTATACCAAAATACTTTTTAAGGGTAGAAGAATTTTTATGTAAAATTTTATTATGTTTGTTATTGGACAAAAAAATATAATTGTACTTTATTTATGGGACTGAAGGAGTAACATTTTTAGGTGTACGTTATTATGTGTTAAATTTTTTTTTTCTTTGACAATCCTTGATAACGAAAGTTGTTATTAGCATTGAACATTTAGTCGTGTTGTGGTTTAAATGCTCATGGCAGTGGAATTCTGGAAAAAATATATCTTGGTTGACTTCACAATTTTTGGATTGATAAATGATGGCTCCCACGTACTATATGACCAATCATATGGTTAGAAGCCTGAGTTGTTTGAATTTTCGTATGTTGCCAGTGGACAAAATGTTGTCCGCTGAATTGTAATAGATTAACTGCTTCATACTATAATAAATTGAAATGCTGAGATCTGATGATGAATAATTGAATATTTAGGGACCTCATAATTCCTGCACGATATTATAAAGTTATGTCGTTTGAGTTATAGTACTTTTGATGAAGTTACGTTTAATTATGTAGGTCAGAATGGTAATAGAGTAATTCATGATCTTGCGACGCTTCGCTTGAACGACGCATTATTTCAAAGGGTTATAGTGTCGGGGTCGGATAATTAATTTTAGACGGATACAGTTTTTCGTCGTCAACAGTTGTCTAGCCATGCTCACTTTCACTAACTAGCTCAGAATATTGTTTCAGGGGCCACCGCCGAGAGTCCGCAGAGCAGTTCGCCGCGTTAAGTGACGAGGTGCTCCAGATGGTAGTTATTCTACTATTGGAAGCTTTAGGTCATCCCTCGTAGCCTACTCAGGTATTTTGCATGTTATTTTATTTTCATTTAGTAGTGTCTTTAATTCTCACATATATACGAATTGGACTAATGATTTATATTTTTAATCCTATTAACAGGGTGGCTATGGCGAGCGAGCTGGTGATGCCGATGGCAATCCGGGGGACGATGACGCTAATTTTCATACACCAGAGCAGCACCGTCGTCCACCCTCGCTCGTTGATCCTCCTACTAGTTTATAGTTCATTTGTATGAATTTATTCATTAAATTATTATTTGTATAGATTTATTCATTATAGTGTAGTTTAGTTTAGTTCAGTTGACTATGTACGAGTTTTATAAATCATATTGTATAATTTATGGAACATTGACGTATGTATATTTGTTATTGTTGATCAGTTACTTCATATTAATATTAATTACTTAGTTTGCGTTTTGATATGATGAGATAAAACATGTTTTTATAGTTATGTTGGATGTGAAATATATTATGTAAGACCCCAATTTTTTATGAATAAAATTTAATTTTTCTAAATAGTAAGGTGTTGATTTAATAAATGTTATAGTATGTGTGATATGTGCAAATTATATGAAGTGAACAGTCTATCAGAGAATATTCGTTTTGTCGGAAAATATTCGTTTTGTCGAAATTTTTTTTGAAAATCTCGTTTGTTAAAAATAATATTCGTACAATATCATTAAAACATAACAAATAACAATTTCTAATTTCAATAATACCTTTGATGCAGAAATTTCTTCATGGTTGAAAATACAAATATTGATCCAATTTCGAGAAGCTAAATCTCCTATATTTTATCCATTTTCTGCTTTCATAGTTGTAAGTTGTAACGTTACAAAAATTCACTAAACCTTTTCAAACACACTCTATGCCTCACAGTTATAAGAATTTCTACATTATAAAATTTTTACTTTGCACAACCATATATATAAAGACATACAAAAAGATATTAATGCATATTCTGCCCAAGTGTAAATTTATCTCTCAACCAAACTATAAAATAAAATAGAGTATTAAATACATTACAACAACGACACTAAAAAGATACATGGAAGAACTCATTCAAAATCAATATCACAATAACCCTAAGTCATGATTCTTAATAGTTTAATCAATAACCACCAACGAAACATCACATTCAAGTAGGAACAATCAAACAAATTACTATATTTCAAACAAAGTTTAGAATTTCACATTACTCATATATTGTTCAACCCATAAACCAATCCGTCAATATATGTAACATATTTTATATAATATATAATATATAATATATAATATATAATATGTGCATGTATACATACATATGTACAATAATATAATATAATATATAATATACTACATATATAGATATACTTGTATACATACATATGTATATCACACACACACACACACACACACACACACACACACACACACACACACACACACACACATATATATATATATATATATATATATATATATATATATATATAACTCTTCCCTAAATATTTATAACTTATAAAATTAGCTCTCTCTTACGCCTATACCTACTTAACCCACTCATTCCCTCCTCAAATCTATCCCAAAATCTAAATCCCACTACATCCATCGTTCTTACTGCTTCCCTCCTTTCTCCAATAAGGTTGCTACTTTTGTCAAATCTGTTTTCTCAAACAGAAATTTAAGTTAAAAATAATATACCAATAAATAGTACCTATTGTTCGTGGAGAAATAAAAACTTCTAAATTTAGCAAGCCTACTAAGAATTAATACAACCTGCAAAATATTTTAACAACACTTTCTAATTTCAATAATACCTTTGATGCCAAAATTTCTCTATGGTTGCAAATTCTAATATTGATCCAATTTCGAAAAACTGAATCTCCTATATTTTACCCATTTTCTGTTTACATAGTCGTGAGTTGTAACGTTATAAAAATTCACTCAACCTTTCCAAGCCACACTCTATGCCTTACTACAGTTATAGTAATTTCTACATTACAAAATTTTTACTTGGCACAACCATATAAAGACATACAAAAAGATATCAATACATATTCTGCCCAAGGGTAAAATTATCTCTCAACAAAACTATTAAATAAAATAGAATATTAAATATAGTATAACAAATACACTAAAAAGATATACGGAAGAAATCATTCAAAATCAATATCAATATAAACCTAAGTCAAGATTCTTGATAATTTAATCAATAACCACCAACGAAGCATTACATTCAAGCAAGAATAATCAAACAAATTACTATTCCGAACAAAGTTTAGAATTATACATTACTCATATATTTGTCAACTTATAAACCAATCATTAAATATATGTAAATTATTTTATATATTATATAATATATAATATGTATGTATATGTGTATATTATGTATATAATATATTATATAATATACTACATATATAATATATAGATATACTTGTATACATACATAATGTTTATTAAATATATAATATAATATAAAATAATATAATATATATTTATGACTCTTCCCTAAATATTTAGAACCTATAAGATCAATCCTCTTATACGCCTATACCTACTTATCCCTCTATTTCTCTCCTCAAATCTATCACAAAATCTAAATCTCACTCACTACATTCTTACTACTTCCCTCCTTTTTCTCCAATAAGGTTGTTACTATTGTCAAACATGTGTTCTCAAATAAAATTTAAGTTCAAAAAATAAGAATAAAAAATAAAATATACCAATAAATAAATAGTACCACTTGTTCCGGGAGAAGTAAAGACTTCTAAATTGAGCAAGCTTGCTATGAATGAATACAACCTGCAAAATATTTTGAAAATCTCGTTCGTTAAAAATAGCAATAGTACAATATCATTAAAATATAACAAACAACAGTTTCTAATTTCAATAATACCTTTGATGCCGAAATTTCTTCATGGTTGCAAATACCAATATTGATCCAATTTTGAGAAGTTGTATCTCCAATATTTTACTCATTTTTTTTCTTACATAGTTATGAGTTGTAACATTACAAAAATCCACTCAACCTTTCCAAGCCACACTTTATGTCTTATAGTTATAGTAACTTCTACATTACAAAATTTTTACTTGGCACGACCATATAAAGACATACAAAAAGATATCAATACATATGTTGTCCAAGTGTAAAATTATCTCTCAATAAAACTATAAAATAAATTAGAATATTAAATACAGTATAACAACTACACTAAAAAGATACACAAAAGAACTCATTCAAAATCAATATCACAATAACCCTAAATCATGATGATTCTTGATAGTTTAATCAATAACAACCATCAAAGTATCACATTCAAACAATCATTAAATATATGTAAATTATTTTATATATTATATAATATATAATGTATCTATACATACATATTTATATTACGTATATAATATAATATATAATATACTGCATACATAGATATACTTGTATACATACATATTTATATTACATATATAATATAATATAATACTCCCTCCATCCCAAAATAATAGACGTTTTAGAGTATATTTTTTTTCCCAAAATATTTGACGTTCTACATTACCAAGAATATTTTGCCATTTTTTTTCCTTTTCTACCCTTCCTTCCCCACCACCATTAATGACTATTTCCTCTGTGACAATTACCGTGTTTCACCATTAATGGATTCCTTCCCGTGTTTTCTCTGTGAAAGATAATGACACCCAACACTGTGTTTTCCTTCCCGTGGCTTCCTTCCCATACCGTGTTTGTTAGCTTCGCAGAATTAATGAAGATTGGTCGGAATTACTTTTGGCCATTAATGGTCAGATCTCGATCAGATCCGGCCAAAAAGAAATGAAGAAGATTGGCCGGCCGATAAGAGATGAAGAAGATCGGTCAGATCTAGGTCAAATCTCTATAGCACAAAAAGTTAGTACAAAAAAGGGTCATTAACTTGGGGCATTAGAGTTGAAATAGCACTACAAAACATCTTCATGGCTGAGTTGTGAAGCAACAAACTTGTCAAGCAACAAACATCTTTAAGGCCGCCGGTAACGGCGCCGGCTAAATAGCCGGATCTGGTGTAGTACTGGAGGTTTTTGCTCCAGGAACGGCGATGGACGGCAGCTTCGGTAGCTTTGATAAGGTTAATCGATCGTTATTTTTGTGGGTTTCCAAGCGGGGAGTCATGTTTAATAAGGGCAAAAGAGTCATATTAAATATTTCTTAATTGTTGCAAAGAATCCTTAAACGTCTATTATTTTGGGATGGAGGGAGTATATATTTATACCTCTTCCGTAAATATTTAGAACCTATAAAATTAGTCTTCTTCTACGCCTAAACCTACTTACCCCTCTATTTCCATCCTCAAATCTATCACAAAATCCATATCCACTACATTCTTACTACTTCCCTCCTTTCTCCAATAAGGTTGCTACTCGTGTCAAACCTTTGTTCTCAAATAGAAATTTAAGTTAAAAAAATAAGAATAAAAAATATATATCAATAAATAGTATATCTTGTTCCAAGAGAAGTAAAGACTTCTAAATTAAGCAAGTCTGCTATGAATCAATACAACCTGCAAAATATTTTGAAAATCTTGTTGGTTAAAAATATCATTATTACAATATCATTAAAACATAACAAACAACAATTTTTAATTTCAATAATATTAACCTTTGATGTCTAATTTTTTTCATGAAAGAAAGTGATTTTCCCGTGTCCATTACGTTAACAAAGGTCAGTAATATATAGTTGTTACAAGAGAGAATCTAGGCTCTAATTAAGGCTATTACAAGAGAGAATCTAGGCTCTAATTAAGGTAACAAATTATACACGTAACATACACAAAAGATAATTAAAAATTATTTCTATATTTACATATATGCTATCACACCCCCGCAGTCGAAGCGGGAGGTTTTCGTTCGTTGAGACTGTCCCGAAAATATTCAAATAGAACCAATGGAAGACCTTTTGTAAAAATATCAGTAATTTGATAGCGTGACGAGACATGTAAGACACGTACTTGTCCATGAGCAACCTTTTCGCGATCAAAGTGAATATCCATCTCGATATGTTTAGTGTAATGATGTTGAATAGGATTTCCAGAGAGATATATTGCACTAACATTATCACAGTAGACCAATGTAGCCTTTTCAATAGGACAATGAAGTTCCAGAAGAAGGTTTCGTAACTAAAAAGACTCAGAAACCACATTGGCGACCCCTCGATATTCGGCCTCTGCACTAGATCGAGACAAAGTAGCCTGCCATTTCGAGGACCAAGAGATCAAATTATCACCAAGAAATACACAATAACCAGATGTCGAGCATCTGGTATCTGGACACCCACCCCAATCGGCGTCTGTATAAGAAACTAGAGTGGTTGTCGAAGATGGATATAAATGCAAGCCATGGCTAGAGTGCCCTGAATATAGCGCACAATGCGCTTTAGAGCATGCATGTGTTACTCCAGCGGGTTATGCATGAATAAACAAATTTATTAAACAGCATAAGATATGTCAGGTCTCGTGAAAGTGAGATATTACAGGACTCCTATAAGGCTACGATAATGTGATCGATCATCATATGGTAGGCTAGAAGTAGCACTTAGCGTCGATTTAGTATCAACCGGTGTGGGACTGGGCTTACAAGATGACATGCCAGCCAGTTCTATGATCTCTTCAGCATACTTCCTTTGAGACAAAAATAGACTACCTGCATGACGAGTTATAGCTATCCCTAAGAAATAACTTAGTGGCCCCAAATCTTTTATAGTAAATTCTGAGCCGAGAAGAGTCATGACAGACTTACGAAGAACATCAGAGGAAGAAGTTAAGATAATATCATCCACATACAGAAGAATGTAAGCCATATCAGTACCTTTACGATATATGAAGAGAGAATGATCAGACTTGCTATGAGAGAATCCAATAGTAGAAATATAATTTGCAAACCTTTTGTACCAGGCCTGTGGAGCTTGCTTGAGCCCATACAAAGACTTCTTCAGCAAACAGACATAGTCAGGATGTGTTGGGTCTCGAAAACCCATTGGTTGTTGCATGTATACAGTTTCCTTAAGTTCTCCATGTAAGAAAGCATTCTTCACATCAAGCTGGTGAATAGGCCATGCTTTAGAGATAGCTAAATTGAGAACAGTGTGAATAGTTTCCAGTTTGACTACCGGGCTAAAAGTCTCGCAATAATCCACGCCAACCTGTTGAGTTTTTCCATCACCTACAACTCGGGTTTTATGCCTCTCAAAAGAATTGTCAGATTTTTCTTTATGTCCAAAAATCCACATCGAACGAATCATATTAACATCAGGTGGATGGGGCACCAAATCTCACATCTTATTTTTAATAAGAGCATTATATTCATCATCCATAGCCAATTTTCAATTTGGGTCATGAAGGGCAGACACGGGGTTACGAGGTAGAGGTGATTTAGTAACATGACCGTACTTTTTATCGGGCTTAAAAATCCTATGTTAACTCCTAATAAATGGTTTGTGACCTGGAATTGGAGGAGGTTGGACTGAGACATGTGGGTCAGCATCAGGGTTTAGAAAAAAAAGTGGTTCGGTGTGCGATGGGTTGCTAGGTGTTGGGCCCGGAGGACGCATTAGACAAGTTGGGCTGCTGGTAGCTGGGTCAGGGTGAGCAAGAGAAGTAGGCGAGTTAGGTATTGCCTGGCTTGGGATGCTTTGTGAGGCCAAATGATGGACTACATGAGGAGATAAACCATCATAAAAAAATCATATGTGTGAGTTGATGGAGTATGCACTTTAGCAAAAGGGAATTCGGTCTCATCGAAAATGACGTGGTGACTTATTATGATTTATTTGAGGATAAATCATAGCATTTGTAGCCACAATGATGAGATGGATAACCCAAAAAGACACACGGGGTAGAGCGGGCTTGTAACTTGTTAATTGTAGTAGATGGGAAAAGAGGGTAGCACAAGCAACCGAACACCCGAAGATGAGAATAGGATGTGTCTTTTTGATAGAGAATTTTGAGAGGGGATTGATAGGCTAATTGTTTACTTGGAAGGATGTTGAGAAGGTAGGTTGCCATTTGTAATGCATGATGCCAAAATGATGGTGGTAAGGAAGCATGGGCAAGTAAAGTGCGAACAATGTTGTTAACGGTTCAAATTTTCCTTTCGGCTTTTCCATTTTGTGATGAAGAATGAGGACAAGAAAGACGAAAAGACAAATCATTAGCTTTTCAAAATTCCCAAAATGGCCCATTATCAAATTCCCTACCATTATCACATTGAATGTTCTTTATTTCCCATTCAAATTGAGTGCGTATGAATGCTTTAAATGTTAATAAAGTGGAAAAAGCTTGAGACTTTTAAGACAGGGGAAGATTGCACAAAAAATTAGAGTAATCATCCAACAAGAGGATATAATATGTGTGACCCGAAGAGCTCAAAACGGGAGATGTTCAAAGATCACTATGGATAATATCAAATGGCATAAAAGTGCATGAAGTAGACGCAACAAAAGGTAATTTAACATGTTTTCCAAGTGAGCAAGAATGACAAACATGAGAACTATGAGTTCTATTACATTCAATAAATTTGTTTAGCCTAAGAGAGTCAAAAATAGGTGCTCCCGGATGACCCAAACGTTCATGCCATAAAGATGGTTCTAAAGCTGTAAAAGTTGAAGGTGAGGTGGCTTGATTTGTGGTGATGGTGGTGGTGATGGGATAAAGCTCGCCCCGACTATCACATCTCATTAGACGCATCCCCGTCTGAAAGTCCTTTACAGAAAACTCAAAAGGATCAAATTCAACAGAAACTGAGTTATCAATAGTAAACTTCCGAACTGAAACTAAGTTTTTAACAAGTTGAGGAGCATGAAGGACATTCTTTAAGGATAAAGGTGGGTTCGGGGGAGATAAATTTGTATGAACATAACCATGAATTGGAATTGAATGACAATTTTCGACAATTATACCCCCATTATTGCTCAAATTAAAATAAGACGAGAGATTACCTTGCGTGGATGTTATATGAGAGGTGGCTCCGGTATCCATGGACCAGTTTACATCCGGAGGAGTGAGCCCAAGTGTGTGCATCGCGGCCTTGATGTCGGTTGAAGGGGGCTATGTTGCGGCAGAATATGCTTGCTGAGGGCGTGGGCCAAGAACTCCAGCCTGCGTCTGCTGAGTTGTTGGGCTGGCCCAACGAACTGTTAGGTAAGGACAAGGAGGAATGGCCCATGGCATGAAAGACTATGGCCACTTTGTTTCCCACTGCCCGTCCAAGGCTGCAACTACTACTGTTGGCTGGGCCGCTACTAACCTCCGTCGTGACTACCAGTGCTGCCACCGCACTTGCCGCCACCGCCGCGGTTTTACCGCAGTTGTTGCAGTTTTGACCCTTTTTACAACCACCGTTAGGACGATTTTGAGGGTAATTTTCAGAGGATGAATTATCATCGGACTCCCTTGCAATCATGGCGACATTCGAACTCGTAACAACCTATTTTGCTAAGCCCACCTCTTCAAGAGTGAGCATGGATCGAGCTTGATAGAAAGGTGGAAGGGGATTGCTTTGACGAATTGTTCCCACCCCTCTATATGCTTCGGTGAGGCCGGCTACCATTTGAAGGACGAGGCGGTTGTTTGAGACCGAAGCTCTTACGTTCTTGAGTTAATCTGACAAAATCTTGAGCCTTTGAAAATACGCAAAGGCCTTAGGGAAATCCTCCATGTTTATGTGAGAAAATTCTTGCTCAAGAGTCACGGTACGTGAATTTTTGTTGTCTTGGAATATATCACGCAACCGATTCCAAGCATCCATTGTCGTTGAGTCGAGTTCAAGAATTGTATGCAATAAGTCACTCGAGATTGTTACATAAATCCATTGAAGGACCGTAACATCAAGGGTCGACCAAAGTTCTTTTTCATCGTCAGTTGTAGGCACTTTTTCTTTGCCTTCGTCCTGCGGGATGATATGGTTAATGACCCGATGAGATTATGCATGAATTTTGAAGAGTTCTGTCCATGTCGCATATTGGACGTTTTCCAACTCAAGAGTAATGGAGATATGGTTCTTGATGTTAGAGACAACAAGAGCCGGGTGGAATGAGGATTTGGAGTCAGACATGGTGGCTGACGAAAAAAGATTGACGGCGAGAAGTAAATGGTTGGCGAAACACCAGGGCGCGACTAAAAAAGATGGAATAGAAGAAGATTGTGCCCTAGAGCTCTGATACCATGAAAGAAGGAGATTTTCCCGTGTCCATTACGTTAACAAAGGTCAGTAATATATAGATGTTACAAGAGAGAATCTAGACTCTAATTAAGGTAACAAATTATACACCTAACAAACGCAAAAGATAATTAAAGATTATTGCTATATTTACATATATGTTATCACTTTATGGTTGTAAATATCAATATTGATCCAATTCCGAGAAGTAGAATCTTTAATATTTTACCCATTTTTTAATTTACATAGTTGTGAGTTGTATATGTTACAAAAATTCACTCAACCTTTCCAAGCCCACTCTATGCCTTACATGTATAGTAATTTCTACATTACAAAATTTTCACTTGGCACAACCATATAAAGACATACAGAAATAGATCAATACATATTTTGCTAAGTGTAAAATTATCTCTCAACAAAAGTTTAAAATAAAATAGATTATTAAATACAGTATAACAAACACACAAAAAAATACACAGAAGTATTCATTCAAAATCAATATCATAATAATCCTAAGTCATGATTCTTGGTAGTTTAATCAATTAACACCAACGGAAGCATATCATTTAAGCGGGAACAATCAAACAAATTATTATATTCCAAATAAAGTTTAGAATTACACATAACTCATATATGAGGGGGAAAATATGAAAAATGAAAACCGTGTAAAGGAAGAAATTAAATGAAAACTGGGTAAGAGAAGTTTCGATGATTCGGATGACGAAATCCTTATAAGAGTGGAAGAATGTGAAAACCCAAAATTTCATAAATAAAATTTAAATAAGAATTTAATGAATAAATAAATGTCTTATTATAAGACATGACGGGTTTGAGTATTTAAATATATATGAGTTATATATATATATATATATATATATATATATATATATATATATATATATATATGATTTATGTGATTATTAAAATATGTATATAAGTATGATGTATATTTGGAACGAAAGAATTAATGGTTAATTAATGTAACGATTATGGGGCGCTATTCATGCCAAAAATATTATTTATTGAATAAATTAAGTATTTAGATGGAAATTGTTATAGGATTAATTTATTTGGTATAAATATGATTACTCAGATATACGTGGGTTCTTTATATATTTTAGTGCGTAATTTTGGTACGCTAATGGATTAGAAATATAAGTAATCCAATTAAAAGAATTAAATTCGATTTATTTGATAAATGGCTAAATTAAAATGATTAAGTCCGATGAAAGGAATAAAATATGTTGAATATGTGGGAATTAAATGTCCAATTTAATTTTTGCTGGGAACTTGTGACTCATAATATAGAAGCCACTGGAAAAGGCTAGTGCGGAGTCTAGCGGAGCCTAGCGTAGCGGAGAGAAGCGGGGCGCGCTGGAGTAAAGCTTGGAGCAGCGCGGGGCGCGATGGGACTGGAGGAGCTACTGTCCATGTAGCGCGGACCGCGCTATGATTGGCCTGTGAGCAGCGCGGGCCGCGCTGGGTCGGCAGACAAGATTTTTTGGGTTGTTAATTGGAAAGGTTATTATAAATAATTAACCATAATGTGAAGTAGGGTTGGAATATGATTAGTAGGTATATATACTATCTATTGTAAAGCCCTATGTAACCAAGGAATCATCAATAAACAACAAGCCGCCTGTGGAGTACCCAAATTGGGAAACCACATAAATCTCTTATGTTCTTCTTAATTCTCTATCGTTTGTGTGCGTGTGTGCGATCCTATATTCTAACAATTTCACAGTAAACCCAATTTAAATCCAATTTGTAATATAAAAATTGGTCAAATGGGTAGATAAATGGGATATAATTATCAGTATTTGGGATAATTATCAGATATATTGGGAAAAATAGAATTGAATAAATAATGTAGCAGGTAACTATTTGGAGTGTCAATCAATTAAAAACTTGGAAAGAAATATTTAGACCAATTAGAGAGAGAGGGAATATAACTGCTCGGGTGCAACCAAGCATGGGATTGTTATATAAGTTGTTCTGATCTTTTCCCCTTCCAAAACTTTCAGAAATTGTAACAGACGTACAAATGTATCAACAGTCATCCTGTTTCATTTTCCAAAACTTCACTATATATTTTTTCTTTTCATTTCACAAGCAAGGGAAGAGCAGAGAGAGTGGAGAGAGCTAGCAAGAGAAAGTTTTGATGGCTTGAGTAAGGAAGAAACAACCATAAAAACCCTTACTTCATCTTCTCCACCCAAAACCTTCATGTTTTTCTAGAGAAAAAGAAATAGGTGAAGCGGTTATGCATGATTAAAGCTACAGGAGTATTCGAGGAAGAAAGAAATCAGATTCTAGGCAAGAGATCTAATTATAAGAGGTAATACATATACTCTTGATTATGTTTTTGCCAATTGGGCATGTTAGTATGTAGAAATTTTTATGAGTTAGTTTGAAAAATTGGTCTAGGTTTGGATGTCTGTGATATACGAAAAATCAAAGATTGATTCTGTATGAAATCTGGAGTAATATATATGAAAAGAACTCTGAAAATGGGAAGTTTAAAATATGTTTGTCAAAATGTTAAATGAGAAATTTTGGAATTCAAAAGAAGTTAATTGATATAAGTGATACTTGTTTATGTAAAGTAGAAATGGAAGTTTGTTCTAATTATCTAGACTTGTGGGATATCGTTTAAACAGCAAATAAAAGTATTGGTGTATTGTAAATCTGAGTTCTGTAGTAATTAAGCCAAAGCAAAGACTGATCTAAAGTGGCGCGGCCGCTCCACTTCTAAGGCCAAAGACCAGCACGACCGTGTCGGTCTGCAGTTGTTCCAAGAAATTTTATTTGTGTGTTGAGCCTTAGAGCATATAGGATTAAGTCCCTTAAACTCTAATATGAGTCTTGAATGATTTCTGGATTGGCTATGCAAGGATTGGCTTAGTCTAGTATGGTTGAAAAGAGTTTTCTGATAAAAATACTAAAATGTTTTGAATAAAAAACTTTGGTGAATTAAACTAGTTTAAAGGCTTTTAAAGTCCTGTATTATATTTTGGATTGACTGTTTAAGGACTTAAGCATGATAGGAGTTGGGCAGGTTGAGAAAAATCTATTTCTGGGCTAAAAAGGGAGTAGCGCGGCTGCGCCACTCGAAGGCATAAAAGCAATGCGGCCGCCCCGCACTACAGGGCTGCCAAGATGTTTAAAGTGAAGTCTAAAGCTTAGATAAATTTTTAATATTTGTGTCTTAAGTCGTAATAAAAAGGTCAAAGGATGTTTGATATGATTAATTATGAAATGATCATTTAGAACCATGAAAAGGATTCTAAAATAGATTTCTAAAGAAGAACTTCTAAAATAAAAAGAAATGGAAAGAAACAAGAATTAAGAATCAATGTAGATTAAAAAGCTACATTAAGATAGATGTAAACTAAGTTGTATGATCAATATGGTTGATGTGTGTATATACGTGATTTGAATGTGTAGGATATACACAAAGCAGTTAAGCTATATGTTGTAATCAACGCAACAAACATTCTCAGTTTATTTTTGTGAACTTATATCTGTTATAGGCAACTGTTAATATGACTTATGTTTACAAGTATGTGGATATTCGTGACTTGCATTATGTTGCTCCATAAATGCTTGAAGTCAACATATGACTAAAAGTTATTTGAGTTATGGAACTCAAATTATTTGTATAATATATGATGGACATTGTAAAGATTCAATATGAGAATGTATGTTGCTAATGTAGTAATTTTGCTAGGTTTGATGATGCATTTGTAATGTGTAGCAATAAGAAGAATATAATGCATGAATTGAATACGAAACTCTGTGTTACGTGTTGCATGATAAACTGTTAGACTTGTTGGACCGTCGTGCTCAATCTTGCAAATAATTTTGTAGATAAAGTTTGATATTATTAGGTAACTATAGCATTGAGGATGCGAAGCGTGGTGTGTTTACATAAGGCGCATTCTTTTCTTAAATTTAGTTCGTACCGAGCTCGTGCCGTTTAATGACATGAGATTTACTTGAGTTGTACAAATTTTGATATACTTGGTAATTAAACGTTGAACATATATGTTCATTTGATTATGAAACGTAACTTTACAATGATCTTGTAAAGTAGATAAATGTAAATAAAATGATATATAGTGAATTTAAGCTAAGATGTTAAAGGTTGAGAATTTTGGGATCAAGAGATTGTAACATAAAGTTTTAATTATTCCGCATTTTTATTAATTATAACATTGATTAATGATGTAAAAGTAGAATGTAAATGTATTGTTAACTACCAAAGTCGAGAGTGATTTAGTCCAAATTTTGGGGTCGTTAGAGTTACTGTGTCGTGAATTGATTTAATAATATGAAATACTAAACAGTTGCTATTGTAGCAATTATTGAGTCAATAATAAAAAATACTATGCAGTTGCTACTATAAAAATTAGTAAGTTAATAATATGAAATACTGTGTAATACCTTGTGGTATTGTGGAATGCTACGTGTTACTATAGAGTACCGCGTGGTACAATGGAATAGCATGTGTTACTGTTCTTTTATCATCGGGTATTTGAATAGTTAAAAGTGTTATTACCGTTCACAATTTTTACTAAAAAGGTTATTTAATTTCTCTCCTTTTCAGTATCCGAAAATTATGTTGTTGTGGGGTCCACCAATGATTGATTATTTCGAAGCTATTGTACTTTACCAAATATTTCCCGACAGAACGAATATTGTTCGACATACTTTTTATCTTATAATTTGCATATATCACCCTTAATTTTATCGGTATATGTGTGGTGATCGAGAAGGTGATTCTTTTCTCATATATATATATATATATATATATATATATATATATATATATATATATTTGATAATTAGAGAATAATAAGAATATGTGCGAGTTTATAAAACTCATGCTTATGATAAGTTTGTGACTCGTAATCATATGGTATGTTTTTGAGCCCCTAAGCGTATGGACTACATATTGCTAGGACAAGTTTCTAAACTCATATTTTTATGGCAAGTTCCTAAACACAAAACGCGAAGTAAGTTTAATGAACTGTCCCAGGGTATGGGTTTAGAACTGGTGATTTTTAATATAGTGGGAGTTAATGGTATTAGAGATGAACATAATTATATGGTGAAGTTTTGGATACAGTTAAAATGGATGCAGAAGAAATGAATATTCCTAAATCTTCTAGCTATACTAGATTTCGAAGTTTATTGAAATCGTGCTAACTATTTTGTTTTTGAAAAATATATTAGGTTAAATTGTTGAACCAATAATTTTTTTAAAAAAAGTTCGGTTGTTTCTTTTGTCTGTGCTAATTGTTCCGGCTAGACAAAGTTAAAAATATCAAAAGGTGTTTTATATAATCATTAGTACATCAATAATATGATGAAGATATAACGAATGATGGATTCATCAATGCAGCTTCATCTAGTATTAGATGTGATCTAAGGATCGTCAGCCCACTATGGTATGATATAGTATGAAAAAGTCATAAAATGACAACATCCTCAACGTACGGTTAAAACAGTGCGGTACTATGCGTCATAAAATGATTTTCAGTATTTTAGTAATTAAAGAAGTGTCAAAATGCCATTTGAGTCGGCTAGACACGGATTCAGATATTGCTCATAGTAAGCTTTTGAATTGTCCAACTAAATTAATTATGGACTCCAAACTGAGTAAGAACTTCCCTATAATGGGATTATTTTATATTGTGTCCTGGTCACGACGAAGAGGAACTGAAAGAAATTGTTTCGTTAAGATAGTTTTGATCAACACAGAATACCCTTGAATTAGGAATTCTGTTTTCCCGAAATAGCGGCAAAGATATTATGGATCAACACAGGGCATAAAAAGGTTGATCACCTATATGTCCGTAAGATATTTTGGTTTGCAAATGGATTTATGTTGAAACCTTTTCAGAAACAAAGTTTATGGTCTTTATGACCTTTAACATGATACATAAAGCTCTTCATAAGCGAATCTTTTGAATTCTTGAATTATTCATATTACTTCACAATTATTAATTAATTGTGAGGAATTTCTATTCTGGAAATTGGGTATAGAAAGAGTAAAGTTCCTTAAGAGGAACTAGGTCGTAGAACAAAACAATGGTTTATAAATCCTTGGTCAAAGTGAATAGTTGACTTTTATGGAGAAAAGTCAAACTTAAAATTCGGAGATGAATTTGAAGAAACGGATATGTCCATGACTTTGGGAGTGTCGAAATTAGTAGGAATCGACTATAAACTTGAAAATTTGATTTTTCGGGTTCGAAAGCCAAAGACAGGATTAATCACGCAAAATGAGACAATAAAAGCGAGACCCACTTGACCAAAATCTGCTGGAAATTCTAGCACATGGACAGCCACAAACTCCCCCAACAACTCTCACTAACTTTCCTTAAAAAGTGGATCTAGTTCCCCGCTTTATTTAATATTAAACCTTTAATTCATTTAACTAAAGAAAAGGAAATAAAACAAAGCAATCTTCTCTCATTCCAAGCTCCACACCCACCCATTAAGAATGAAAGGAGAGAGATAGGGTAGCCATGGATGAGGAAAAAAAAGGAGAGAGCAAAAATAAAGAAGAGGAAGAAGAGAAAGAAAAAAACCATAGGTTTTCTCCCTCACTCTCACCCAAAACCCTAGAGAAAGTTTGAGAGCTTAAGAGGGAAAGGAAGGAGGGAGGCCATGGTTAGAAGGAAAGGCTAAGAAGGAGAAGATCTAGCAAGCTAAACTACCCTAAAAGATCATCCATCATCCAAGCATAGAAAGTTTAAAAGTTCTCTAACCTAACTTTGTAATTTTTTTGGTTTATAGTATGTTTTGCTTGGTTATGGTAAGAGTTTAATGAAATTAATCATGGATCATGGTATAATCTTGAGTATAAGAAGTATTAAGATATATTATGTTGATTTATTATGGATAATGTTGGATTAACTAAGAGATCATGGAAGTTTTCTTTGAAATCATAAATGATAGAAAAACTAATTTTCTAGAAAACGAAACATGAAATTCGAACGATCATATCTCTCATTCTATTTTGCATTTTTGAGTGTGGTCAATTTCTGGAGTTAGATCTATGAGTCTTCTAACATCTTCAAGTGTAATCACTGAAAAATTCCTTGTAGATTTTTGTCTGGAGTTAGATTTTTTTTAGCAAAGTAGGCAAAATCTGGAAATACCGAAAAACAATCTGTCCAAAACTTTGTAGGGGATTTTTTGGCCATTTAATTATTGAAATAAATTACGGCCTTTTGTGACAAGAAAATATATGATATATAGTAGCTCCCGTCAGAGCCGGTCCTGGGTTTTACAAGGCCCAGGGCAAAAAATTCCAAGTGTGCCCCTTTTAGAGGTGACAAACGGGCTGGCGGACCGGGCTCGGGCCGGGTCCAAAATGATCCGGGTTTTGACGAGTTGAAATTGTGAGGCCCGTGGCCCGGGTCGGGCCGAGCCGCGGGCTTCTTCCTTTATTTATTTATATTATTTTCAAAATCTTGCTACACCAAAAATAGTAATAATAATAAATATTAAAAATAATAAAATAATTTATAATGAACAATAATTCTAATTACCTACATTAACTACATATCTCAATCAATTAAAATTCTAATAGTATTATAAATTACTTTTAAAGTATATAATCAAATTTAATTTTTTTAAAATTAATATAATTTATTTAACTTTTAAAAATATCTAGGATTATTACATATCTACAGATACAAGGATTGTTACAAAATAATTCTATTTGGTACGGATTGTGACTTTTTTGAAGGCGTATTCAACACAAGTCACATAATTTACACTATATAACTATATAAAATTTACTATATATTAGTACTAGTTTGTTTATATAACTATATAAAATTCACTTTAATATCTTTTTGTTAAAGGTTAATTACTATCTCGAGAGCAATTTTGTCTCTGCCTGGCCATATATTAAGTTCAATTGTCGTACTTTTATTTTAAATGCATATTCATGAAATATCATTAATTATGTACAATAAATTATACAATTAAATGAAAATTTAAATATGAATAAATTTTTTTATTTTTTATATTTTTAATATACATAAAAAGTCAACTAAATTTTTTATCATATTATGGAGGGAATAATAAATATAATATTAAAACTCATAATCAAAAATCAAAATAGGACTTTTGTGTTTTCTTAAGTTGTTAGCATCTATGATATAGAGATGTGTAATATAAACAACTTTTTAATTAAGTATGCCTTATTTTGCAGTTAAACCGTGAATCAAATATTTATTCTCGTCAGTTAATACAAAATATTTTAAATTTTACAGTTAAATCGTGAATCAAATATGAACTGAGAGAGTTGAAGGATTTTTTTTTTGTCTAAGAGTCTATTTTGATTCTTCATATTAATTTATTGATTTATTTTATATTATATTTTATAATTATTTTTTTATTTTTTTATACACATACATAATTCTTAAAAAAATTTGGGCCCTCCTCAACTTTGGGCCCTGGGCGGTCGCCCTGGTAGACCTGCCCCAGGGCCGGCTCTGGCTCCCGTCCAAAGATGAGCATATTCCGACTTATATCGATCGAGTTATGACAATTTAAACTTTTAGATTTTTCCGACGAAAATGGCTATAATTGTAGTTCTATAACTTCGATGGTCACAAAATTTAAACTGGAAGTTCATGTTAATACGTGTAAGATTCTGCCAAGAGTTGAGAATTTTTTGGATTTGAGCATGGTATAGCTAACTTTCCTAAGTTACGAACTAAAAACAGATTTTTGAAATATACTTAAGGAAAATGAAGAATTTTAAAAAAATTGTTTTGTGCCTAAAATATTATATATTGAAGTTTTCCAGAAGATGGGAAAATAATAAGTTGATTAATTATTTTTAATACCTATGGATGAGTTAAAAATAATTGAGGAAATTAAGTTATAATAAGTCATAAAATTCTATAATGTGATCTTAGTGACTAATGATCATTAATATGATGTATTAAGATCTTTGGAGGTTAATTTGGTCATTTTTAATAAAATAGTATGTGTATGGCATGTTATGTTTGCTAAATAAATTAAATAGTAAGAGATAAACAATTAAATTAAAATTGTTTATACGTTTTTAAATAATTAAAATATTATTAAATGATTAATAATATTATTATTTGATTAAAATATTATTAAATGATTAATAATATTAGAATATGATTAAAATATTATTAAATAATTAATAATATTACTAATTGATTTAAATATTATTAAATAGTTAATAATATTAGTAATAGATTAAAATATTTTTAAAGGATTAATAATATTTGTAAATGATTAAGATTTTATTGAATGATTAATAATATTAGAAGATGATTAAAATATTATTAAATAATTTATAATATTTGTAAAGGATTAAGATATTATTAAATGATTAGTAATATTATGAGGTAATTAAAATATTATTAAGTGATTAATAATATTTATAAATGAATAAAATTAATATTATTAAATGATTAATAATATTTGTAAAGGAATAAATATTATTAAATAATTAATAATATTAGACGAAAGATTAAGATGAATAATAAAGTAGTTAAGATGGTTTAATGAGGGTATTAGGTTTTCAACAGAATAAAAATAATTTGAAAGTGACGAGTTGGGAATTGTCGAAGCAAATTAAATCGACTAGTGTCAGCCAACTTATGACGTATGAGGCTATAAACAATTTAATCACATATTTTTATGCGAATATTATAAAAGTAATGTGAAGGGATGTAGACTTTGATATAAGTCGAAAGGACAACTACTAGGTTAAGTTACGAGGTGATGATTAATTATTTAATCAAATAGATGTTAATCGATGCTGTGAGTTATCAGTTGAAGCAAATTATGAATGAGAATGAAGTAGATGATAAAACGCCGGTGCACGCGAGTTTTTCAAAACTTGAGTTTATATGTTAAGTGTAAAGAAAAAAAAGAAACATAATAAGAGTTAAAATGAAGTTTAATGTAATAACCAAATGGACAAAAAAGTGTCCTAATAAGTTTTAAACACGTGAATGAACATTGTGTATTAAGGTTAAAAAGGGAAGAATGGTGAAATATAAAGTAGATCTAACATAAGTAACTAATAAACGTCGTTATGTGGCTAATTGTGGTTGTATATAAACTTAATCGTGTAAGACAATGGAAGGACGAATTCTCCTAATTGCGCAAGGAACGCTTAGAGGCAAGTTCTTTAGTAACTTGCTTTTATGTGATAATGTGAACTAAATCATGTGTTTATAGTAGTTAATGAAATATGTTGCCTTATGTAAACTAGTTGACTATATGAATGTTATGTGACTAAGTGTAAAGTATGAAATTGGTTAAGTACATGTTAGCTATAGAACATGAAGTTTATGTGTTGTATGACAAGTATGATGCATATAGAAATGCATATCATGATATGTATGAATCATAAGTAAATGCATTGGCTAAAACTTATGATGCATGAATATATGAAATTTGTATGTTATGTGAAGCATGAAATGTGTAGACTATGGGACTTGCTGAGCCGTCGTGCACAACCTTGCAAACAAATTTTGCAAATAATGGTCGATATAAGCAAGTGACCATAGCATTAAATATAAGACTCCAACTTTTATGAATAAAGATTTAATTTTCTCGAAATATTTTTTGAATATTATGATGTGAATTTGATATAATGTTATAGTTGTGGGTAATATTTATAAATTTTGCAAAGTATGCAAGTTGTTATAAAATATTCTATTGGTCGGGGAATATTCATTTTATCAGGGAATATCCGTACGACTGTGTAATCATTGGTGGACCCCACAACAAAATTACTGTCGGAGTTAAAAAATGACAGAAATAATTTTTATATAAAAATAACGATAAACTTTTTACCGTTAACTGTTGAAATATCCGGTGGTAAAAGTATAGTAATACGCGTGGTTGCATAGTAACACACGACATTGTACAATATCTTTGATTATTGATGCTTACATGAGAAGTCACTCAGTTTTATTCAATTATTGCCACAGTAATTGCTGCATAGTATCTCACGTTATTGATTCAATTATTTTCATAATATTTTATATTATTAAATCAATAATTGAGATGACAAATTTATTCATATTATTATTTGCATTATTGACGATGTTTAGAAAGTTCTGTCAAGGAAAGAGGTTTGGTCACCTAATTGCGCGCCAATAAGGAGCAATCATTATCGAAAAGCCTCCTCTTTCCTGGGAATGATTTGTTTGTTAATATTACGAGTTATAATATTAATGATAAATGTTATTAAAAATGTGTTTTGTGAAGCCAAATGATTTGAGATAAATAGATGGGATTTTTATGAAGTATTTGTTATAAATTTTGCTTATTATATGGACCCCCACTTACCCATTTTTTAAAATTATCGGTAGAAAGTTATCTCAGTTTTGTTTTATATATGTACAGAATTGATCAGTTTTTTTTTAAAATAACTATAAAAAATTAATATTTTATGAAATTGGAATTTTTTTCATAATACACCGTTTTTGGGTGTGATTTGTTATATGTATCCAAATCACACCCAAAACGATGTATTATGGATAAATTTCAGTTCCATATAATATTAAACTTTTTTTTAGTTGTTTTAAAAAAAAAGTCCGGATTTTACTCTCGTCCGGGAGTCTGGACCTGATCCTGACCCAATATATTTATATATAAAAGTATTATATATATATATATTATAATAAACTTTATTTTTTATGAAAAATAGAATATATTATATTTTGTTATACATAGTATTTGCATAGTGTCTGTATAGTGTCTGCATAATAAATCATGTGAATTTCTAAAAATTCGTTCGTGAATCATTGTGCAGTCCGGGATTTTACCCCTACTGTGCGTGTAATAACCCGATATTTTCTATATAATTAAATAAGAAATTTTGCGTATAATTTTTTTTAAAGGTGAGAATATGTGTAAGGTAAAGCGTATGTATTTATGTGATGAATAAAAATTTATTTATTACATGAATAATTTTAAATATTTTTTTAGAATTAATTATTTATCATTATAAATTATATTTTTATAATTAATTTTGTAGTAAAAATATTTTTATTATTTATTTTCCATGAAAATATGATTATATATTATCTAAATAATATATGAAATGATTATTAAAATTATTATAATAACTATTTTATTATATGAATTTATTTCAGATTAGTTAAGTTCGTTATTTTAACTTAATTAATAAAGATATATATGAAAGTTATGTCGAATATGGATTCAAAATCCTAATTCTGGATTTTGAAAAAAGAATGAGAATAATAATAAAATAATATTATTATATTTCAGTGCTATAAATATGTACTGTATGTGTATATAGATAATGGTTGGTCAATTATGGTGCAGTATTAGAAAACCCTAATATTAAACTGTTAAACCCTAGTTTAAAAGTCAACTAAGCTCTAAACTGTTAAATCGTTGTGTTTCTATGATTAAGGACATGTATTATTAGATTATAATCTTAATTAGGGAAACCCTAATTAATATTTAAAAACCCTAAATTCTAAATTAGGAACCCTAATTGTCAAATTAGAAACCCTAATTGCTAATTATAAGCCTTAATGCTAATTAGTGAATCTTTAATCTAATTTTTGTGTTCTAGGTAATTAGGAAATTACACATGATTAAGGAAACCCTAATTTCCATTTTAGGAAACTTTAATTTTTCATTTTAAACCTAATTATAAAATCCTAGAAAATCAATTTTTGGAGACCTTGAGGGTCAAACCCTAAGGATTGTGATAAGATGACAAGAATGCCCTTAAAATCACAAGTCAAAGGTCCAAAATGCCCTTTTTGTATTCTTTATTAAGCAACTTGTAAAATCTTGCCAAGTGTGGGAGTTGTTTACCAACTCTTGACTTCACCATGTGTTATTATATACCAACAATCAGTTAATTGATCAGCCAATACATTACATCTAACATATATAGATCAAGAGAGAGAGAAAAGATCATATGTTGCCTCATTTGTTCAACTTATCCTCAACCAAGTCTCTCTCTCTAACCCTACAAAATTTCTAAGTAAATCAGTTCCCAAATCAAGCCCCACTAACACTCATAACAGCTTAGAAGCCCAGAATCAAGATTGTGCAAAGTAAAGGTATAAACCCTAAACTAAATCTGATCTCTAAAGCTATATTAGATCTTGTTTTTTAATGTTTAAACATGTTTTATATAGTGTTATTAAGTGATCTGGGTTGGCTCACGTTAGATCTATAACATCTAGATGCTCGAATTTGAAGTTTTTCAAAATCTGGAAAAAAATTAAAATGTTGTCTGACAACGAATGTCAGACCTCATAAATCATTGATCGTTAATGATTTTTATATATGTTTTGAAAGTTTGTAGTTATAGTTTGCCATGTGGACTTTGATCTGGAACTGGAAACAGGGTCAGATCATGTCTAGATTTCATTTTATAAGTAGATAAACATAGTGTTTAGGTCAGAATGGTCTGACAGTCGTTTGCAAGCCTTTACTGTTAAGTGTTTAGGCCATTTTGTTGTTTGGGACTTGTAGACTGACATGTAGACTACACATACATGCCATAAGATCACTTAGATCTTACATATAATCAAAAATATAGCTGGTCAAAGTAGGCTCGACCATCTATTTTAGTGATTTTCTAGAAAACCCGGAAAAGTGAAAAACAAGATTTCTGACATGGTTTGACCATGCCAGATCTTGCTCATATGTTGTTTTTATAATGATATGATGTTATAAGATTGTACCCTGACATCTGTTCTACAAGATGGAACCATTAGATCCTACAAAGCAAGCCCAAAATACAAACTATAAGGATCGAAAGTAGCCAACACGAATTGTTCTTCATTTCTAGGTAACCCAGAAATGAAGAATAGCTTCTGACATGATTTTTGAGAGCTAATAACTCTCTGATCTTTTTTTGTATTGCCATAAAACTTGATTCTAGTTGTAGTGTTACACTAATACTACAACATTGACACCATAACCAGCCTAGATAACAACAAGATCTAAGTTTAAATTGTGGTCAAAGTAGTACCCTTGGTAACTGACTATGAAGATCTGGGTTTCTCAAGAACACTCAAGAACACCTATAGTGATAGTTTTGTCGCTATAGGCTCCCTTTAGTGACAGTTTCTGTGAGATCCTGAATTTTATGAAATAAAAGTATTCAATTTTTCTATTTTGGTAAATAGTTAAATTGATAAAAGTTTAAAGTTAAGAGTGATATGTGAAATTTTTTTCAAAGTCGGCAAGTTGTCATAAAATAATCGGTGATAAAAGTACAGTAATACGCGTGGTTGCATAGTAGCACATGGTATTGATTATTAATGCTTACGTGAGAAGTCACTCGGTTGTATTCAATTATTGTCACAATATTTTATATTATTAAATCAATAATTGAGACGATAAAGTTATTAATATTATTATTTGCAATATTGACAATGTCTAGAAGTTTTGTCAAGGAGAGGTTTGGTCACCTAATTGTGTGCCAATAACGAGAAATCCTTATCGAAAAGCCTCCTCTTTACTAGGAATGACCTGATTGTTAAATATTGTGAGTTATAATATTAATGATGAATAAGTTCGTGTTAATTAAAAATGAAATTGATAGTTCCATTGTGTTAGAATTATTAGTGTTAGTGGAAATCGATATTTATTTCGATAATAATGGATGTCTGGAAGTTATATTGACCAATCGGGTAATTAATCGGATTAATAAGGAATTAATTGTTATTAATTCACATGCTTATAACTATGTATTCACATGTGTGTACTATTGATTCACATGATTTACTATTAGGGGAGTTGGTGCAAGATTGATAATACTTGGATGACTAAATTAAAAATGGAGGTATAGATGAAGGTACTATACTATAAATAATTCTTTCAGATGTTTAGAACTATTGAGTCACATGATTTACTATTAATTCACATGATTTACTATTAGGGGAGGTGGTGCAAGTTTGATAATACTTGCAGGACTAAATTAAAAATGAAGAAAAAGAGGAAGGTATTATACTGTAATATTTAGAGCTCCAAAATATGCAATTATTGAAACTATATTTTCCTAGAAATAGAAGCTCATTCTTCCTTCATTTCTCACCAATTCACTAAGTATCACAGGAGCAATTATAGAGATAGAAGCTATAGAGAGAGAAGCTATAGAGAGAAAGAAGAAGCAAGGTCTATTACTTCACTACTCCAGTATCTAGTCTTCTTTTGAGGTAAGGATTATTATTTATATATTATGAAGAGATATTATTTTTCGTATTCGTATAAATATTATTATCGTTCAATATTCATTGTATTCGTTTAATATTCGTAAGAAATATTATTTTCGTTCAATATTCGTAAGGAATATTATTTTTGTTCAACCGATGTAAGTAAGGGGTTCCTGCCAGGGGAAGTTTCATAATTTTTCCGATCCTCAAAAATTCTGAAAAAATTTGAAATGATAATTTGATGAGTTTTAAAGATTGTGTCCATAAATGGCAATTTTTGGATGTATAGATTAGGAGTTATGAATTTTGTGGAAAAAGATTATTTTAAAAATAAACCCTTATAACTCCTTGTGGTTAACTCAAAAATTGGTGAAATTTTTATTGGGAGTACATCTATATAACAGCAGTATACCCTGTAAATTTCAGAATTTTTGGACAAAAGTACAGTTTCTGATAAATGTCTAAATATTTGGCTGTTTTAGCCATATGAAAAATAGTAAATGAATTTTAAAAATTCTTAGAAAAATATATGTTCAATATGGGACTATATTCTGCTAAATCCCAGAAAAGAAAATTTGTTTGTACTGATTTGGTATTTTTCATGAAAATAGACTAGTTATGAGCAAATGAATTAAATATGTTATGTGAAATAAGAAAATTGGAAAATAGGATTTTATGGCTTGAGAATCCTATATAAGGTATATGCAGATTTTTTATGAGAGTTTTGGTTATTTGTGATGAAATCTTAGGAGTTTGTCATTTTAGGATGATTAAATGCATTAATTAGTAAAGTGTAAACAATTAAAATAAATTATTTATAAGTTTAAGAAATGATTAAAATATTGTGGTAATATTAATAATATTAGATAATGAGATTATTAAGTGATTTATAACATTTGGATTGAGGTGTTATAAATATTTATATGAATTTTATTGTGAACCTTTATCTTTTTATGTCGAGTTTACTATTCACGTATACAACACTATTCATGTATATGACACTATTTGCGTATATGATATTATTTATGTATACGGTACTATGTATAAATACGGAGTACTATTCATGAGTTACTATTCATGAGTTACTATTCACGGAGTACTATTTGCCCGAAAAATATATTTCTTTTCTGTCCAAATTATTTTTGGTACATGAATATTATTCTTGAATTTTACTCCACAAAGCAGTATTATGTTGACAATTTAGATATTTTTAAACTCTGGACAAATTTAAAGTCTTTAATATTTATCCTTGATTTCGTTTGATTAATGTCTATATAATTGTCATCATCCTCATGCTTATATTGTGATGAAAGTCATATGTGGCTTACGTGCATAGATGGACAGTTGATTATTGGTTTTACAGTTGTATATTTTTTGGCTTACGTGCAAAGATAGACTGTTGATTATTAGTTTTATAGTTGTATATCTTTGGCTTACGTGTAAAGATGGACATGTGTATTACATGATCATAACCACTGGTGATAATAATGAATATCCTTGGCCCGTAGTGCATGGATAATTCAATGATGTGATTGGCAAGATCATGACCATTAGTTAACAGTTGAATGTCTTTGGCTGTAGTGCACTGACAGACAATTGATTGGTATGATCATGACCATTGGTTTTATAATTGAATATCTTTGGCCTGTAGTGCAAAGGTAGACAACTGATTGGTATGATCATTGTTACTACATTTGACTATCTTTAGCCTTTGGGGTAAGGATATTGGGTAAATGTTTTATTAAGCCTTTGTGGCAAGGAGAAACTGTTGAGTTATATGATTATAAATATGAATTGTTGATTTAACTATGATCTTTGGTGGTTTAGGTGACGACAGGTGATGATAGTTCTTTTTATCTTAGGTATAACAAAGAACTGTTGTTGAGTATTACATGAATGAAATATTAACAATGGACTTTTAATCTAGAAGATATAGTAGACATTATGTTCTATTTGACTCTTCTAATGAATTGCTTATTCCGCTGCAGTTGTTGATCTAAAACTTGTTATCTATTATATTCCATCAGTTGTTATATTGTTGAAGGCTAAGGATAATTTATTCTGCATTATCTTAGTCATAATAATTCTTACTGGCTAGTTGAGCTCACCCTTTTCTTTCAATGTTCTCTTCAGAAAATGAGAATATAGCTGGAACGAATTGGGGAATGGAGTGATAGTCCAGGATAAGTGACTTTAGTAATCCTCACTATTCTACGGAATAGTGTGATAATAATTGTAATGAGGACTTCATTGAGAGTGGATATTGTCTAGAAGACAATATTCTTGTTTAAACTCTTAGCTATGTTTTGTCGTATTTTACACGAAAGTTGTATAATTAAGTTGTATTTGAATTTTGTACCATGTATCTGGCAACCCAAGATGGGTGATGAATACCTGTTTTGGGGGCGTCACAGTTGGTATCAAAGCTTAGGGATATGATCCCTGGCTGAGATATGAGACAAGAACTAGGAGGGGAGAGACGGGGAATTCCTTCGCTAGTATGACCTACCTAAGTATATTTGGTATTTAATTGGTCGGTTAGAGTATAGGGATAATATGTGGAATGTCAATTAACCCTTATTTTGAAACTGTATTCTAGAATGATATCTGAAATACAGGATATGAGAAAAGGAAAAATCATGATACAGAGGAAATAACCGGGAAGGTATAGTTTGAATAGAAAGCAAGGTATTCTCATCTCTTCGAAGTACCAGGTACGTAAATTTCGAGGACAAATTTCATAAGGAGGGAAGATTGTGAGATCCCGAACTTTATGAAATAAAAGTATTCAATTTTTTTATTTTGATAAATAGTTAAATTGATAAAATTTTAAAGTTAAGGGTGATATATGAATTTTTTTTCAAAGTAAGGAAGTTGTCATAAAATAATCGGTGATAAAAGTACAGTAATACGCGTGGTTGCATAGTAGCACACGGTATTGATTATTGATGCTTACGTGAGAAGTCATTCGATTTTATTCAATTATTGTCACAATATTTTATATTATTAAATCAATAATTGATATGACAAAGTTAATCATATTATTATTTGCAATATTGACAATGTCTAGAAGTCCTGTCAAGGAGAGGTTTGGTCACCTAATTGTGTGCCAATAACGAGAAATCCTTATCGAAAAGCCTCCTCTTTACTAGGAATGACCTGATTGTTAAATATTGTGAGTTATAATATTAATGATGAATAAGTTCGTGTTAATTAAAAATGAAATTGATAGTTCCATTGTGTTAGAATTATTAGTGTTAGTGGAAATCGATATTTATTTCGATAATAATGGATGTCTGGAAGTTATATTGACCAATCGGGTAATTAATCGGATTAATAAGGAATTAATTGTTATTAATTCACATGCTTATAACTATGTATTCACATGTGTGTACTATTGATTCACATGATTTACTATTAGGGGAGTTGGTGCAAGATTGATAATACTTGCATGACTAAATTAAAAATGGAGGTATAGATGAAGGTACTATACTATAATTAATTCTTTCACATGTTTAGAACTATTGAGTCACATGATTTACTATTGATTCACATGATTTACTATTAGGGGAGGTGGTGCAAGTTTGATAATACTTGCAGGACTAAATTAAAAATGAAGAAAAAGAGGAAGATATTATACTGTAATATTTCTAGCCCCAAAATATGCAATTATCGAAACTATATTTTCTTATAAATAGAAGCTCATTTTTCCTTCATTTCTCACCAATTTACTAAGTCTCACAAGAGCAATTATAGAGATAGAAGCTATAGAGAGAGAAGCTATAGAGAGAAAGAAGAAGCGAGGTCTGCTACTTCACTACTCCAGTATCTAGTCTTCTTATGAGGTAAGGGTTATTATTTTTATATTCTGAAGAGATATTATTTTTCGTATTTGTATGAATATTATTATCGTGCAATATTCATTATATTCGTTTAATATTCGTAAGGAATATTATTTTCGTTCAATATTCATAAGGAATATTATTTTCGTTCAATCGTTGTAAGTAAAGGGTTTCTGCCAGCCGCAGTTTCGTAATTTTTCCGACCCTCAAAAATTCGTGAAAAATTTGAAATGATAATTTGCTGAATTTTCTAGATTGTGTCCAAAAATGGCGATTTTTGGATGTATAGATTAGGATTTAAGAATTTTATGGGAAAAAATTATTTTAAAAATAAACCCTTATAACTCCTTGTGGTTAACACAAAAATTGGTGAATTTTTTATTGGGAGTACATCTATATAACAGTAGTATATCCTGTAAATTACGGAATTTTTGGACAAAAGTACAATGTTTGATAAATGTCTAAATATACGGCAGTTTTAGCCATATGAAAACTAGTAAATGAATTTTAAAAATTCTGAGAAAAATGTATGTTCAATATGGGACTATATTCTGCTAAATCCCAGAAAAGAAAATTTGTTTGTACTGATTTGGTATTTTTAATGAAAATGAACTAGTTATGAGTAAATTAATTGAATATGTTATGTGAAGTAAGAAAATTGAAAAATAAGATTTTATGGCTTGAGAATCCTATATAAGGTATATTCAGATTTTTGATGAGAGTTTTGATTATTGGTGATGAAATCTTATGAGTTTGTCATTTTAGGATGATTAAATACATTAATTAGTAAAGTGTAAACAATTAAAATAAATTATTTATAAGTTTAAGAAATGATTAAAATATTGTGGTAATATTAATAATATTAGATTTTGAGATTATTAAGTGATTTATAACATTTGGATTAAGGTGTTATAAATATGGATATGGATTTTATTGTGAACCTTCATCTTTTTGTGTCGGGGTTACTATTCACGTATACGACACTATTCATGTATATGACACTATTTGTGTATATGATATTATTTATGTATACGGTACTATGTACAAATACGGAGTACTATTCACGAGTTACTATACATGAGTTACTATTCATGAGTTACTATTCACGAGTTACTATTCACGGGGTACTATTTACCCGAAAAATATATTTTTTTTCTGTCCAAATTATTTTTGGTACATGAATATTATTCTTGAATTTTACTCCACAAAGCAGTATTATGTTGACAATTTAGATATTTTTAAACTCTGGATAAATTTAAAGTCTTTAATATTATCCTTGATTTCGTTTGATTAATGCCTATATAATTGTCATCATCCTCATGCTTATATTGTGATGAAAGTTATCTGTGGCTTACGTGCATAGATGAACAGTTGATTATTGGTTTTACAGTTGTATATTTTTTGGCTTACGTGCAAAGATGGACTGTTGATTATTGGTTTTATAGTTGTATATCTTTGGCTTACGTGCAAAAATGGACAGGTGTATGACATGATCATAACCACTAGTGATAATAACGAATATCCTTGGCCCGTAGTGCATAGATAATTCGATGATGTGATTGGCAGGATCAAGATCATTAGTTAACAGTTGAATATCTTTGGCCGTAGTGCACTGACAGACAATTGATTGGTATGATTATGACCATTTGTTTTATAATTGAATATCTTTGGCCCGTAGTGCAAAGATAGACAACTGATTGGTATGATCATTGTTATTACATTTGACTATCTTTAGCATTTGGGGTAAGGATACAGAGTAAACATTCTATTAAGCCTTCGTGGTAAGGAGAAACTGTTGAGTTATATGATTATAAATATTAATTGTGGATTTAACTATAATCTTTGATGGTTTAGGTGAAGACAGTTGATGATAGTTCTTTTTGTCTTGGGTATAACAAAGAACTGTTGTTGAGTATTATAGGAATGAAATATTAACGATGGACTTTTAATCTAGAAGAGATAGTAGACATTATGTTCTATTTAACTCTTCTAATGGATTACTTATTCCGCTGCAGTTGTTGATCTAAAATTTGTTGCCTATTATATTCCATCAGTTGTTATACTGTTGAAGGCTAAAGATAATTTATTCTGCATTATCTTAGTCATAATAATTCTTACTGGGCTAGTTGAGCTCACCATTTTCTTTCAATGTTCTCTTCAGGAAATGAGAATATAGCTGGGACGAGTCGGGAAATGGAGTGATGGTCCAGGATAAGTGGTTTTAGTAGTCCTCACTATTCTACAGAATAGTGTGATAATTATTATAATGAGGACTCCATTGAGAGTGGATGTTGTCTAGAAGGCAATATTCTTGTTTAAACTCTCATCTATGTTTTGTCGTATTTTACACGACAGTTGTATAATTAAGTTGTATTTGAATTTTGTACCATGTATCTGGCGACCCAAGATGGTTGATGTATCTGTATTGGGGGCGTCACAGTTTCTTTATAAAATTAATATTTTTATTAAATAATTAGAAAAAAAAATAGTTTTTAATTATGAAAAAAACATAATAAATTCCTAAAAAAATATTTTAAAGCCTAAAAATGGGTTTTTAATAATTTTGAGTATATTTCATAAAGAATTAATATTTTTAGAATATTAAACGTATTTAAATTATTTAATTATAGTATTAAATAAATTTCTTAAAATGATTTTATTACATGAAAAATCATTTAAAAATATATTAAGGTATAAGAAAATATTTTAAGTTATTTTTAATGACTTTTAATATTATGTGATTAATTTCATTAATTAATTAATATTAATGGTAATTAATTTATTTATTGAATGTATTAAATAAATTATAGAAAATTAGAAATAATATTTTAAAAATCATATAAAATTGATTTAAGTGTTATAAAAATATTTTAAGTCATAAAATATAAATTTTAATATTTCAAGGTAAATTACATTAATAATTTAATATTAACGATATTTGATTTATTTAATAATTATATTAAATAAATAGTTTAAAAATGATTTTATTGATTTCAAAATTATATAAAAATGATATAAATGTTTTAAAAAAATTTAAGTTATAATTTATGACTTTTACTATTTTGATAAATAATGCATTAATATTTAAATATTAATGGCAATTGTTTTAAAATGATTTTAATTATTTTAAAAATCATTTAAGAGTAATATTAATACTTTAAAAATGTTTTGAGTTATTATAAATAACTTTAATATTTTGGTAATAGTTTCACTAATATTTTAATATTTTTTAAATATTAATGATAATAGAATTATTTAAAAATTAAATCATTTAATAATGATTCCGGTGTTTGAAAAATCTTGATAAATTATAATAATTAATTAAAAATTATTATAAGTCATTTAAAAATAATATGACTGATATTTACATTTATTGAACTACAGAATAGAGTTTTAGAGTCGATAATTACCCGATAAAACCGTCGGTATACCGAAATGTTTCAAAAATTGATCTGGACTTAGATAAATTGACTAGATATGTGTTTGTTTGTGATCCAATGACTGCTAAACTTATGTGACAATGTGATTAGGTTATGTGCTGACTGCAAATAGCAGTATTATATGTTATAATATGTTATTCTAGTCAAACGAATGATCTTATTAATGATATGTCTCGATATAAAAGATAAAACTAAGTTGTGTAAGCAGCAGATCAGGCAAGTATCCTACATTTACATTTACTTTATGCAATGGACATGAGTAAGAAAGTTTCAGAATTATATTATCGTTATGCCAGATTATTAATTCTATTATTATTGATTATGTATCCAAACATTCGTATTCATGCCAGTTCTTAAATTATTCGATCATTGTTTATCAATACAGTACTTTTTTACAATCCAGATATTTATCATGTTCATTAATTTCTAAGCATGGTTATACAAGTGACCTCACTTGGATAATTATTGTATTTAATCATATGTTGATACATACTTATTAGTTTCCAGTATGTATAGGTTAATTAAAAAGTTGTCTAAGCTATTTGACTCAGCTAGACACATATTTAAAAATATCTTTGAACATGATAGAACCTTATTGATATCCAACCGAATTGTATTGGTTCGGATTCAGACTAAGTATGAACATCCCGAATATGGGGAACTTTTGTGGGCCTAAGGCGGATATATTGAACGAAAATATCGTTCGAACATGTAGTATTGATCAATATAGGGCATAACGGGCTGATCACCCCCGTGCCTGTAAGTTATAACGGTTTACAGATGAAGTTTTGTTTAACCTTTTCAAAAATTAAAAATAATGTTTATATTCTGTCGTCTGCTCTCTATTTATAGTCAGTACGTAGTTTCAAAAATTTGAAATAAAATTGATATGTTGTTTATGTTGCTTCAACTTACTTCACAACTGTTGATTCGTTGTAGAAGTGTCATTCACAAAAAATATTTACTTCTTTCAGCTAAATTTTATTGCTTGCTATTACTTGATGGGCACTCAAATGCTCATTCTTGCTTAATTTAAATATTTTTAGTTAAGTATGATCAACCTGAAGGCTCTACTAAGAACGAAGGGAAAGGAAAGTTGGTAGAATAAGTGTCTGATATCTTATGTAATAATTAGACTTTGTTAAGACAATGATATATATTAACTATCATGTAATGAATGTATTAAAGGTGGGAATATGTATAAGGTAATAATATTTTGCGTATAATTTTTTTTAAAGGTGGGAATATGTATAAGGTAAAGCGTATGTATTTATGTGATGAATAAAATTTATTTATTACATGAATAATTTTAAATATTTTTTTTAGAATTATTGATCATTATAAATTATATTTTTATAATTAATTTTGTAGTAAAAATATATTTTTATTATTTATTTTTCATGAAAATATGATTATATATTATTTAAATAATAAATGAAATGATTATTAGAATTATTATAATAACTATTTTATTATATGAATTTATTTTAGATTAGTTAAGTTCATTATTTTAACTTAATTAATAAAAGATATATATGAAAGTTATGTCGAATATGGATTCAAAACCCTAATTCTGGATTTTGAATAAAGAATGAGAATAATAATAAAATAATAATATCATATTTCAGTGTTATAAATATGTACTGTATGTGTATATAGATAATGGTTGATCAATTATGGTGTAGTATTAGAAAACACTAGTATTAAACTGATAAACCCTAGTTTAAAAGTCACATACGAGCTTTAAACTGTTAAATCGTTGTGTTTCTATGATTAAGGATGTGAGACCCCGAATTTTATGAAATGAAAGTATTCAATTTTCTTATAATTATTCTATTTAGAAAATGGTTAAATTGATAAAAAGTTAAAGTTAAGGGTGATATGTGAAAATTTTTCAAAGTAAGCAAGTTGTTATAAAATATTCGTTTGGTCGGAAAATATTCTTTTTGTCGCGGAACATCCGTAGGACGGCACAATCATTGGTGGACCCCACAACAGAAGTATTATCGTAGTAAGGAAAAGACAGAATTATCTTTTTATAAAAATAACAGCGAAAGTGTTACCGTTAAAACTGTTGAACTACTCAGTAGTAAAAGTACAGTAATACGCGTGGTTGCATAGTAGTACACGGTATTGATTATTTATGCTTACGTGAGAAGTCACTCAGTTATACTCAATTATTGTTACAGTAATTATTGCATCATATCTCTCATATTATTGATTCAGTTATTTTCATAGTATCATCTGCATAATATTTTATATATTATTGAATCAATAATTGAGACGACAAAGTTATTCATATTGTGGCTCATCGATCTCTGATTCGTCGATCTCCTTTTCTTGGTTCCCAATTGTTTCCTCTCTTTCAACATCTTGTGGCTCATCTAGTTGCAGATTTTGTTCGGGCTCTCCATCAGTCTCGAAATCCATGTCATAGGGCCAAGTGTATTGAGGACAAATGTTCGAGGCATCGGTTAGTTGTTCCATTTGGTTCGTAAAATTTTGACTCAATATCTCTCGATTAATCCTCCACTCCTCACCTGAAGCTATGAACTTGGACAAAGCTTCCTCCCAATTTGAATGTTCTTCCTGTTGTAGTGGAGGTGGAGACAAGAAATCCGGTGGGTATGTTGGACTTAGAGCATAAAATTGATCTTGATGAGTATGGCTCCATGAAAAATCCGGGTGATACTCCTAATCCTGATAATAGTTGTTGGGATAGACATAATTGTTGGGGTAATCACCACCATACTGTACCGGCTCGAAACTGATGGCGTATTGATGACTCATATGATTTCTAGCACAATAATCACAAGTAACCGCCACATTTGATGATGTTGTGCTTCAAAAGCGTCTAACCTCCTCGAAAGTGTCTCAATCTGTGCTGACAATACAAAAAGTGTCGCGAGTCCGTCAATCTCTATTTCCATTGGTTGAGTCATGTTTGCCATCCTTCTCCTTCGTAGGGTTGCGATAACCTCCAACGTCTTCGAATTTGCCTCAATTTATATTAGCTCTATAGAAAATGTATTAAGTTCAGCAATCCCTGTTTCCCTTGGTTGACTCATGTTCGTGTACGGCCATAGATACACAAAGTTATCCATGGTGCCTGAAAAGAGAGAAATATAGGAAGATAATTAAAAATAAAAATAAAAATGTTTAAATAAAGACTAATTTGATTGAAATTAATATTGGTAAAAAATATTAAACTAATTCCCCGGCAACGGCGCCAAAAATTTGTTGGTCGATTTTGTAATCAATGAATACGTGCAAGTATACACGGTCAACAAGTAATAAAGTGAAAGTAGAGTATCGTTCCCTTGAGAAATTATTTAATAAAAATTATCAAGTACTAACTCTTAACCGAATCAATTTTATTTAAACAATTGCAAAGTGTGATTTTTCTAATTAAGAAAACTAAATTAAAAAATTAAACCGAATTGCTTTATAAATGAATTCAAATAAATAAAGGTTAAGATTACAATATCCCCAATTATGAACTATAAACTAATTATCCAATTATCCCGATTATTATGCCTAATGAATTGTTAACAGGAATTCCCAAGTGTCAAAAGCCCTTTTCCAAGTGATCAATTAACTTCTATTTAATCCAATTAATCTTGTTATATACCTATGCAAAATAATTAAATTAGACGCATTAAATTCCAATTCCCTACGTGCTACATGTAGTGAACAGATATTTTCATTCCATTCACAACCCTAATTATTCGTCATGCAAATAATTAAGAATACATATTATCATACACAGTTTTAACCCTAGACCCCCTCTTCCATTTCCTTCTAGAGTAACAAGATAATTACTAATCAAATAATTAATCAAGAAGCACAAAACATGATAAACAATTCACCTAGACATAAATACTTGGAATAAATCAAATAATTAATTCATAGACATAAAAGGTTCAATTGGTAGTCGTAATAAAAGAATTAGTTCATGATTAATGAATTAAAACCAAGAATCCACAATTGAATAGACATTAAAAGATAAAAGTAAGATTAGAGTGAAGAATAAATCTGTTGTCAGCAAATCTCCATCTTCCTCAAGCTCCTGCTCTTTTTCTTCAATGGTCTCCAAGTTGCTTCAATCTCCAAAACTAATAAGAATTAGGGTTATGTTCTAATATAATGGAGTGTATCTCTAATCTAATCTATATAATCTCGCTCTATTTTATGACTTACATTATGTATTTATAGGTTACAAGTCCAATTTTTAGCTTCAGAACAAACCCAATCCAATTTAGAGTCAAAAAGTGTCAAATTTTACACCAAAACGCGTCCAAGCTTGACCAAACTCTTCTGCAGTTCGTCGACACTGGGCATGGCGCTAGAACACTGCCCCCTAATGCCCCGGTGCTGGGCATAGACCTGAAATGGGCGCCCCGACGCTGGCCACTTTTTCAGAAATTTTCTGGTCTAACGTCCTTTGGGAAAATGGCCATAACTTCTTCGTCCGAACTCTGATTTTTATGATTCAAGATGTTCCGAAAAGAGGGGACGTAGATCTAAATTTTTAATTCTTGGAGTGTTTCGAAATAAGGTCCAGAGAAATACTCAAATTGGCTCTAAAGTGCTTGTTGTGTAAATGGCAAGCCGAAAAACGCGAATCTAGCCAACCCGAACGTTGATCCAAATAAATTTTGTCCCAATTTCTACAAAACAACATAAAACATGCATGAATAGACTCAAACACTTAATATCAACCAAAAGATTAAGCTCAAACGCACTCAATTATGAGTATAAAACTCACTCATCAGTAATATTCTTATTTTTCTTTGGGGATTATTGGGTCAACCATGGTTAATTTTTTGGACATATGATATCTATCATAACCTAGATGCATGGCCTCCCATGTACGAATGTTTCATTGAGTATTTTCCAAAGATTTTAATTTTTAAAGATTGTAAGGTTGTGGTTGAGGCACCATGAGAGTTACATACATTTGTATTAAAACTCACAGTTTAACTGTGGTCGTATCCTGCATGACAGTTCAACAGTTGTATAAATGAAGTTTGTAAATGATTTTTATAGTGTGATATCTGTTGACTCAGAATGGGCCGTGTGGACCTATTTTGGGGGAGTCACAAATGGTATTAGAGCTTAGGGATATGGTCGCTGGCGGAGATATGAGTCTAGAACTAGGAGGGGGGAGACGAGTAATATACTTCGCTAGTGTGTGACTTACCTAAGCTGAAATTGTTTACTTGATAAGTTGACAAATTGTGATATGTCAATTAACCTTTGTTTTGAAAGTATATTCTAGAAGGATATCTGAAATATAGGAGATGAGTAATGAGAAAATCATGATACAGAGGAAATAACCGGGAAGGTACAATCCGAAAAGGAAGTAAGGTATTCTCATCTCTTCGAACTACTAGGTACGTAAATTTCGAGGGCGAAATTTCATAAGGAGGGGAGATTGTGAGAAACTGAATTTTATAAAATGAAAGTATTCAATTTTTTTATAATTATTCTATTTAGTAAATGGTTAAATTGATAAAAGGTTAAAGTTAAGGGTGATATGTGAAAATTTTTCAAAGTATGCAAGTTGTTATAAAATATTTATTTGGTTCGGGAATATTCTTTTTATCGGGGAATATCTGTAGGACGGTACAATCATTGGTGGACCCCACAACGGAAGTATTATCGTAGTAAGGAAACGACAGAATTATCTTTTTATAAAAATAACAGCGAAAGTGTTACCGTTAAAACTGTTGAACTACTCGGTAGTAAAAGTACAGTAATACGCGTGGTTGCATAGTAGCACACGGTATTGATTATTGATGCTTACGTGAGAATTCACTCAGTTATACTCAATTATTGTTATAGTAATTGTTGCATCATATCTCTCATATTATTGATTCAGTTATTATCACAGTATCATTTGCATAATAATTTATATATTATTGAATCAATAATTGAGACGAAAAAGTTATTCATATTATTATTTACAATATTGACAATGTCTAGAAGTTCTATCAAGGAGAGGTTTGGTCACCTAATTGTGCGCCAATAAGGAGAAATCCTTATCGGAAAGCCCCCTCTTTCCTGAGAACGTCCTGATTGTTAAATATTGTGAGTTATAATATTAATGATGAATAAGTTCGTGTTGATTAAAGATGAAATTGATAGTTCCATTGTGTTGGAATTATTAGTGTTAGTGAAAATCGATATTTATTCCGATATTAATTGATATCTGGAAGTTTTATTGACCAATCGAGTAATTAATCGAATAAATGAGCAATTAATTGCTATAAATTCACATGATTATAACTATTTGTTCACATGTGTGTACTATTAATTCACATTCATGTACTATTAGGGGAGGGGGTGCAAGATTGATAATACTTGCATGACTAAGTTAAAAATGGAGGTATAGATGGAGGTACTATATTATAATTCATATTTTCACATGATTATAACTATTGAGTCACATGATTGTACTATTAATTCACATTATTTACTATTAGGGGAGGTGGTGCAAGTTTGATAATACTTGTAGGACTAAATTAAAAATGAAAGAAAAGTTGAAGGTATTATACTATAATATTTCGAGCCCCAAAACGTGCAATTATCGAAACTATATTTTCCTATAAATAGAAGCTCATTCTTCCTTAATTTCTCACCAATTCACTAAAGCTATAGAGCAATTATTATAGAGAGAAATTATAGAGAGAAAGAAGAAGAGAAGTCTGCTTCCTCACAATTCCAATATCCAGTTTTTTCTAAGGTAATGGGTATTATTCTTTTGTATTCATGAAGAGAGTTATTTTCTTTCAATACTCGTAAGGGTTGTTATTCCATTCTTTATTATTATGTTGGAATAACCAGTCTATGCGAAGTACCGCATACATGGTGAAATTCTTCTGTTATTCCATTCTTTATTATTATGTTGGAATATCGTTTCTATGCGGATTACGCATGACCTGGTTCCATTCTTTATTATTCTGTTGGAATAACCTATCTGTGCGGTCTATCGCATGCCTAGTGAATTCTATTGTTATTACATTCTTTATTATTCTGTTGGAATATCCTGTCTGTGCGGATTACGTATGACCTGGTTCCATTCTTTATTATTTTGTTGGAATATCCTGTCTGTGTGGATTACGGTTGACCTGGTTCCATTCTTTATTATTCTATTTGGAATAACTTATCTGTGCAGTCTATCGCATGCTTGATGAATTCTTCTGTTATTCCATTCTTTATTATTCTGTTGGAATAACTTGTCTATGTGGATTGCATGGTGAATGATCCTTCGTATTCATTTCTTATTAAATTGTGGAAATGATATGTCTACGTGGATTACCTCATGGCGGGCGAAAATCCATTTGCAGTTTCGTAATTTTTTCGACCCTCAAAAATTCTGGAAAAAATTGAAATGATAATTTGATGAGTTTTCTATATTGTGTTCAAAGATGGCGATTTTTGGATGTATAGATTAAGAGTTATGGATTTTATGGGAAAAGACTATCTTAAAAGTAAACCCTTATAACTCCTTGTGGTTACTCCAAAATTGGTGAAATTTTTATTGAGAGTACATGTATATAACATGAGTATACCCTGTAAATTTCGGAATTTTAAGACAAAAGTATAATTTATGATAAATGTCTAAATATTCGATAGTTTTGGCCATATGAAAAATAGTAAATGAATTTTAAAAATTTTAAGAAAAATATATGTTCAATATGAGACTATATTCTGCTAAATCCCAAAAAAAAATATTTTTGGAACTGATTTAGTATTTTTTATGAAAATGAACTAGTTATGAGTAAATGAATTAACTATGTTATGTGAAGTAATAAAATTGAAAAATATGATTTTATGGCTTGGGAATCCTATATAGGGTATATACAGATTTTTGATGAGGGAATTGATAATTGGTGATGAAATCTTATGAGTATGACATTTTTAATTGATTAAATGCATTATTTGGTAAAGTGTAAACAATTGAAATAAATTGTTTATAAGTTTAAGAAGTGATTAAAATATTGTTATAATATTAATAATATTAGATTATGAGTTTATTAAGTGATTAATAGTATTTGGATAAATTTAAAGTCTTTAATATTTATCCTTGTTTTCGTTTGATTAATGCTTATATCATTGTCATCATCCTCATGCTTATATTGATTAATGAGTATCTTTGGCTTACATGCAAAGATTGACTGTTGATTATTGATTTTACAATTGTATATCTTTGGCTTACGTGCAAAGATGGACCGTTGATTATTGGTTTTATAGTTGTATATCTTTGGCTTACGTGCAAGGATGAACTGTTGATTATTGGTTTTAAAGTTGTATATCGTTGGCTTATGTGCAAAGATGAACTATTAATTGATGAGTATCTTTGGCTTATATGCATAGATGAACTGTTTATTAGTATGATTATTACCAGGGATCATTCGGTATAATCATGAACCGTAATGTTATAGATGATGTAGTAAAAGTCCTCATTGGCCTATAGTGCATTGATGGACAATTATTTGTATGATTATAACCAGGGATTATTCGATATAATCATGACCATTGATGATTACATGAATATCCTTGGCTGTAGTGCAGGGATGATTCAATGATGTGGATTATTTATTAAGCTGAGTCTCAGCAATAAAATATTGATTATACACTTTTAATTCGTAAAAGATAGTAGATATCATGCTATACTTGACTCTTCTAAAATACAGTTGTATGTCTTTGGCCTGTAGTGCAAAGATGAATTGTTAATAAATATCTTTGACCGTAGTGCAAAGATGAATTTATTAGTATGATTATGAGCAGGAATTTTGATTTGGTATGACCATGACTTTTGATGTTTCAGGTGAAGATAGGTGATGAAAATTATCTTCGTCCTGGGTGCGAAGAGGAAGTTAGAATCACAATTATGATTATGAGTTATTCATATGATTGTGGACAGGAATTGTTGATTGATGTTACAGGGATAAAACATTATTCGTGGACTTTTAACATGAAGAAGATAATAGATCTGATGGTCTATTTGACTCTTCTAATGGATTGCTCGTCCCGCTGCAACTATGGTTAAAAAGTTTTATCATCTAATATATGTTCCAAATCTCTGATTTATTACTGATGAAGGCTATTGATGATGTAAATTATCTTTAGTAATGATATTCTTTACTAGGTTAGTTGTGTTCACCCTTTTGCATCACAATTCCTTTCAGGTAATAAGAGTGTAGCTGGGTCGAGTAGGGGTAACAGGAGAATAGAATGGTGGTCTATAGCTGTTGAGGTTCTCCCTAAATAGTATGGAAATAATTATATTGAGAACTTTAGATAAGTGTGTCGTATTGTATACGTCATTTGATATTTAATTTTGGTGAACCGAATAGGGTGAGGTGAACCCAACTTTGGAAGGGTGTTTTTCCACTATCATACAAGATGTCTAATGACATACAACCTCGTGTTATCATAAGACAGGGTTGTGCATATCCACTTGCTGAGTATATCTACGAGCACTACGTATATAATCTTGGAGTTTGTTTGAAATATGATTCTAATTTGGAGACAATGGAGATAATTATAAGTCAAGCGAAGACTCACCATTGGAAAGAAGATGATAGCAATCTTCTTGTTTTTCTTTAGGGACTATTGGGTCAACCAAGGATAATTCTGTGGACATATGATATCTATCATAACCTAGACGCATGGCCTCTAATGTATGAAGGTTTCCTTGAGTATTTTCCAAAGATTTTAATTTCTAAAACAGTTATTAACTGTACTTTTATGTAAAGTCCCATTGTAAGGTTGTGGTCGAGGCACCATGAGAGTTGCATATATTTGTATTAAAACTCATAGTTTAACTGTGGTCGTATTCTACACGACAGTTCAACAGTTGTATAAATGAAGTTTGTAAATGATTTTTATAGTGTGATATCTGGTGACTCAGAATGGGTCGTGTGGACCTATTTTGGGAGCGTCATAAAGGACATGTATTATTAGATTATAATCTTAATTAGGGAAACCCTAATTAATATTTAGAAACCCTAAATTCTAAATTATGAACCCTAATTATCAAACTAGAAACCCTAATTACTAATTATAAGCCCTAATGCTAATTAATGAATCTTTAATCTAATTTTCGTGTTCTAGGTAATTAGGAAATTACACATGATTAAGGAAACCCTAATTTCCATTTTAGGAAACTTTAATTTTTCATTTTAAACCTAATTACAAAATCCTAGAAAATCAATTTTTGCAAACCTTAAGGGTCAAACCCTAAGGGTTGTGACAAGATGACAAGAATGCCCTTTTTGTATTCTTTATTAAGCAACTTGTAAAATATTGCCAAGTATGGGAGTTGTTTACTAACTCTTAACTTCACCATGTGTTATTGTAGACACTCGAAATTTTCTGTACGCCTATTACTAACATTGCAGGAGAGCAGATTCATCTTTTGGAGATAACCCTGAAAGACAACTTACATCCATTCTGGATAATACCTGGAGTTCAAGTTCAAAACCCGGGACACATACCGGGAACATCATTTCCAAACCCGGAACACACACCGGATTGATCATTTTTAACCTCGGAGATAACCCCGAGTTTCGTCCTTGGCGATAACCCCAAGGAGTGTTGTTGCAGTTCTGGCGATAACTCTGGAAATGCTTATTTCAAATACATGTTATCAGCTTCAAGCTCAAACATCCCGTCGAGGCACTCATACCTCAGACCTGGAGCTAACACCGGGCAGAAAGGTTCTCCCACAGATGACCTTGCGACATTCAAACACTTGCACTAGTCCAATCTCAGATATAACCCTGAGCAACATCTACTTTCAGTTCAAACCGGCGATAACCCCGGTGAGGAGTCAAACGTCATCTTACCACCTCAACGTTCTCTCTCACAAGATGATATTGCAGCATACCAACAAGCAGTCCAATCTCAGATGTAATCCTGAGCAACGTCTACTTTCAACTCAAACCGACGATAACCCCAGTGAAGAGTTAAATGTCATCTTGCCCCTTCAACACATGTGCGTCGTCTCAACACTTCATACATACATACATCCAACAATGTCCCACAAGAACCAAGGAGTTACAATCCTGAGTGACTATTACGCATGGCAGTACCTTGGATAGAATTTGAAGCTTGAAGACCATGGGCATAGACCCCTCTTCCTGACTTCGTACAACCTCTAATCCATGTCATTGCATAACTCTCGACACAAGCGGTCCAAAGAAGGTCACATATATCTTATTCGGATGCTCGGATTGAAGTTCTACAAGTTTGAACGGACATTACAGTGCACAAGTGCACGTACTTCGAAATGACAGGACCCGCGAGGACCGGATGCAGCACAACCAGCCGTAGGTATAACCGCGGCTTCCGCAGGTGTACCTGCGGCCATCAGCCTATAAATATAGACCTTGGGCCAGCCATTTTAAGAGAGGAAAAAGAGAGAAAAGGTGAGGAAGCCCTATCCAATTTACTTTGTATACCCCCATATTCAGTGTTTCCTCAGTATAAACACCTGTTAGCTCACATATAGCTACTTTTTTATCTGACGGGAGCTGAGTGTTTATCCACATAGAGTCATAGAACTCTACTTTGGTAGCCCACTGTAAGCCTTCTTATATTCTTGAAAGCCTTCTTTCCATATTAGTGCACACTGTTATACACATTGAGAGTCATGTAGTGTGCGTTTGCCCGGACTTCGGTCCGTGGTTTTTATTTCTATTTATATATATATACTTATATATATATATATATATATATATATATATTTATATGGACTAACATTATCAAGTTATGCCTCGATTGAGCCTAGACTTAGGTCTGGAGCGTTTACTTGCTTTTGTATATATATACTTATATATATAAATTGTGGTCAGACTCTGTCTGATGAGCCTAGACTTATGTCTGGAGCATTTCTCTGCTTATATATATATATATATATATATATATATATATTTACATTTCGTCCTGCCTGGAGTTTACTTCGTGGCAGTTGATCGCTTTTACGGCTTTATTTATATTTCGTCCTGCCTGGACTTTATTTCGTGGCAGTTGATCGCTTTTACAGCTTTATTTACATTTCGTCCCACCTGGAGTTTACTTTGTGGTGGTTGATCATGTCCATATATATATTTACCGCTTTTATATATTTACATTTCCGATCCCCCATGGAGTTGCTTTGTGGTGGTTGATCATGTCTGTATATATATACTTACAACTTTTATATATATAACTGCTTACTGCTTTCCATACAAACTGCAGTATCATGTGATCACAAATTCAGTCTACTGAATCTAGATTCGGTTCCCATGATGGGCATTTTTCAGTTGTGAGCAGCTGTATATTATTTATAGTGTTTGAATTTACTTGGATGGTTGTCATGCCCATGAGGAATTCGGCACTGCTGTATATTATTTTCTCGAAGATGCTTTGCATCTCGAAAATAAAAGCAAACAAGCTGAACATTTAATAATAAAATGGAAGCATCAAAGGCCTCAATTATTATTGAGCACAGGGTTTGAAAAACCTCTTTTTACAAAACGTCATTGCTATATCATGTTTAAAATTGAATTTTTCTATAAATTCAAACCCTGTGTATATAGGTGCGAACGAGGTACAGCACTACTTCTAAAAAATTGCACATTAATCCACACACACACACACATTCATATAACAATTTCTTTAAAAAGTGGCGGTCACCGTGCCAACACGGATGTCGGGGGGGTGCCTAACACCTTCTCTCCGCATAATCAAGCCCCCGGACCTAAATGAATCTCGGTTTCACAGACCCGTTTAGCAGTGTCATATCACTGAGTCAATGTGCAAACCTTTTTAGTTGCGTTGGTTCAACCAATTAAATACACCAATTGCCGACTCTTAAAGTCAAATTGTCGATATTATACATGTCGGACTTTTTTCACTTATTTTTTCAAACAAATCTCACATTAACATGAGAACACCAAAGAACAAGTAACGAAAAGGGACACTAAAAAATCCCGACGTCGACAGGTGGTGACTCTGTTGGGGACTCCAGTAAGAGGGCTTAATCCGCTATTACAAGCTTTTCAAAATTGTTATATGCTTGTGTGTGAATGTTGCATTTACATTTATGATGAATGTGTATGAATGCATTTTTACTTACTACACTATTATATTTATCTGCGATATTAGTGCTTCGCACATGTCATCATTTTGCATAAACGATGAGACACGTATGTGAATGTATGTTGTGTGGTTCCTCCATCAGGAGCTTATCCTGTCGGTGTTTGATTACTGGACTCGTAGGAAGAATAATTCCAACGAGGCTCAGTAAAGGCACCACCCAGATTCGCTCCAGTTGAAAGACCGGATTAACCACCCGTCAAGTAGATTGCAATGATCTGGGAACCTTCATGCCAAAAAGCCGCGAGAGAAACCCTAAGATGGGTCAACCTCTGATTAACCAAATGCGGAGGAAAGTCTCTTCATGCTTTTCATTTTCAATTACTTGTAAAAGTATTTACTTGTAATTTTATTCCATGTTCATCTTTATGTAATGGAAAATATGAAGATTATATGTACATGCATGTTATCAATTAACACTCGGTTTTGCAGGACCATATTCCTAAAATGGACATGTTATGATAACATTTGCATTACCTTAAGACTAAACTACATAAGTCTTTTGTAAGAAAATCATTGGGCCTGTTACCCGCTCAAAATCCAAAAAGGCCATGAGCCTACAGCCAATCATGTCTTCATCTAATTAGTCTAATCCTGTTTCTCGAGAAGAATTTGACGGATTAAGTCATCAAATTACAAATTTGGCTGTTCTGCTTAAAGAATTGCATCAGTCCACTCAGGGTTGAAACAAATTACAAATCTAGAACCTCCGTTGGATACGACCAACAAAGACCCTGATAACACCCTTCTCAAAGGAGATCCAGACACCGGTGATATCAGGAAGAAAGTACTCCAAATGGAGGAAACTATTCATTTTCTAAAAGGGATTGAAACACATGAAAGTGTATCATATGCTGACCTTTGTATATTCCCTGGTGTTTATTATCCAGAGAAATTCAAAACCCCTAATTTTGAAAAGTATGACAGATTAGGGGATCCTTATACACATTTGAAACTGTTCATTGGAGAACTTGGGTCTTACGCAGAAAATGAAAAGCTCATAATGCAGCTGTTTCAGAAAAGTTTGACTGGAGAAGCCCGTTCATGGTATACCCGATTATACAACTCAAAGATATGCTCAAAGGTGGAGGTGCCTTGCTGCTCAAGTTATTCCTTCCATGACGGAATCAGAAATGGTCATAACGTTTATAGATGTACAGGAAGCTCCTTTCTATGAGAGTCTTAGCTGGTATTGGCAAACCATTCTCTGAAATGATCAAGCACGGAGAGATGGCTGAAAAGGGATTGAAGTCTGGTAAAATTCAAGACCTAGCCGCTCTTAAAGCTGTTGATGAGCACATCCAGTCCGAATCTTATGGAAACAACCCCTGGAGGGTCCATAAAAGAAAGAGGAGGATGTTTCCTTGATACTACAAGGTTAAAAAGGCAATCAAAGTGTGCCTCTACAGAGGAGAAACTACTCTCCTTTTCAAGCACAGTCTTCAAACCCTCCATTGCCTAAAGGTGGAGAAGTAAAGCGTCCTCGAATGTTCACACCCTTAGGGAACTCGCTCAAGAATATTCTTGCTCTTCTGACTACTCAGAAGAAAATTACACATCTTGTTCCGCCAGCCAATCCTAATGGGAGGGGTTTTAATGCTACTCAGAAATGTGCTTATTATGCCAGAGCACCTGGACACAATACTCAAGATTGTTGGGCCTTGAAACATAAGATTCAAGATTTAATAGACAACGGTGAGATCATGGTCACCAAACCAGATCAACCTCACATACAAGACAACCCTCTTCCTTAACACAAAGAAGAAGAGGTCAACATGATCAGTTGGAGCACTGGACAAAGTTCCTATTCTAATGGTGAATCATCCCAAACCCTCAAAGACGGTGTTGACAGTTGGGATTATGCTAAGTTCCAGTTCACTATGGAACGAAAGATGAAAGCTCTTTGCAAACAAATTGAGCAATTGGCGGAACTAGTGACCCACCAGCATCAATTCACCCGCCAATTAATCAGGCAGGAGCATGCCTATCTCGTTCCTTTTGTTATGAATGCCTCCTCACCACATTCAGAAATCGAAGCTATGGAGGATAAGGTTGCGAAGAGAGCAAATGCTAAAGCCCGTCAGGATTTTGCAGAACATTTCTTATTGCAATTCTTTTGTTTCATTTAGATGTATCTACATATATCTATCATCAGTTTGGACCAGTTCTCGTTGTGAAGGCATTCTCTAAGCTCCACAGTTTGTTACACTAAAGATTACAAATGTGTAGAGCTTATTATCAACTAGTTTTGTGATGTGCCATACCTTTATTCTTAATGAGTTATTCTTCTGTCATATATTAAATCAGCAATAGATCTTTGAAGTGGTTATGGTCTTGCAAAGTTTCAAAATTTTCTCTATCTATTGAACTTTTTAGTGAGCCATATTTTAACACACAGAGAAAGAAGTAATGTAGACTTCTTGACCAAATGTACGGCTTCATATAAGAGAATAAGTATCATTGTAGAATAATCAAATTGATGCTGGACATGTATCCATGAATAATAAAATAAAAGCATTACTAGTAATAATTCAATTTCCATGCCCGTTCTGCATCAGAAATCAGTATACCAATGATTAAGGTAATTCTGAATTACTTGTATTAGACATTAATTGTATTATAACAGATTTGTGCAAGATACATTAATCACAAGAAAGCCTCCTAAAACTAAATTAGTGTTTTTGTGGAAAGTCAGGTTTATAGGTTCTTCATTTCCTTGAATAGTACACAATTTATCAATTAGTATTCATAATGATAGGTTGAAAATGTAAAGCAGCGTTACTTGCCAAATGCTTTAAACTATCCAATGCTCGAGGAGTATGACTTCAGAAATGATACTGAGTTTTTTCTCATTTGGTTTTATCTTTGGCTAAATTTAGGTTTGTCTCTTCCTTAATGAAACCCTGTTTGGGAATGTTAAAGTTTTTTTCTTAATAACTAGGATGTTAAAGGGTTATAAAATGAGTGATCTTGAGTAGAGGAACACCACTGCTACTTTAGAGGATCTTGTTTCTTTGTGAAATTCTTATCACCTACTGCAGGTTAATAATAAGCTTTTTTCTTAAATTTATATTTAATAAGACAGGTCAATCCTGATCTTTACATGGAGTTGAAGCCCCAAGCACAGCCACGACCTTACCAAGAAAAGAGTCTCAGAAAGATGTTTGGAAATGGTATGTACTTGTGCCTTGAGCTAAATAAAAAGAAGGTTATTTATCCCTAGATGATCGATCTATTTTCTTTGAGTATGTATATGGTCCCATACCTGTTAACATTTCTAACCATTCATCAAACTTGCTTCTCTGCAACATGCTTAGATGCTATGTACAACATTAGTCTCAGCCTTAACATTTTCCCCAACTGATTCATCTCTTAAACAGTTTATGTAATGATGAAGTTGATAAATATACTTATTCCTCCCCCCTTTTTCATAATGTCTAACTGAACTAGGACCATCAGAGGGGTGAAGGTGCAGCTATTGTATAACTGAAAGAGAGTTGATTTGTTAAATTTTGTGGGACAAGACTTTGTTTGCATACGGATGGATAACATGTTCTCAATATTTGTGTTATTCAGTGTTTCGGGCCTTCACAACCTGCTTTTGATAAACTTGTAAGGATGGTACTTGACTGTTTATGATGTCATATTTCTTGTGAGGTTTGAACGGTGGATCTAGAATTGCAACAACTTAAAACTACCATTCAACGTTATATGACATGTCAAATAAATTACATCCCACCAGATTGTTTTAGAAAGAAAATGTTAAAAGACATTGTGGAATACATAAATCTTCGAACTTCTATACATGAAAGGTTTACTTTCACATAGAGATATGCTTAAATCCTCATTCCTACTGAAAACTTGCTCAATTTAGTTTCAATTTGTTTTGGCACCACTATCTTGAATTTTCATCTAATTGTGAATACTCATTCAACTAGCATAGATGTTATGGAATCCTCAAAGTGGCTTACAAGGAACGGTAGATCACTAAGTCTATAAATATGCACACGCACACACCCCCCCCCCCCCTCCTAAAACACACACACCCTCCTAAAACACACGTTCTTTATGACCTATAAACTAAATTTTCTTGTGCGAAATAGTATATGAAGGCACACATGTATAAAAAGAGTTACCTAAATATGTATGCCTGGCTGCTGGCAGGCAGTGCCTTTTGGTGTCTGTCCTGTATAAAAAGAGTTACCTAAATATGTGATAAACAGGCTAATTTTCAAATTCAGGACTGCTCATGCTGTACACTTATTGCTGAAAAGTTTGCGCTAACATCACCAGAGACATTGGGTGGCAGAGGATTCAGTCAACTTCTGGCACCCACTATTTCTCTGTAGTATTCAATGAATATCAATTTCATGTTTTATTTATTTAATTGTTAGTAGTCGTACTGATCATATGGTTTTCAAACTTTTTGGAAAAGATCCTAGTGAATTCCTTCGTCTTGTGAAGTCAGGTATGTCAATATTTATGGGAAGCTAACCTATTTGACTGAAGTTTTATGATCGCCTTCAATGAATATATGATGCTATCAAATGTATAACTTTTTTAGATTATGGACTGGTTAAAGCACAGTCCTACGGATATTGAAAGCTACATTAGACATGGCTGTATCATATTATCAGTATACCTTCGAATGGAAAATTTCAAATGGGAGGAGGTAAGTTTTGCTTCACTTCTAGAATGTAGATTTCTATTTCTGAAGAACCAAACTGAGGTTAATATTGAGCTTGATGCTAAACACATCTTGGGTGAATATTTATTCTACCATATAAACTGTAATATATGCTAGTTTTTGACAAGCACAAATAATGTGACAATGTTCTTTCTTATCTGTACGTTTTTTCCACCCTATAATATGTCTTGGTACTCATGATTTTTGTATAATCTGTTACGTTTCAGGTTCATGAAGCAAGAAGATTTCATTCTCGGAGAACCTAAATATGAAATGACACCAGTTATATGTGCAGTTTCACTATACTTCCAATTCCCCATTTATTTTCTTGTTCTTTTTTTATTCTGTCTCAAAATTTGGAAAATGTGCATACATAAAACTTTTTAAATTATAAGTGGCCTAAGATTTTAGCCTATGTATGTTGTAAAAGGGCAAGCACCAGTGGAAGCATGATGTAGATGATTTTTATAGGAATGAACTGTTACTGGCCAACCAATATTGATTATGAAACTGATGCTTTTATATTATGGTGCAGCGTGTACCAGAAAACTCAGTTTTTGTGATGGGTGATAATCGCAACAACGACTATGATTCGCATGTATGGTATGTAGTCTCAATCTTTAGCTCATAAATGCTTTTCACAAGATATCATTTTTCAAGTATTTTTGCATACTTTTTGAAGATAACCCATCCCCTTATTAAATTGAATGCAATGATGGGAAATATTTTTGGCAATGGAAAGTGGAGTACTTGTTCTAACTTGTGCTAAAAGCAGGTTGGAGAATGATTATGCATTGATGTGCCAACCATATTTATTGTTTAGTTACTCAAATTGAACAAGAAATTGGTTGTATTCTAAAGTATTATGAAATAGGAGCCAAGCCTTGACATTGTACCACGTAGCAACTCTATTGTCTTTGTGTATTGATTTTGGCACTAAGTGCATCTGGTGACCTATTTACTTCATTTTCCTGACTTGTTATTATTTTTAAATGTCCAGGAAGACTGCTTCTACGACCTGCCTTACAATACTGGGTATCAAATTTTCGTACTACGTTTACGGAAGACAAGGGAAAAAATTTATGAAATGTACTCTCTCTATATATGTAGATATATACTTTGATTGAAGAACTGTGGTAGCTTTAGATGGTTAATTGTAAAGATAATGAATGATTATGTAGTGGACGATTTTATTAAGTTAATAATATTTTAGTTTTTTGTATTTTTGCCATTATTTGCTATGGGGGCATTGATCCAGTCAGGTACACAAAAAGAATGTCAAATTTTGATTTGGCAACAATATAATTTGTTACCAAAGCATTGAACAAGTTTTAATATAGCAATAATTTTTTATATATTTAGCAATAAATTTTTGTTGCTAATGACAATAAAAATATAATATTTGGCAACGAAAAATTAACCTAATATCAACAGAGAAGATATTGTTGCTAATACTAAAATAAAAGGCAACATTTTTTATCATTGAAAATTATATCAACTTTTGTTGCACATATAAAGAAACGACAACATATAATGTCATTGCTAATCGACGACTTTCATTGCTATTGAAAAATAACCAGCAACAAATATTTTTGTTTCTGATTCATCATAATGTCGTTGCAAAATAATATAATTAGCAACAAAAATCGTTGCTAAAAAGTTTACATTCCGCAACAAAAACAAGCTTAGGCAACAATTTTTATAATTTACTACAACGAAAAATATCGTTGCAAAATGGTGTCAATTGCAACGAAAATGCATGGTCATTGCAAAAAAAAGAGTTCATTTCGTTGCCAATTAGCAGACTTTTGCAACGAAATGGGGTTTTTAGCAATGACATTTTAATTATTCTGCAACAATACATTTTGTTGCTAAAGGATCGATGTCTCTGTACGAAAGTCAAATTTCGTTACAAAATGTATTACTTTTGGCAACGAAAAAAATCGGAACAATTAGCAACGCTCATTGAGTAACGAAAGACGTAAAGACAGTAAAGTCGTTGCCAAAACCCTTTAGCAACGAAATTTGACACCTTTAGCAACGAAAATCGGTTGTTACTGAAGCCCCATTTGTTTGTAGTGCTTCCTTTTGTTATGAATGCTCCATCACCACCTTCAGAAAGTGAAGCGATGGAGGATAAGGTTACAAAGAGAGCCAATGCTAAAGCCTGTCGGGATTTTGCCGATCAAAGGGAATTTACCTATCTTGGCCAATCTATGGAGGAGATATTGCAAATGTTGATCAATGAAGGAAGAATTACCCTCCTTCCGCCTCCAATCAATCCCCGCTCAGGAAGATTCAATTCTGATGAAGTGTGTCAATATCATTCACATTCTCACGGTCACAGCACAAAAGAATGTTGGGCACTCCGCCATCTCTTTCAGAATCTTATTTATAGCAGTGTTCTGTAAATAGCAGATGATTACATTATGCAACTCAAGGGCGAGAATGCATGTCCTACCAAATGGAAGGGATCAGTAGCAGTTATATCCGAAGTGGATGATGGGACTATCAAAGTATTTCCCATACAACCAATTCAACTCAAAGGAGCTGACAATCCTTTGAAAGTGGTCGCACCAGAGCCAATTTCTTTACCTTTCAGACCATAAAATCCTGTTGTCAGCTTACACAAAGTTTAATGGAATTATGGAGAAACTGAAGGATCCATGTCTCATATTACTGCTACAGTGTCGAGGGAATATCCACTGTATCTTCCTCAACGGTTTTTGAAACCAACTTGCGAAGCAAAAGGGAAGGCTCCCATGGAGAAGATTAAAAAATTCCTCCGCACTATGGGCCACAATGAAGCCAAAGTGGTTTTAGGCTTGCGAGAAGCTCCACACCAGATATCTATACTGGACTTGGTTTTCTCTTCCGAAGATCATCGGAAGATTTTACTGATGGTTTTGGAATAAGCCTATTTAATCAATGGATGTGGAGAAATTTCAATATTTGGTTGATCACATTTTCAACAACAATGTGATGTCCTTCACTGATGACGACATACTGCCCGAAGGGATCGGTCATTGCAAACCATTACACATTGCGGTTTTGTCTTTTGGGTATATGTTAGCTGGAGTTTTGATAGATGGAGGCTCATCTCTAAATATATGTCCTTATGCCACTTTGGTGAAAATGAATGTCAATCTCAAGCGGATCCAAAGCAGTCAAACGGTTATCAAAGCTTTTGATGGATCCCTACGAAATGCCAACGGAAAGATTGAGTTGCCAATTGATATTGGTCCAAATACATTCAATGTATCCTTCCACGTCCTCAAGATAGATTCAGGATATAACCTGCTATTGGGGAGACCATAGATACACATGGCTGGAGCCGTTCCCTCCATGCTACATCAACAGCTCAAATACATTATCAACAACAGTTTAGTCACTGTCAACGTTGAGCCGGAACGTCCTGAACAAGGAACTCTACCAATCATCAGCTTCAATTTAGAAATTGAACCAGCCAGTCTTCATACTCTAGAAGTGAGTACCACGCAATACCATTCTATTGAACCGCCACTTCCCATACCCAGGATTTCTACCGAGGTTATGTCGACCACTTAAGAAATGATGTCATTGGGTTATCAACCTGAATAAGGGCTTGGTAAAGATAAGCAGGGTATTAAGCACCCTATCAAAGTGTTCAACCAAATTGGAACAGTCGGACTAGGTTATTCTACCAGTTCCAGTCACAGGAATCCTCATAAGCACAAGCAGGTTCCTCAAACTTCCGCCGCACAACATTTTTCTATACCTTTACCCCATGAGCTAATACAGTCCCTAGTAAAGGTGCCAGCCCATGTTGTGGCCATACTGTTTCCTAAACTAGTGCCAATCAAAGCTAAAGAGGTGCTGATTCCTGATCCTGAAGTGGAAGAAAAGGAACGAAAACGTAAACATGACATTTCCTTGATGATGGCAGGTATACGCGTCATTATTCATGATGAACATACAAACAAATACACCCCAGAAGATGATTACCCAGATGTCATGGTTATCATTTGGGAAAAGGAGGACAATGGTGATCCTTCCATAACTGCAGTCCATCAGGACTTTGCCCTCGACAATTGGAGCAGCACTCCATGCATTGGTCGATGAGGGACTCTGAATTTAGATATGCATGTACTTGCTGATGAGGTGCCTTCTCTCCACAAGGGTTGTAACTTTGATGCAAAGTTGGACTCAGACTTGATGGACATCCAAGAGGACATTGAGACACCTCAGGAGATTAAGAAATGGGTCGCAGACAAGCCCAGACCCAATTTTGATCAAACCACTTCTTTCAATCTTTGAACCTTAGACAACCCTAAGCTTATCCATATTGCTTCAAACATTACCACAAATCAGCGGAATGACATGGTTGCACTATTAACCGAATTTCAGGATGTGTTTGCATGGTCTCATGAAGACATGGTGGGTTTTTCCACGGACATTGTTCTTTATCACCTTCCCATCAAAGAAGGATTCAAGCCAGTTAGGCAAAAACTCAGGCAATTGAAACCTGAATGGAGTTTAAAAGTTAAAGAAGAAATTGTGAAACAATTTCAAGCTGGCATCATCATGGTGTCTATATATCCGAATTGGATATCCAACATTGTTCCCCTGCCTAAACGAGGAGGAAAGGTGCGAGTCTGCGTGGATTACAGAGATTTGAACAAAGCTTGCCTTAAAGATAGCTTTCCCGTGCCATTTATCCACATTCTTATTGACAATACTACTCAATACGGCATGTACTCCTTTGCTGATTGTTTTGCGGGGTACCATCAAATTATGGTCGCTTAGGAGGACCGTGAGAAAACTGCTTTCATCATGCCTTGGGAACCTTTTGCTACAGACTATTGTCATTTGGCCTCATCAATGCCGGGGCAACCTATCAGCAAGCTATGATGGCTCTTTTCCACGATTTAATGCACAAAGAGATAGAGATCTACGTGGATGACATCATCGTCAAATCCTGAAAGAAGGATGACCACTTAGACCATCTTAGAAAACTTTTCAACAGGTTACATAAGTACAACTTGAAGTTGAATCCAGTCAAGTGCGCCTTTGGTGTTAAGTCAGGCAAGTTGCTAGGTTTCCTAGTCAGCCACAAAGGGATTGAACTGGATCCTACCAAAATCCAGGCCATCAAGGAAATGCCCATTCCTCAGACAGAGAAAGAAATACGGGGATTTTTGGGAAGAATCAACTTCATTAGCAAGTTCATTTCTCAACTCACAGCAACCTGTGAGTCAATATTCAAACTGTTAAGGAAGAACTCCTCCATGAAATGGAATGATGAGTGTCAGAAAGTCTTCCTTACCATTAAAGAGCAACTGATTAACGCTCATGTTTTGGTACCTCCCAGAGGTGATGTTCCCCTGTTCATGTACCTGTCCATAAATGACAACGCCATGGGCTGTATGCTGAGGCAAAAAGACGATAGAGGTCAAGAACGAGCTATCTATTACCTCGGTAAAAGATTCAGCATCAGTCAACACAAGTACACTCTGATTGAGGAGACTTGTTATGCTTTAGCATGGGCTTCCATGAGGTTACAACATTACCTCCATGGTCACACAACCCATCTTATATCCTGTGTTGATCTTCTTAAGTATGTGTTCAGTAAGCCCATACTAAATTGACGACTGTCTAGATGGCAGTTGATCCTACAGCAATTAGACATCGTCTAAGTGACGTAAAAGTCTGTCGAAGGTCAAGGAATTGCGGATCAACTGGTCGCCGCACCTGCAGGGAACTACAAACCCTTGGAAACATACTTCCCCGATGAAGGGGTAATGACAGTTCAGCAACAACATCAGTACGATACATGCCGCACGTGGAAAATGTATTTTAATGGAGCTAATAATGCAGAAGGCTCTGTAGATGGAGCAGTTCTAATATCCGGTACGGGGAAGCACCAATGGGCATCAGGCGGTTAACAGTCTTTGGGGATTCTGAATTGGTAATCAGACAATCCACAGGAATTTATCAAACCAAAGAATTACATTTACTGCCTTACCATCGGCAAGTTCTACAGATGGCTTTGGAGTTCGAAGAAATCTCCTTTCTACACATTCCTTGCAATAGGAATGATTTTACGGATGCATTAGCAACGTTGGCCTCCTTGGTTCATATATCTGACAAGGAAAACATGCCAAACATCACGTTTGCTCTGCAAAAGCCCCAGTCTATGGGAATTATGTTGTAGAAGTATCGGATGAAGTACCTCCTATCCACAACCCTTGGTATCAGCACATCAAAAAGTATCTGTGAGATGGATCTACATCCGCTAAGGCGAGCCTAACTGAGAAGAGACGGATTCATCGACTTGCTATGAAATTCTACCTGAGTAGAGATGCACTCTATAAAAGAGATGCAGGAATAGGTCTCCTCAGATGTCTGGATAAAGACCAATCTCAGAGACTCATGGATGAAATCCATGGTGGAGTCTGTGGCCCTCACATGAGCGGACCCCTACTTGTCAAGAAGATCCTTAGAATAGGGCATTATTGGCTTACACTCAAAGATGACTGTGATGATCACGTCAAGAGGTGCTATCAATGCCAGATTCATGGGAATGCTATCCACGCCCCACCAAGGGAACTCCATAATATAAGTTCGCCATGGCTCTTCTCAATGTGGGGAATGGACGTGATCAGTCCCATCGAGCCCAAAGCCAGTAATGGACATCGATTCATATTCACCATGATCGACTACTTCACCAAATGGGTAGAAGCAGCATCCTTCGTCGGGGTTACTAAAGAAGTTATCATTGCTTTCATCAAAAACAATGTCGTCTGTCGATATGGACAACCAGATGTCATTGTGTCAGACAATGCTAAGAACCTCAACAACAAAATGATGGAGGAGTTATGCAGAAAATTCCACATCTAACACCTTAACTCCGTCATCTACCATCTAAAGATGAATGGTGCTGTTGAAGCAGCTAATAAAAACATCAAAAATATCATGCAAAAAATGTCCACCAATCACAAAGGATGGCCTGACCTCTTGCCTCTAACTTTATTAGCCTACAGAACTTCTATGTGTATTTCCACTGGGGCAACCCCCTACTCATTAGCTTATGGGATGAAAGCAGTGCTCCCCATAGAGGTGGAAATGGAATCCCTCCGAGTGTTGATGGATGCTCAGTTGGATGAAGATCAGTGGGTATAAGACAGGTATCACCAATTATCTCTAATAGACGAAAGGCGAACCGCGGCTATCTTCCATGGTCAGTTATATCAACAAAGGATCGCACGATCCTATAACAAAAAAGTCCGACTACAGAAGTTCAAACAACATGACTTGGTTTTGAAGAAGATCATTGACAACCAAGATCATTCTAAGGGAAAATTCACTTCTAACTGGGAAGGCCCATTTGTTGTCAATGAGGTATTGATAGGAGGTGCTCTCAGATTGCAGGAAATAGATGGCAATGAATTTCCACATCTTATCAACTCGGACACCGTGAAATGGTACTATGTCTAAGGTTACCATCAAACAAACATCCTGGTGTTGATCATCAAATCACCAGTCATTCCAGTTTTAAACCCTCTCATTTTTACAAACTCTTCTAACCCTCAAAGAAACATACACTTCAAACTAGCAGCATGTTTTAACTTCATTTCAAACCTTTCATACAATTTTGGTTATCTTGAAGACAGGATTGAACCTTTCACACTTGCAGTTTATCCTGAAGACAAGATTAAACTTTTCTACGCTTGCAGTTTGTCCTGAAGACGGGATTAAACTTTTTCCACACCTGCAGTTTATCCCCATTATGGGATCAAACTTTCTTCTCCCCGCAGTATAGTCTGCACATGGGATTTACACTTCTCTTTGGCTGCGATTCGTCCTGAGGGGCGAACTACGTCGACCTGATCTCCCTGATACCCGGGGGTACGTAGGCAACCATATTCTATATGGCCCGGTCGCAATAAAAAAAACAACAAAAACATTTCTACCTTTTCTTCAGAAAAAAAACAAAAACATTTATACACCTATTTGCGTTTCACTTTCAGCGTTGAACCTCTTACACCAGGTTCGAACTACGCAGACTTGATCTCCTCTTCAATAGAAGTACGTAGGAAGCCATTCATGGTTCAGTCTAACCCCTACCAGAACAAAATACTTTTTACACGGTACTGGGATCAACCTTCAATTCACCACATTTCATCGGTTTCAGATCAAAGGGATGGAATTACCCAACCTCTTCTCACAAATAGAAGATTCGGTGACCATCTAAGCTGCGATCGTGCCTCAAAGAGCAATACCAACCCACAAAAGATGGAGTTAACTAGACTTCTCACAAATAGAAGTACTGGCGACCATCTGTGGTGCGGTCAATCTCAGAGAGGTAAAACCACCCTCCTCTCCACTTTTACATACAGATACCAGTCCCAAGACACCAAATATGGTAGGGATATACAAAAATCAATGATCCATTCTGAGAGATCTTGCGATGTCTCAATGTCCACCTATTAAGGATAAGTTCAGAATGCATCAAGATCACAAGGCCCTGAAGAAACAGGCAAATATCAAGCAAGTATCAAGGCATAACTAAAAGGGAAGTGAATCAAAATATATTTCCCTGTCATACATAATACTGTTTGATATATACATCTGTGTTATACATGACAAAATGGCTAAGCTAGTCTATGTAGGAAAATACAAAGCTATCTACAGATCTGTGTGTATGTAGACTATCAGATCTAACATGGCATCCCTCTTTGAAGACGGAGGTAGCACTGCAAGCTCCTGCCCAAGGGTCTCTACACGAGCTAGCAGATCAGAGGCTAACCGCATGGTGGCATAATGCTCATCAATGTAAGCGCTCATATCAGCAAGACTGACAGTCATCTGGGATCTCACTGAAGTACTGTCTACAATGGCTACATCCATATCAGATAGGGCGGCATCTCACTCCACAATCAATGCATCCCTCGCTGATCTAGCCTCATCCCTCTCTAACAGAGTGGCGTCTCTCCCATCAAGAGCTGTCAACATCGCAGCCCTAGCCTGATCTCTATTATAGGTCATCAGATGTAAGCTCTGATCCAAATGATGTGCCAAATACTGAGAAACATTGGCACTCGGGGTGGGAGAATCCATCACAAATGTTGGCAGCCCAGCAGTTAAACCATCGGTGGGAATGTCAGCCTCCTCTATAGGCTCCTCATCGTCAGAATTGACATCCTGCACTATGGATACTACCGCAGTTGACGCAGTCTCTATCTCCATCCATGAGGAATACTCTACAGAACAACCCGGATGACTGACAGAAAACACAGCCAACTCTCGCTGATCCCAACAAGCATACAACCTGGATCTGTCCTCCACTGATAAATGGTTTGAAGCGAAGCGCTGACTCACTGCCCACTCATAAGGGTGAAAATCCTGAAACTGGTCAAACTGACACATCACGACCAGTGGGTGGTAAGTAATCATGCCCCTCAATCCAGCCAGAGGGAGATAATCCATTCCCAGAGCATGAGTAATGAAGCTGTAGGGTGAACTAAGCCCTGAACACAGCAATATGGCAAACGGATCCCTAATCCTTACCAGGAAAGCTAACCACGATGCAGCATTTGTACACTCCGCAGGCTGAAAGGAGTACGACATGGCTATATCCTGGGTGAAACAAAACCCCTGCCATCTAAGTGTGCCAATCGGTCTCAAGTGTGACATAAACCACACATACAACATGACCGAGCTACCTGTAAACACTCCTGCCAGATAAGTGCAGCAATATGTAGCTGATCTCAGAGTCTCTACAATGATCATTGGTAAAATGGTATGACCCTCCCTGAGAGCTCTCAATGCCATAATGACGTCGATATCCAACTCATCCATGTACCGCGGCATAAAGACGTATGACAATATGCATAAAAGTAGTACATCCACTATGGTTGAACGCTAATGATCCTCCAGTGTGGTGAAATCCCCGGAATGCCATGTATAACTATCCTCAGAGCCAAATCTGTCAAACAAAAAATGTAGGGATATCACGTGGCCGGATGTAATCTCGTCCTGTACCACTCTACGTCTCAATCCAGTGAGGGTCATGAACTGTTCGTTCATGTCTCCAATAGCCATATGCACGCAAGGTCTATCCAGCGGCAGCATCGTCAACCGTGTATACTCCTCCAAAGTAGGAGTCAACTCCTAGGTCCCAAATCAGAAAACCTGCCTCTCCAATACCCAATGCTCTAGCATACCCTCTACAAATCCTGTGGGAACCTGAAACATCAACAGGGTCATAGTGTACTGCAGCAAATCATCTACGATCACCATGTCTGATGGTGATATACTATCATACCATGAGCGCATACCAGATACCACCAAAAATGATGGGGTATGATCAATACGGCTAATTGTCGAAGAAGACATCTGTACGGGCCGTGTCATAAGACCATCCAAGGGTCAATGCTGAATATCTCTAGACATACATACATATGCATAACATAATAACATGCATGATACAATTGATGTCAATATGATATAGGGAATTAAAAACTGTGCATACATTCCTAAGTATATCATCATCTAATACATCTCTGTACAGCTAAAATAAAGGGAAATGGGGCGAAGCTACCCAACATCTAACAGAGGCTTATCAAAAGATATAGCAAGAATGGAGCGAAGCTACCCAGCAGCTAACAGAGGCATATCAAAAGAGATAACGAGAAATACATCAGAAAAAGTCAATGGTGTCAATGTCTACATCATCGATATTGTCCATCTAATGTAACTCCTCCTGAGTCACTGGATCTCTATCTACAGGGATGTCAGGCCGATACAAGGGAGGATCTACACCGGCAAAGCCATATGGGTCACCTGAAGGACCAGCGCCAGAGCTGGAAGGATCAAAAGTATCTACCTCTGAAGGATCTCTGCCCAAATGCCAAATGAAAATATGTGTCCGGTCCAGCTGCCGGGTCAATCTATCAATCTGTGTCACATGAGTCGGATCTCTGACACAGGCTAGCCAATTTGTCATCATCACGGATCTTGGAACCATATCCCCCATAAATAGTGTGACGAGGGTCTGAGCTCCAATAGTACGAGGGATCCACCAATGCTGGAACATCTCCTGAGACCAGGGGCCCTCTGACAAAGTATAACCGTCAATACCCAACAATGGGATGTCAATGACGGTTGACTGCGAAACAGGCCAATAACGCCTGACAGGAGGCAAGATAGGCATACCGATCTCACCTGTAGTGCTCCTGATAGAACAATCTCCTAAATAGAGCTCCCATCCTCTATCTGTAAATAGAGGAATCCTACTGGAGGAAATGACATACTCTACTACATTCAGGTACCCATCCTCAAATCCAACTCACAAATGCTCTCCAGAGTAGGGAATCCATGTGATGACATCTGCTGTCAACAACTCCAGCTATAGGCGACAATAAGTGAAACCCTCAGCAACAAGGACCTCTGCTAGTATGGAATGATTCCATCTCCGTTCTCGTGGATAGGTATCTAAACCTAGCACGCTCACAGGATGCAAACAAGGAAGCCTCTCATAGGCCCAAAACTGCCAACACAAAGGCAATATCTGCTGTCAGTCAACACTCTTAACCTATACACGGGAAAAGACAAGAGAAACACTCACCAGCAGAAACGGGTAAAATCCTAACCACTCCTCGGTCAAGCCTTGCGATCGCATGCGCATTCCCCTAAGGAAGTAGGCAAAGGTGTAGGAACCCCAATCATACTCTCCTATACGGTCCACGTGTCTAGTGGCATTGATCAAAGCGAAGGACCACTAGAGGAATTATCTTCTATGAAGCAGCCCCTAATGATTATTAAGAACAATCGCCAAAGAATGCGATCCCAGACTCTCACATCATCGGGTATGGGCTCACTCAACAGCCCGCTCATAGCATCTACACCCAAAGGACCCGTACGAACAGTCCTGCCCTTAAGCACCTCCGCCAGAACTCCCAACAAGGATCTGACGGCAATAGGGGTAATATCCGCCGTGCAAGGCACTGGATCCCCTCCAAACTCTATACCTGTGATAAATCTCCAATCCATCGGCGTCATCATCACCTCACAGTCCAGCAAATGGAGTGACTGAGTCTGGTGAAACCACCGCTCAGACAATGCCCTGAGGTAACCCCAGGGACAGCGACGGGGAAGAATGGAGAAGAACATCCCAAATTCCCAGCCATGTACAATCGCTTTGTAGTCATCATGCAAAGCCTGATACATAGAGTGGATGCTAAACCACCCTCAAGGCTGTGTGAAACCGGTAACCTACATCAAATGCAGATCAACATCAGAATCCTTGACTCCTCATCAATATGAAATAAGAAAGATTAAAGATCTAACTTCATACCTCGTTTGCATGCAGGTATACTGAAGGATGCCTACTCAAGTCACCCAAAAGATCTGGGTTCGTCACTTGAATACCTGGCAATTCCCTATGGGGAACAGGTATAGCAGAAGCAGGAACCTTGATCGGTACATCCTCCTCCTCGTCCTCAACATTCGGCACTTCAACCCGAATAGGACGTATCACCGCCTCCATCAAACGACGAGGCTGTCTGACAGACCGGCGCTGAGGCTCTTCAGAAGCCCTCCTCTGTACACCTGAAATAGTCTTACGGGAACTACTCGGCTGATCCAGATCCATAATATCTGGACAATAAATCTCCAAATCACCTCAGAAAGGGTGTGGTAAATTCTTATATAGAGCTTTTCAAAATGCATTTTATGATTACATGCATGCATGCATTGTTTTAACATACGTCTACAGTAGAGTTAAAAATGCATGACTATCCAATACCTACATTTTGGAAAATTTTGTCATAGCCCCCTTTGTAAATGGGACTATCCACATGCACATAGGCATGACTAGGTGGCCATTCAGTATCACACATGTACACAGTCATATACATCCTACATGCATTATCATCACAGTAAAAAATTCGTAAGTGTAGTCTAATTACCAGGATTGTTTTGCTTCTCTACCTTTACTCATTTGTCCTCAAATAGGATAAGAAATGACAATAAAAGGTGCCAATTTGACTGTTTCAAAAGTTAAATTGTTTCACATCATTATGTTCAGCATAATTTAATACTAACATTTGCAATGTTGAATATTTTTATCAAGTCATGTCAGCATGCATATTCACTACTATGTGTTTAAATGCATTTCATGTGATAAGTCATTTTCCAACGGATAGAAATTGGAAAAAATTACATGCATATGTTACCAGGACAGTGAAGAACACTTGTACGGTGGCAGAATATGCAGAAAGTTGCCCGAACTTAGCAGATCTGAAGAAGAGCTCTCAAATTTCCTTCGCAGCGCAGCTTGAAAATGACTTATGAAAGCAACCATTGGGTTTTACATAGCCACGGTTGGTCGCAGGCCTACATGTAGCTGCTGCAGGCCTACCTATTGCAGCTGCAGGCCTACCTACGACACTCCTATGTGGGTCCCACACCTCAGGCTCGCTCTAGCTAGAGTTGCAAAGGAGGTCTCACAAGCTAAAAAGGCCAAATCAAGAAAAAAATGCTACGCGGTTGAGCGGAATAACCTGAAATCCTGGTTTCATACGGGTCAGAATTGAATTCCCGCCATATCATTGGTATTCGCCTGAATGCAGGGTATACTATACCGATGATCTCACCTTTCACAGATCAAGCTCGGCAATGCCTCATAAAGGTCTGATGCCATCATTGCAGGGTCACAACCCTAAACCTCCCCGACGGGGGTTACAACACCAAGCTACGAGATGCTAAACCTCCCCAGCGGGGGTTACAACGCCGAAGTTATCAAATGATTGCGTATCCCCGGCGGGGGTCACAACGCACATCTTTCAAGCATCCAAGTATCCCCGGTGGGGGTCACAACGCACATCTTTCAAGCATCCAAGTATCCCCAACGGGGGTCACAACGCACATCTTTCAAACATCCAAGTATTCCCTGGCGGGGGTTATTACGCAATACAACCATTGATGCACACATCAATGAAGGTCAAGCAACCTTGACGTCATGTCAGCCGATGGCAAGTAAACCCATTGAAGCAACCTTCCCCGGTGGGGGTTACAACGCAATGCGACCATTGACACATACATCAATGAAAGTCAAGTAACCTTGACAATGTACCCAGCAGGGATCTATCCGGTGATACACACATCAACGAAGATCAGGCAACCCTGACGGCGACAGACTGTTGGCAGTAACTCCGATAGAATGAGGGAATATGTTATACACATCCTCAAACAGACAAAGCTTTATACCCATAGATCTCTTATACACAAGAGGTACCTCTATGGAATATAAGCCAGTGTCTAGGATTTAAGACTTTGGTGATTGCCCCAACGTCAACATCCTTCAAGACTTGGATCGCATGTCCAAGCCATCACTGATTGTCATCCCAACAGGATTACCTGACAATCATGCATCATACATTTGCATTATGTTTCTACATATAGAATCATGTTTACATTACTTGCATTTTAAGTGTCTAGGATTCTTTATCCTATCTATGCCTTGCATTGCATGAATATGATAAAGAGGGGCATCTATAAAAACTCAATATTTTCTGCACGCCTATTACTAACATTGCATGAGGGCAGATTCGTCTTTCAGAGATAACCCTGGAAGACAGCTTACATCCATTCCGGATACTACCAGAAGTTCAAGTTCAAAACCCGGGAATCATACCGAGAACATCATTTCTAAACCCGGAACACACACCGGAAGGATCATTTCCAACCTCGGAGATAACCCCTAGTTTCATCCTTGGCGATAACCCCAAGGAGTGTTGTTGCAGTTCCGGCGATAACTCCGAAAATGCTTATTTCAAATACATGCTATCAGCTTCAAGCTCAGACATCCCGTTGAGACACTCATACCTCAGACCCGGAGCTAACACCGGGCAAACAGGTTCTCCCACAGATGACTTGCGGCATTCAAACACTTGTAGTAGTTCGATCTCAAATATAACCCTAAGCAACGTCTACTTTCAGTTCAAACCGGTGATTACCCCGGTGAGGAGTCAAACGTCATCTTACCACCTCAACGTTCTCTCTCACAAGATGATATCGCAGCATACCAACAAGCAGTCCAATCTCAGATGTAACCCTGAGCAACGTCTGCTTTCAACTCAAACCGGCGATAACCCCGGCGAACAGTCAAACGTCATCTTGCCCCTTCAACACCTGTGCGTCGTCTCAACACTGCATACATACATACATCAAACAATGTCCCACAAGAACTAAGGAGTTACAATCCCAAGTGACTATTACACAGGGCAGTACCTTGGATAGAATTTGAAGCTTGAAGACCATGGGCATAGACCCCTCTTCCTGACTTCGTACAACCTCTAATCCATGTCATTGCGTAACTCTCGGCACAAGCAGTCCGAAGAAGGTCACATATACCTCGTTCGGATGCTCGGATTGAAGTTTTGCAAGTTCGAGCGGACATTACAGTGCACGAGTGCACATACTTCGAGACGACGAGACCCGCGAGGCCCGGATGCACCACGACCAGCCGCAGGTGTAACCGCGCTGCCGCAGGTGTACCTGCGGCCATCAGTCTATAAATATAGACCTTGGGCCAGCCATTTTGAGAGAGGAAAGAGAGAGAAAAAGAGATGAAGCCCTGTCCAATTTACTATGTATACACCCATATTGAGTGTTTCCTCAGTATAAACACTTGTTAGCTCACATATAACTACTCTTTTATCCGGCGGGAGCTGAGTATTTATCCACATAGAGTCATAGAAGTCTACTTCCCACTATAAGCCTTCTTTCCATATTAGCACATACTGTTATACACATTGAGAGTCGTGTAGTGTAAGTTTGCCCGGACTTCGTTCCGTGGTTTTTATTTCTGTTTATATATATATACTTATATATATATATATATATATATATATATATATATATATATATATATATATATATATATATATATATATTGTATATGAACTAACATTATCGAGTTATGCCTCGATTGAGCCTAGACTTAGGTCTGGAGCGTTTACTTGCTTTTGTATATATATATATATATATATATATACACCACGGATCCAGTCCGGTCTCCCGGACTGGACTTAAAATACGGACCCCAAAATTTTTTTTTTTTTTTGCTTTTTTTTTTTGAAACAACTAAAAAAAAAAAAAATTTATGGAACTGAAATTTTTCCATAATACAGTGTTTTGGGTGTGTTTTTAATACCTATACCAACCAATGTATGTACAGTCTGTCCAGACTGTACAAAAATATTTTGGTATATGCATCCAAATCACACCCAAAACACTGTATTATGGAAAAATTTCAGTTCCATAAATTTTTTTTTTTTTAGTTATTTCAAAAAAAAAATGCAAAAAAAAAAAAAAAAGGTCCGGATTTTATAACATCCGGGAGTCCGGACCTGATCCGGACTCTATATATATATATATATATATATATATATATATATATATATATATATATATATATATATATATATATATATATATCGGGAAGGATCAAGAGCATAATTCTTAAATAGCATAATGCCTTAAGTAGCATAATTTCATCAAAACGACATCGTTTTAATGGGACGCGGTGGCATTTTTGTAAATACCATGCCACCGCGTATTTACAAAAATGCCATCGCGTCCCATTAAAACGACGTCGTTTTGATGAAATTATGTTACTTAAGGCATTATGCTATTTAAGAATTATGCTCTTGATCCTTTCTGATATATATATATATATATATATATATATATATATATATATATTGTGGTCAGACTCTGTCTGATGAGCCTAGACTTATGTCTGGAGCGTTTCTCTGCTTTTATATATATATATATATATATATATATATATATATATATATATATATATACACTTATATATATAATTGTTATCAGACATATCTGATGAGCCTGGATTTACATCCGGAGCATTTACCTGGTTTTATATATATATATATTTATATTTCGTCCTGTCTGGAGTTTACTTCATGGCAGTTGATCGCTTTTACAGCTTTATTTATATTTTGTCCCACCTGGAGTTTACTTCGTGGTGGTTGATCATGTCTGTGTATATATATATATATATATATATATATATATATATATATATATATATATATATATATATATATATATATATATATATATATATATATTTACAGCTTATATATATATAACTGCTTACTGCTTTCCATACAAACTGCAGTATCATGTGAGCCTAGGAATCATGTGATCACAGATTTAATCTACTGAATCTAGATTCGGTTCCCAAGATGGACATTTTTCAGCTGTGAGCAGCTCGTATATTATTTACAGTGTTTGAATTTCCTTGGATGGCTGTCATATCCATGAGGAGTTCAGCACTGTTGTATATTATTTTCTAGAAGATGCTTCGCATCTCGAAAATAAAAGCAAACAAGCCGAACATTTAATAATAAAATGGAAGTATCAAAGGCCTCAATTACTATTGAGCACAGGGTTTGAAAAACCTCTTTTTACAAAACGTCAATGCTATATCATGTTTAAAATTGAATTTTTCTATAAATTCAAATCCTATGTATATAGGTGCGAACGAGGTACAACACTACTTCCAAATAATTGCACATTGATCCACACACACACACATTCATATAACAGTTTCTTTGTAAAGTGGCAGTCACCGTGGCAGCACGGATGTCGGGGGGTGCCTAACACCTTCCCTTCACATAATCAAGCCCCCGGACCTAAATGAATCTCGATTTCACAGACCCGTTTAGCAGTGTCATATCACTGGGTCAATGTGCAAACCTTTTCGGTTGCATTGGTGCAACCAGTTAAATACACCAACTGGCGACTCTTAAAGTCAAATTGTCGACATTATATATATCGGACCTTTTTCACTTGTTTTTTCAAACAAATCTCACATTAACATGAGAACACCAAAGAACAAGTAACGAAAAAGGACACTAAAAAATCCTGACGTCGACAGTTATTATATACCAGCAATCAGTTAATTGATCAGCCAATACATTGCATCTAACATATATAGATCAAGAGAGAGAGAGAAAAGATCATATGTTGCCTCATTTGTTCAACTTATCCTCAACTAAGTCTCTCTCTCTCTCCAACCCTACAAAATTTGTAAGTAAATCAGTTCCCAAATCAAGCCCCACTAACACTCATAACAGATTAGAAGCCCAGAATTAAGATTATGCAAAGTAAAGGTATAAACCCTAAACTAAATCTGATCTCTAAAGCTATGTTAGATCTTGTGTTTTAATGTTTAAACATGTTTTATATAGTGTTATTAAGTGATCTGGGTTGGCTCATGTAAGATCCATAACATCTAGATGCTCGAATTTGAAGTTTTTCAAAATTTGGAAAAAATTTAAAATGTTGTCTGACAACGAATGTCAGATCTCATAAATCAGTGATCGTTAATGATTTTTGTGTTTTGAAAGTTTGTAGTTATAGTTTGCCATGTGGACTATGATCTGGAACTTGAAACAGGGTCAGATCATGTCTAGATTTCATTTTATAAGCAGTCAAACATAGTTGACTGACCATGACCAAACTGGTTTCTAGGTAACCCAGATTTCCAAAATGGTCTGACAGTCATTTTGCAAGCCTTTACTATCAAGTGTTTAGGCCATTTTATTGTTTGGGACTTGTAGACTGACATGTAGACTACACATACATGCCATAAGATCACTTAGATCTTACATAGAATCAAAAATATAACTGGTCAAAGTAGGCTCGACCATCCGTTTTAGTGATTTTCTGGAAAACCCGGAAAAGTGAAGAACAAGATTTCTGACATGGTTTGACCATGCCAGATCTTGCTCATGTGTTGTTGTTATAATGATATAATGTTATAAGATTGTACCCTGACATCTGTTCTACAAGATGGAACTATTAGATCCTACAAAGCAAGCCCAGAATACAAACTATAAGGATCGAAAATAGCCAACACGAACTGTTCTTCATTTCTGGGTAACCCAGAAATGAAGAACAGCTTCTGACATGATTTTTGAGAGCTAATAACTCTCTGATCTGTTTTTGTATTGCCATAAAACTTGATTCTAGTTGTAGTGTTACACTAATACTACAACATTGACACCATAATCGGCCTAGATAACAACAAGATCTAGGTTTAAATTGTGGTCAAAGTAGTACCCTTGGTAACTGACTATTAAGATCTGGGTTTCTTAAGAGCACTCAAGAACACCTATAGTGACAGTTTTGTCGCTATAGGCTCCCTTTAGCGACAGTTTCTTTATAAAATTAATATTTTTATTAAATAATTAGAAAAAAAATAGTTTTTAATTATGAAAAAAACATAATAAATTCCTTAAAAAATATTTTAGAGCCTAAAATATGGGTTTTTAATAATTTTGAGTATATTTCATAAATAATTAATATTTTTGGAATATTAAACGTATTTAATTTATTTAATTATAATATTAAATAAATTGCTTTAAATGATTTTAATACATGAAAAATCATTTAAAAATATATTATGGTATAAGGAAATATTTTAAGTTATTTTTAGTGACTTTTAATATTATGTGATGAATTTCACTAATTAATTAATATTAATGATAATTAATTTATTTAATGAATGTATTAAATAAATTATGAAAAATTAGAAATAATGTTTTAAAAATCATATAAAATGATTTAAGTATTATAAAAATATTTTAAGTCTAAAAATATAAATTTTAATATTTAAAGGTAAATTTCATTAATAATTTAATATTAATAATATTTGATTTATTTAATAATTATATTAAATAAATAGTTTAAAATGATTTTATTGATTTAAAAATCATATAAAAAGGACATAAATGTTTTAAAAATATTTTAAATTATAATTAATGACTTTTAATATTTTGATAAATAATGCATTAATATTTAAATATTAATGTTAATTATTTAAAAATAATTTTAATTATTTTAAAAATTATTTAAGGGTAATATTAATACTTTAAAAATATTTTGAGTTATTATAAATAACTTTAATATTTTGGCAATGGTTTCATTAATATTTTAATATTGTTTAAATATTAATGATAATAGAATTATTTAATAATTAAATCATTTAATAATGATTCTGATGTTTGAAAAATCTTGATAAATTATAATAATTAATTAAAAATTATTATAAGTCATTTAAAAATAATATGACTGATATTTACATCTATTGAATTACAGAATAGAGTTTTAGACTCGATAATTACCCGATAAAGTCGTCGGTATACCAAAATATTTTAGAAATTGATCTGGACTTAGATAAATTGACTAGATATGTGTTTGTTTGTGATCCAATGACTGCTAAACTTATGTGACAATGTGATTAGGTTATGTGCTGACTGCAAATAGCAGTATTATATGTTATAGTATGTTATTCTAATCAAACGAATGATCTTATTAATGATAGGTCTCGATATAAAAGATAAAATTAAGTTGTGTAAGTAGTAGATCAGGCAAGTATCCTACCTTTGCATTTACTTTATGCAATGGACATGAGTAAGAAAGTTTCAGAATTATTAACTCTATTGTTATTGATTATGTATCCAAACATTCGTATCCATGCCAGTTCTTAAATTATCCGATCATTGTTTATCAATACAGTACTATTGTACAATCCAGATATTTATTATGTTCATTAATTTCTAAGCATGGTTATACAAGTGACCTCACTTGGATAATTATTGTATTTAATCACATGTTGATATATACTTATTAGTTTCTAATATGTATAGGTTAATTAAAAAGCCGTTTAAGCTATTTGACTCAGATAGACACATATTTAAAAATATCTTTGAACATGATAGAACCTTATTGATATCCAACCGAATTGTTTTGGTTCGGGTTCAGACTAAGTATGAACATCCCGAATATGAGAAACTTTTGTGCACCTAAGGCAGATATGCTGGACAAAAATATCGTTCGAACATGTAGTATTGATCAATACAGGGCATAACGGGCTGATCACCCCCCTGCCTGTAAGTTATGACGGTTTACAAATGAAGTTCTATTTAACCTTTTCAAAAATTAAAAATAATGTTCATAGTCTGTCGACTGCTCTCTATTTATAATCAGTACATAGTTTTAAAATTTTGAAATAAAATTGATATGTTGTTATGTTGCTTCAGCTTACTTCATAACTGTTGATTCGTTGTAGAAGTGTCATTCACAAAAAACATGTACTTCTTTCAACTAACTTTTATTGCTTGCTATTACTTGATGGGCACTCAAATGCTTATTCTTGCTTAATTTAAATATTTTAAGTTAAGTATGATTAACCTGAAGGCTCTACTAAGAATAAAGGGAAAGGAAAGTTGGCAGAATAAGTGTTTGATATCTTATGTAATAATTAGACTTTGTTAAGACAATGATATATATTAACTATCATGTAATGAATGTATTAAAGGTTGTGAACCTGGGATTAGATGACTCTGATATATGTAAATTAAGTTTAATGTTTATATTATTATTATTATTCTGCTCATAGAAACGATATCGTGAAGCACCGAGTTTGGGTTTAAAGTACCTGAGTTTGGGGGCGTCACAGTGCGTCCAAATAGTATCCTACCATTCTCCTATAAATAGGATTCTCAGTTTAGAAATAAAAATCACACCAGAATCAGAGAATTCTTCTTCTATAATATTGAGTGTATTTCTTTAGAGTTTAAGGAAGCTTTGAGTGTAGAAAAGAGTAAAAGTTTTTTTCAAGAATATCTCCGCTATACCAGTTAGAATTGCTCTCTTTTTGAGGTAAGGGGTATTATTTATTTCATATTCGCTTACGATATTATTTTTCGTATTCGTAAGGAATTTTATTTTCGTTCCATATTCGTAAGGAATATTATTTTCATTCAATATTTGTAAGAAATATTATCTTCATTCAATATTCGTAAGAAATATTATTTTCGTTCAACAGTTGTAAAGGATATTATTTTTGTTTAATATTCGTAAAAATAATATTTTCTTCCATACTTTGTAGTATGTAAGTAATATTATTTCGTTTCAGATTCCAAATTCTACACTCATTTTGTTAAGTATTGCTTCTATACTCCTTAAAATTAGTAGAATATCCTTGAAATTTATGTTTCATCTAGTATCATTTCACAAGGATATTTTTCTAAACATTCTTGTTAAATTTTAAGCTTTTCATGTCGAAGTACTATTCATGGGTACTATTTATACATACAGTACTATTCATACATACGGCATTATTCATATATACGGTATTATTCTTACGTATGGCACTATTCACGAAGTACTATTCACCCGGGGTACTATTCATGATAAAAATTGATTTCTTTTATATCCATATTATTTTCAGAATATTATTCTTGAATTTTACTCCACAAAGAAGTTATCATGTTGATAATTTGGATATTTTTAAACTCTGGATAAATTTAAAGTCTTTAATATTTATCCTTGATTTCGTTTGATTGATGTTTATATCGTTGTCATCATCCTCATGCTTATATTATGATAAAAGTCATCTTTGGCACGTAGTGCATAGATGGACTATTAATTGGTATGATTATGACCAGGAATTATTTGGTATAATCATGACCTGTAATATTACAAATGATGTAGTAAAAGTCATCATTGGTTCGTAGTGCATTGATAGGCAATTGTTGGTATGATCATGACCATGGGTTCTCTTCGGCCAAAGGTGCAAAGATGAATTGTTGTTTGGCATGATCATGATCATTGAGGATAACACGAATATCATTGGCCCGTAGTGCATGGATAATTCGTGGATGTGATACTAATGAATATCCTTGGCCCGTAGTGTAAGACCCCAACTTTTTTGAATAAAGAATAATTTTTCTTGAAATATATTTTTGAATATTATGGTGTGGATATAATATAATGTTATAGTTGTGGGTAATATTTATAAAATTTTGCAAAGTAAGCAAGTTGATATAAAATATTGGCTGTGTCAGTGAATATTCGATTGGTCAGGGAATATTCGTTTTAACAGGGAATATTCGTACGACGTCACAATCATTGGTGGACCCCAGAACAGAAGTATTGGCGTAGTTAGAAAACGAAAGAAATATCTTTTTATAAAAATAACGACTGAAGTTTTACCGTTAAACTGTTGAACTACCCGATGGTAAAAGTACAGTAATACGTGCGGTTGCATAGTAGCACACGGTATTGATTATTGATGCTTACGTGAGAAGTCACCCGGTTATACTCAATTATTGCTACAGTAATTATTGCATAGTATCTCACGTTATTTGATTCAATTATTGTCACATTATCATCTGCATAATATTTTATATTATTAAATCAATAATTGAGACAACAAAGTTATTTATATTATTATTTGCAATATTGACAATGTCTAGAAAGTTCTGTCGATGAGAGGTTTTGTCACCTAATTGTGCGTTAATAGGGAGAAATCCTTATTGGAAAGCCCCCTCATTCCTTGGAATGATCTGGTTGTTAAATATTGTGAGTTATAATATTAATGATGAATAATTGTTGAATTATTAAGAATGTGTTTATTGAAGATAAGTGAATTACAAAAGTTAGAGGGGAATAATGCAAACTTGGAAAACTTTAGGGGTACTAAAGTGTAATAAGTTAAATCAATCTGGATCATTGGTGGTGATTTTAATAGTAAATAATTCTGGACCATTGATGGTGGTTTTAATAGTATATCAATCTGGACCATTGATGGTGGTTTTAATAGTAAATCAATCTGGACCATTGATGGTGGTTTTAATAGTAAATCAATCTGGACCATTGATGGCGGTCTTAAGGCGGAGACGTGGATAAAGCAGATCACCAAGATATTTGATGTCTCAGCTAGGACTCAACTTAATAAATAGATCATATCATCAAATCATACATGCACTACGGGCCAAGGATATTCATTAGTATCACGTCCACAAATTACTCTTGCACAATGGGCCAAGAATTATTCATGTAATCATCAATGGTCATGACTATACCGAATTGTCCCTGGTCATATTCATATCAATCAACAGTCTATCTATGCACGTAAGCCAAAGATGACTTTCATCCCAATATAAGCATGAGGATGATGAAAATGATATAAGAATTCAATTAAAAGAAAGTAAAAGATAATTTTTTAAAGATTTATAATTTAATTTATCCAGAATTCAATAATGTCCAAATTTTCAACATGATACTGCTTTGTGGAGTAAAATTCAAGAATAGTATCCATGTATCAAAAATAATTTGGACAAAAAAGAAATAAATTTTTCGGTGAATAGTACCCTATGAATAGTATTTCAGGAATAGTACCCCGTGAATAGTATCCCGACATGAAAAGTGCCCCAAATACCCGAGTAAATAATATTTGAGTGAATAGTAATCAGGTGAATAGTAACCCATGAATAGTAACTCGTGAATAGTATTCCGATATGAAAAGTGCCCCGAATACCCGAGTGAATAATATTATAGTAAATAGTAATCGGGTGAATAGTAACATGTGAATAGTAACTCGTGAATAGTACTTCGGATAAAAATATTGATATTTAATAAGAAAGTTCATATCAATATTCCAATAAAATGATACTGGATAAAATGCAAAACTAGCAGATATTCCACTAATTTCAAGGATTATAGAAGCAATACTTACCATAGTAAGTTTAGATTTAAGAATATGAAAAGAATTAACATACAAAAACTGAAAATTGATTTTCATTTGTCATACGGTACATAATCCGCGTAGACAGGTTATTCCGATATACTAAAGGATGAATATGAAAAATAGTATTCCTTATGAATACGAAAGAAATAATACCTCTTACCTTAGTAGAAAACTGGATACTACAAAAGTGAAGTAGCAGAATAATCTTCTTCTTGTTCTCTATAGTTTCTCTCTCTATAGTGTCTCTTGTGAATCTTAGTGAATTGGTGAGAATGAAAGAAGAATTAAGCTTTTATTTATAGGAAAATGGACTAAATAGTAACTAATTCACGAACGGTCCAGATTGATTCACTATTAGAATGGACGGTCCATATTGATTACTATTAAAACCACCACCGGCGGTCCAGATTGATTTACTTTTAAAACCACCACCGACGATCCAGATTGATTTACTTTTAAAACCACCACTGACGGTCCAGATTAATTTACTTTTAAAACCACCACTGACGGTCCAGATTGATTAACTATTAAAACCACCATCCATGGTCCAGATTGATTTACTATTAAAACCACCATCAATGGTCCATGTTGATTTACTATTAAAACCACCACCAATGGTCCAGATTGATTTAACTTATTACACTTTAGACCCCTAAAGTTTTCCAAGTTTGCATTATTCCCCTCTTGTTAGAGTTTATGCCCTAGAGGCCAATTATTTGATATAATTGCTTAACGTTTTGATATTATATTTGATTGAATAAATATATGATTTTATTATTGTTTTATTTACTGCGTAATATAATTGTTAACATAATAAAATTCCTTAGAATAATGATACAAATTATATAGTTTCAAGTATGTGACTTGAATATGAGATTATATATTACCATTAGTATCAGTGTTCTTAAATGTCCCTAGTCGAGTATCATTGGTGATGGGACAACAATGATGCATTGAGACTAGTATGTGGATTGACTGATGACCAAATCTCATTGGTCATAAATATATGAGATATTAAGTCAATGCATAGGTACATGTTAGAGAACGATGTACTGGACAGACCCACTATGAGAATTCTATATGGAGCATTATGCGAAGTGTCATTAGCAATTCTCATAGTGACAATGATGTAATGGTCCTCCGACCTGAAATCGCTATATTACTACATGAGAATTTATGTACTTTGATATCATCAAATGTCACCTTTAATAGGGTGGACTATAAAGGTGATTATTGGGTTCATCATTAATCGTGTGAGAAATATGAGTGATCTAGATGGAATTTAACCATCCTATATATTATGGGTGATATCCATAGGCCTCTTGATTGAGTAGGACTATGAAATGCATGGCCATACTCAAATAATGATTTGTTTCATATAGTATACTCATTGATCAAGAAAACTGAGATTAAATTATGAAGAGTATGACACATTCCATGACTCGAGTTTAATCTAGGATATTAAGGTTAAAAGGATTAAATTACATTGAAACATTGGTCACGAAAAGGTTGCATCGAATCATCGATCTTATTATTACTTGGGTAGCAGTGATGCATTACTAGATGCCGCTCATTGATTATAATTTTATAATATGATTTTAAAATTATTGCCAACGTAATAATAATCTATAGGGTCACACACATAGAACGTTATTTAAAAGGGAATTAATTTAAATTTTAAAGATTTAAATATATTAATATGATTAATAGTATTTAAATCACGAATTTAAATTAATAGGATAATTTGTATATATGTATATTAATTAAGTAAGACTTAATTAAGATATATATATATATATATATATATAAATTCAGATTTTATGAAATTAGGTTTTGATTTGATTAATTCCTTTTAATTACTATATATATGATATATAGCAACTACTTAGGAATATATCATAATTGAAAAACCCTAGCCGCTCTTAGAGAGAGACTAGAGAGAAAACAGTTTCAGAAAATCCATTCCTTTTGGTGGCTAGTACCGCAAGTCCTTCTTATTGTAGAATCGTTCGACGGTTCGTGCGGCGTTCGTGTGGATACCGTAGAGGCGCAATCGGTTTGTATTGCGTTGGAGATTCGAGGCGCAGTCGATTTCAGATTCTCGTTTTTTCATATCTGGTATAATCTCTAAACCTCTGAATTAATTGATTTTTCGCATGGATCCTGTTTTAGGGTTTCAGAAATTGCTTTAAAATTTTAATTTCCGCTGTGCGTTTCTGTGCCGAAGCCCAACACCTCTAACTTTTGTAATTCACTTATCTTTAATAAACACATTCTTAATACTTCAATAATTACTCATCATTAATATTATAACTTACAATATTTAACAACCAGATCATTCCCAAGAAAGAGGGGGCTTTCCAATAAGGATTTCTCCCTATTGGCGCGCAATTAGTTGACCAAACCTCTCCTTGACAGAACTTTCTAGACATTGTCAATATTGCAAATAATAATATGAATAACTTTGTTGTCTCAATTATTGATTTAATAATATAAAATATTATGAAGATCATGTGACAATAATTGAATCAAATAACGTGAGATACTATGCACCAATTACTGTAGCAATAATAGAGTATAACAGAATGACTTCTCACGTAAGCATCAATAATTAATACCGTGTGTTACTATGCAACCACACGTATTATTATACTTTTACCACCGGGTAGTTCAACAGTTTAACGGTAAAACTTCTACGTATTACTATACTTTATAAAAAGATATTTCTGTCATTTTCTAACTACGACAGTACTTCTGTTATGGGGTACACCAATGATTGTGTCGTCGTACGAATATTCCCTGTTAAAACGAATATTCCCCGACCAATCGAATATTCACTAACACAACGAATATTTTATATCAACTTGTTTACTTTGCAAAAAATTTCAAATATTACCTACAACTATAACATTATATCATATCCACACCATAATATTCAAAAATATATTTCGAGAAAAATTATTCTTTATTCAAAAAAGTTGGGGTCTTACAACCTCCCCTTCTTATAAAATTTCGTCCTCGAAATTAGGGTATGTACCTGATATGTCAAAGAGGTGAGGATACCTTGATTTCATTTCAGATTCTAACTCCCAGGTCATTTCCTCCATATCATGGTTTCTCCACAAAACTTTGACTTGAGGTATAACCTTAGAGCATAGAATATGATCCTTCTTATCCAAGATTTTAACAGCTACCTCTTCATACGTTAAATCTTCCTCTATCTCGTCTGGTTCTAATTTAATAATGTGGTTCGGGTCCTTCACATATTTATGTAACATAGATATGTGAAAAACGTTATGAACACGAGACATACTTGGCGATAAGGCGAGTCTATAGGTCACAGTTCCTACTCGGTCAAGGATTACAAATGGGCCAATGAATCGAGGATTGAGCTTTCCTCTCTTTCCAAATCTCGTAACTCCTTTTCATGGAGAAACACATAACAACACATGATCTCCAATATTGAATTCCACGTCCTTTCGATGAAGATCGACATAACTCTTTTATCGATCTTATGAGGTTTTTATACATTGTCGGATCATTTGAATCTTTTCCGTAGTCATACGTACCAACTCTGGTCCCAACAATATTGCTTCACCTACCTCATCCTAGCATACTGGAGAATGACACTTTCTTCCATACAACGCCTCAAATGGAGCCATACCAATACTTGTTTGATAACTGTTGTTGTAGGAAAACTCTACCAATGGTAAGAACTTGTCCCAACTTCATTTGAAGTCAAGGATACAGAGTCTTAATAAATCCTCAAGAGTTTGAATAGTCCTCTCTAATTGTCCATCCATTTGAGGATTATACGCCGAACTAAATCGTAAATCTGTGCCCATCGCTTTTTGCAAACTAACCCAAAATCTTGAAGTGAATCTTGGGTCTCGATCAGAAACTGCAATCTTACAATCTAGTTTATGTACATACGAGCAAAACATTCACGTGTATAAATTTCTCGTATTGGTAAGAAATTAACAGACTTGGTCAATCTATTAATAATGACCCAAATTGCATATATGCCTTGAGAAGCCTTGGGAAGACCATTACCGAAATCTATGGTAATGTGCTTCCACTTCCATTTTGGAATTTCAAGTGGTTGCAATGGACCTTTTGGCACTTGATGCTCTGCCTTGACTTGTTGACAAGTTACACACCTTGAGATAAACCCCGCTATCTCTCTCTTCATATTGCTCCACCAAAATGTATGTCGAAGATCACGATACATTTTGGTACTCCCAGGATGGATTGTAAACGGTATGTTGTGCGCCTCCATCATAATTTTATACTTCAAGTCAAAATCGTTAGGAACACAAAGTCTGGAGTTGACTCGAAGTATTCATTCTTCATCGATTCTTGCTTCCAGAATATCACTTTCTTCTTCATACGCATTAGCTCCAGGTCTGTAGCTTGAGCAGCTTTAACTTTATCGATTAAAGTCGCTTCTACTCGTATATTCGCCATCATCACATGGGTCTCTGGAGTCTTTAATTCTATCTCCATCCTTTGTAAGTCATACAAAATGGGCCTTTACGTTGACAATATTGCACTCGTACCCGCATATGATCTTCTACTCAATGCATCAGCTACTACATTCGCTTTTTCAAGATGGTATTGAATGGTATGATCATAATCTTTCAACAGCTCAAGTCGTTGTCTTTGCCACATGTTGAGTTCCTTTTGAGTGAAGAAATATTTGAGGCTTTTATGATCAATATAAATCTCCACCTTCTCTCCATACAGGTAATGCCTCCAAATCTTAAGCGCAAAAACGACAGCTGCCAACTCTAGATCATGAATAAGATAATTTCTCTCATATTCTTTGAGTTGTCGTGAGGCATAAGCTATAACTTTCCCATGTTGCATGAGAAAACATCCTAAACCTTTGCCTGAAGCATCACTGTAGATGGCAAATCCCTCCAAACCAGATGGTATTGTCAGAACATGTGCTGAAATGAGTCTCATCTTGAGTTCTTGAAAACTCTTCTCACATTCTTCGCTCCAACTGAATTTTGTATCTTTTCGAGTCAGCTGAGTTAATGGAGTAGCGATTCGAGAAAACCCTTCTATGAATCTCCGATAATAACCAGCTAAGCCGAGAAAGCTATGTACTTCGATCACTGACTTGGGTTGCTCCAAGCTTTGAATTGCTTCAATCTTTGTTGGGTCAACAGATATTCCATGATTTGATATCACGTGCCCAAGGAATGCTACTTCCTTAAGCCAAAACTCGCACTTCTTCAACTTGGTATAAAGCTTGTTTTCACGAAGCTTTTGGAGTATCAACCTCAAGTGTTGCTCATGATCTTCACGGATTTTGGGATATATGAGGATGTCATCAATAAAGACGACTACAAAATGATCCAAATATTCCTTGAATACTCGGTTCATCATATCCATGAAGGCAGCAGAAGCATTAGTCAATCCAAAAGACATGACTAGGAATTCATAATGCACGTACCAAGTTCTAAAATCAGTCATTGGGATGTCATCGGTTTTAATCTTTAAATGATGATATCCAAAATGAAGATCGATCTTTGAAAAGAATTTGGCGCCTTGCAACTGGTCAAATAGGTCATCAATGCATGGCAACGGGTACCTATTTTTGATGGTGACATGATTCAACTCCCGATAATCAATACAAAGTCGCATACTTCCATCTTTCTTCTTTACGAAGAAAACAGGAGCACCCCAAGGAGATGTACTAGGACGAATGAAACCGATTTCTAACAATTCCTGCAGTTGAGTCTTTAACTCCTGAAGTTTAACAGGAGCCATTCGATATAGGGCTTTGGAAATGGGTTTTGTACCGGGTTCAAGGTCGATACAAAATTCAATTTCACGCTCTGGGGTTAGGCTAGGAAGTTCTTCAGGGAATACGTTAGAAAATTTATTAACAATGGAAATATCATTCAAATATGACGTATTTTTGTTTAAATCTGTGACATAGGCTAAAAAAGCTTGACATCCATTTTTCAATAAACGAATAGCTTTATGACTTGAGATGACAATAATTGACTTTAATGGTTTGGTTGCTTGAATTCGTATAATAGGTTGGTTAGGAATATGAAAGCTAACAACCTTATGAAAATAATCAATTTTAGCATGATGAGAAGTCAACCAATCAATTCCTAAAATCACATTGAATGCAAGTATTTTTAAAGAAATAAGATCGATAGGTAACGTGCGGTTACCGATTTGAACCAAACAAGACTTGTAAACAGTGGATATTATGAAGGTTTCTCCCAATGGAGTTTCAACAGATAAATCAAAGTCTAATTTCTCTGGAGTCAAATTTAAACGTTGAGCGCAAGTAGGAGAAATAAAAGAATGGGTAGAACTGGTATCAAATAAGGTATAAGCTTCGTAAGAGTTTATGATTAGCTTACCCGTGATCACCTCGTTCGGATTCCTCACTTTTTGGGAGGTTACAACAAACGCTCTCCCTTGAACTACCAGTTTTGTCTTGTCTAGGACGGCCTTTAATGCCTCCATCCCAGCTGGACTTGACTTTGTTGCACGATAAAATCAGGCTAGGTGACCTTCTCTTCCATAATTGTAACATGTTTTGGACTAGTGTGTACAATTTGGACTGATGTGTCCCTCTCCTCCGCATTTGTAACATACGACCAGTGGTCGTTCTCCTTCCTTAACAACAAGTGTTGGTGCTGACGTCTTTCCATCATTATTGAATCTCCACTTCTTGAATTTTCCACTTCTATTATCATGGCCATGATTACCACTGGAGTGGTTACCATTTCTTGTATGTTGATTCCCTCCATGTTTGTTATCACCGCTTCGATGACTGCTACCACTGGTATTATCGACTTGTTGGTTGCTCTCTCTTGGTTGGATTGACTCATTATCGCGCTCCAATAACTGAGCCCTATTTACAACATCTAAATACAAACGCAGTTTATGAGAAATGAGGTATTTATGTATTTCAGGTCTCAAACCTCGTAGAAACATTCGTGTCATTCTCTCCTCATTATCAACCAAATGGGATACGAATCGGGACAACTCGGCAAACTTAGCCTCGTACTGTGACACGGTCATATTATTTTGGTCCAACTTGATAAACTCCACCTCCTTCATGTGACGAATACTTTCGAGAAAGTACTTGTCATTGAACAGCTCTTGGAACTTCCCCCAAGACATCTTGAGTGCGGCAGGCTGGGTACGTTTTACTGATTCCCACCAGTAATCTGTTTCTCCTCTCAACATGAAGGTGGAAAAGGGAACCTTTTGCTCCTCGGAGCATCCCAAGACATCAAATATCTTGGTGATCTGCTTTATCTAAGTCTCCGCCTTAAGTGGTTTTGGATCTCCCCAAAACTCTGATGGTCCCAGCTCCTTGAATTGTTTAGCGGTGATCATCTGTGAGTTGTCAGTGTATCCACCTGCATTTTGAACAGGAGCCGCTCTCGCCTGATGTTGCACGAATTGCATGAAGCCTCTAAACATCCTATCGTTCATCATTTGATCAGTGTTATTGTTTACCTGAGGATTATTGTCTTCCTGTTGCACATTATCCTTTGTATTAATCGTTGGTGACTCAACGGTCTCATGTGCTTCATTGCTTATCTCGACATTTTTAGATGCCATTTTCATATATTGCCGCAAAACAAGGGTTAATTGACATACCACATATTATCCCTATACTCTAACCGACCAATTAAATACCAAATAAATTTATGTAGGTCATACTAGCGAAGGAATTCCCCGTCTCTCCCCTCTTAGTTCTTGTCTCACATCTCAGTCAGGGATCATATCCCTAATCTTTTATACCAAGTGTGACGTCCCCAAAATAGGTATACATCACCCATCTTGGGTCGCCAAATATATGGTACTGAATACAAATACAAACTTAATTATACAACATGAGCTGAGAGTTTTTACACGAATATTGTCATCTAGACAATATCCAAACTCAAATAGAGTCCTCATTATATTTATTGGCACACTATTTTATAGAATAGTGAGGACTACTATAACACCATCTCGGGCCATCACTCCGTTCCCCAACTAGTTCCGGCTACGTTCTCATTTCCTGAAGAGAACAATGGAAGTAAAAGGGTGAGCTAAACTAGCCCAGTAAGAAATATTATGACTAAGATAATGCAGAATAAGTTATCATTAGCCTTCAACAATGTTAAACTGATAGAATATAATAGACAACAAGTTTAACTGCAGCGGAACAAGCAATCCATTAGAAGAGTCAAGTAGAGCTTGATATCTACTATCTTTTATGATTTAAAAAGTTTATCATTAACTTTATTGCTAGGACTCAACTTAATAAATAGATCACATCATCGAATCATTCCTACACTACGGGCCAATGATATTCATTAGTATCACGTCCACAAATTATTCTTGCATTACGGGTCAAGAATTATTTGTGTAATCATCAATGGTCATGACTATACCGAATTATCCCTGGTCATAATCATACCAATCAACAGTCCATCTATGCACGTAAGCCAAAGATGACTTTCATCCCAATATAAGCTTAAGGATGGTGACAATGATATAAGAATTCAATTAAAAGAAAGTAAAGGATAAATTTTTAAAGATTTATAATTTAATTTATCCAGAATTCAATAATGTCCAAATTTTCAAAATGATACTACTTTGTGGAGTAAAATTCAAGAATAATATCCATGTATCAAAAATAATTTGGACAGAAAAGAAATAAATTTTTCGGTGAATAGTACCTCGTGAATAGTACCCTGTCAACAGTACTTCGGGAATAGTACTCCGACATAAAAAGTTCTCTAAATACCCGAGTGAACAATATTTGAATGAATAGTAATTGGGTGAATAGTAATCTTTGAATAGTAACTCGTGCATAGTACCCCGACATGAAAAGTGCCCCGAATACCCGAGTGAATAATATTATAGTGAATAGTAACTGAGTGAATAGTAACCAGTGAATAGTAACTCGTGAATAGTACTTCAGGTGAAAATATTGATATTTAATAAGAAAGTTCATATCAATATTCCAATAAAATGATACTGGATGAAGTGCAAAACTCACGGATATTCCACTAATTTCAAGGATTATAGAAGCAATACTTACCATAGTAAGTTTAGATTTAAGAATATGAAAAGAATTAACATACGAAAACTGCAAATAGATTTTCACTTGTCATACGGTACGTAATCTGCATAGGCAAGTTATTCCAATATACTAACGGATGAATACGAAAAATAGTATTTCTTATGAATATGAAAGAAATAATACCCCTTACCTTAGTAGAAAGCTGGATACTGCAAAAGTGAAGTAGCAGAATACTCTTCTTCTTGCTCTCTATAGTTTCTCTCTCTATGGTGTCTCTTGTGAATCTCAGTGAATTGGTGAGAATGAAAGAAGAATTAAGCTTCTATTTATAGGAGAATGGACTAAATAGTAACTAATTCATGAACGGTCCAGATTGATTCACTATTAGAACAGACAGTCCATATTGATTACTATTAAAACCACAACCGACGGTCCAAATTGATTTACTTTTAAAACCACCACCTACGATCCAGATTGATTTACTTTTAAAACCACCACCGACGGTCCAGATTGATTTACTTTTAAAACCGCCACCAATGGTCCAGATTGATTTACTATTAAAACCACCATCAATGGTCCAGATTGATTTACTATTAAAACTACCACCAATGGTCCAGGTTGATTTAAATTATTACACTTTAGTACCCCTAAAGTTTTCCAAGTTTGCATTATTCTCCTCTAACTTTTGTAATTCACTTATCTTCAATAAACACATTCTTAATACTTCAATAATTATTCATCATTAATATTATAACTCACAATATTTAACAACTAGATCGTTCATAGGAAAGAGGGGGCTTTCCAATAAGGATTTCTCCCTATTGGCGTGCAATTAGGTGACCAAACCTCTCCTCGACAGAACTTTCTAAACATTGTCAATATTGAAAATAATAATATGAATAACTTTGTTGTCTAAATTATTGATTTAATAATATAAAATATTATACAGATGATAATGTGACAATAATTGAATCAAATAATGTGATATAATATGCAACAATTACTGTAGCAATAATTGAGTATAACTGAGTGACTTCTCACGTAAGCATCAATAATCAATACTGTGACACCCCCAAAATAGGTATACATCACCCATCTTGAGTCGCCAAATACATAGTACAAAATACAAATAAAAACTTAATTATACAATTGTCGTGTAAAATACGACAAAACATATGCTGTGAGTTTTAATACAAATATTGTCATCTAGACAATAACCTCACTCAATGGAGTCCTCATTACATTTATTTTCACACTATTTTATATAAAAATGAAGACTACTATGACACCATCTTGAACCATCACTCCGTTCCCCAACTAGTCCCAGCTACGCTCTCATTTCCTGAAGAGAACAATGAAAGCAAAAGGGTGAGCTCAACTAGCCCAGTAAGAAATATTATGACTAAGATAATGAAGGATAAATTATCATTAGCCTTCAAAAATGTTAAACTGATAAAATACAATAGACATCAAGTTTAACTGCAGTGGAATAAGCAATCCATTAGAAGATTCAAGTAGAGCATGATATCTACTATCTTCTATAATTTAAAATGTTTTCATCAATTTTTATTGTTGAGACTCAGCTAAATAAATAAACCATGTCATCGAATAATCCCTGCACTACGGGCCAAGGATATTCATTAAATCATCAATGGTCATGACTATACCGAATAATCTCTGGTCATAATCATACAAAAAATTGTCCATCAATGCACTACAGGCCATTGAGGACTTTTACCACATCGTTTATAACAACATTACAGGTCATGATTACACCGAATGATCCCTGGTCATAATCATACCAAGTCCATCTATGCACGTAAGCCAAAGATATACAACTATAAAACCAATAATCAACAGTCCATCTTTGCACGTAAGCCAAAGATAACTTTTATCACCATATAAGCATGAGGATGATGACAATGATATAAGCATTAATCAAACGAAAACAAGGATAAATATTAAAGACTTTAAATTTATTCAAATATTATCAACCACTTAATAAACTCATAAGCTAATATTATTAATATTATAACAATATTTTAATCACTTCTTAAACTTATAAATAATTTATTTCAATTGTTTACACTTTACCAAATAATGCATTTAATCATTCAAAAATGCCATACTCATAAGATTTCATCACCAATGATCAAATCCCTCATCAAAAATCTGCATATACCCTATATAGGATTCCCAAGTCATAAAATCCTATTTTCCAATTTTGTTACTTCACATAACATATTTAATTCATTTACTCATAACTAGTTTATTTTTATGAAAAATACCAAATCAGTCCCAAAATTATTTCTATTCTGGAATTTAGCAGAATATAGTCCCATATTGAACATATATTTTTATCGGAATTTTTAAAATTCATTTACTATTTTTCATATGGCCAAAACTGCCAAATATTTAGACATTTATCATAAATTGTACTTTTGTCCAAAAATTCCAAAATTTACAGGGTATACTCCTGTTATATATATGTACTCCCAATAAAAATTTTACCAATTTTGGAGTTAACCACAAAGAGATATAAGGGTTTACTTTTAAAATAGTCTTTTCCCTTAAAATTCATAACTCTAAATTTATACATCCAAAAATCCTAATCTTTGGACACAATCGAGAAAACTCATCAAATTATCATTTCAAATTTTTCCAGAATTTTTGAGGGTTAGAAAAATTATGAAACAACCCAGATAAGATATTCCAACATAATAATAAAGAATGGAACCAGTTCATGCGTAAACCGCATACACAGGATATTCCAACAGACTAATAAAGAATGGAATAACAAAGAATTCACCATGCATGTGATAGACCGCACAGACAGGTTATTCCAACAGAATAATAAAGAATGGAACCAGGTTTAGCGTAATCCGCACAGATAGGATATTGCAACAGAATAATAAAGAATGGAATAACAAAAGAATTTCACCATGTATGCGATACTTCGCATAGACAGGTTATTCTAACATAATAATAAAGAATGGAATAACAGAAGCTCTCTTCATGAATACGAAAGAAATAATACCCCTTACCTTAGAATAAAGCTGGATACTGGAATAAAGAGGTAACAGACTTCTCTTCTTCTTTCTTTCTATAATTTTTCTCTATAATAATTGCTTTATAGCTTTAGTGAATTGGTGAGAAATGATGGAAGAATGAGCTTCTATTTATAAAAAAATATAGTTTCGATAATTGCACGTTTTGGGGTTCGAAATATTACAGTACAATACCTTCAACTTTTCTTTCATTTTTAATTATGTCCTGCAAGTATTTTCAAACTTGCACCACCTCCCCTAATAGTAAATCATGTGAATCAATAGTAAATCATGTGAATCAATAGTTCTAGACATGTAAAAATACGAATTATAATATAGTACCTTCATCTATACCTCCATTTTTAACTTAATCATGCAGGTATTATCAATCTTGCACCAACTCCCCTAATAGTAAATGAATGTGACTCAATAGTACACACATGTGAACAAATAGTTATATAAGCATGTGAATTAGTAGCAATTAATTGCTCATTTATCCGATTAATTACCCGATTTATTAATATAACCCCCAGACATCAATTATCATCGGAATAGATGTCAATTTTCACTAACACTAATAATCTCAACACAATGAAACTATCAATTTCATCTTTAATCAAACACAAACTTATTCATCATTAATATTATAACTCACAATATTTAACAACCAGGTCATTCCTAGGAAAGAGGGGTCTTTTCGATAAGAATTTCTCCTTATTGGCGCGCAATTAGATGACTAAACCTCTCTTTCATAGAACTTCTAGACATTGTAAATATTGCAATTTAATAATATGAATAACTTTATCGTCTAAATTATTGATTTAATAATATATCATATTATTCCGATGATAGTGTGACAATAATCGAATCAATAATATAAGAGATATGATGCAGCAATTACTGTAGCAATAATTGAGTATAACTGAGTGATTTCTTACGTAAGCATCAATAATCAATACCGTGTGCTACTATGCAACCACGCGTATTACTGTACTTTTACTACCGAGTAGCTCAACAGTTTTAATGGTAAAACTTCCGCCGTTATTTTCATAAAAATATTTCTGTCGTTTTCTCATTCCGATAATAATTTCGTTGTGTGGCCCACCAATGATTGTGTTGTCATACGGATATTCCCTGACAAAAAAAATATTCCTCGACCAATCGAATATTATATAATCATTTGCATACTTTTCAAAATTTCTAAATATTACTAATAACTATAACATTATCTCAAATCCACACCATAATTTTGAAAAAATATTTTGAGAAAATTAAATCTTTATTCATAAAATTTGGGGTCTTACAATCTCCCCTCCTTGTAAAATTTTGTCATCAAAATTTATGTATGTACTTGGTATGCCGAAGAGGTGAGGATGCCTTGACTTCATTTCAGATTCTAACTCTTGAGGTATAACATTTGAGTGTTGAATACAATCCTTCTTATCCAAGATTTTAATACGTATCTCCTCATACGTTAAATCTTCTGTTATCTCATCTAGTTCTAATTTAATAACGTGGTTCGGGTCATCCACATATTTACGTAACATTGATACATGAAAAACGCGACATACTTGGTGGTAAAACGAGTCTATAGGCCACAGTTCCTACTCGGTCAAGAATTTCAAAAAGGCCAATTAAATCGAGGGTTGAGATAACGCCTTCTTGAACCTTCTTCTTCACATTCATCATATTCGGGCGTGAAGCTTGAGCGGCTTTAACTTTATCGATTAAAGTTGATTCTAATCGTATATTCGTTATCTTCACGTGGGTCCCTAGAGTCTTTAACTCTATCTTCATCATTTGTAAGTTATACGAAATGGGTTTTTGTGTTAACAACATCGCACTCGTAAACACATATGATCTTCTACTCAACGCGTCATCTACCACGTTCGCTCTTCCACGATGATATTGAATGGTATGATCATAATCTTCAACAGCTCAAGCCAACATCTTTGGCACATTATACGATCGTTTTAGGTAAAAAAATATTTGAGGGTTTTAGAAATGGGTTTTATACCGGGGTCAATACAAAATTCGATTTCACGCTTTAGGGGTAAGCTAAGAAGTTTTTTGAGAATACGTCAGGAAATTTATTAACGATAGAAATATCATTTAAAAACTGTGACTATCATGCAAGACTTGGATAACACATGAAGTGAAGGTTTCTACTAACGAAGTTTCAACCAATAAGTCAAAGTCTAACTTCTCTGGGGTCAAATTTTAATTTTGAATGCAAGCAAGAGAGATAAACTAATGGGTAGAACCGGTATCTAATAAGGCATAGACTTTGCAAAAATTTATAATTAACTAACCCGTGCTAACTTCATTCGGGTTACTCGCTTTTTGAGAAGTCACAAAAAACGCTCTTCATGAAACCACCGATTTTGTTTTGTCCGTATCCGCCTTTGGTGCCACCGTCCCAGCTGGACTTGACTTTGGTGCACGACAAAATCGGGCTAGGTGACCTTCTTTTCCATAATTGTAACATGCTTTGGACCGCATCACGCAGTTTGGACTGATATGTCCCTTCCCTCCGCATTTGTAACATACGACTGGCGGTCGTTCTCCTTCCTTAACAACAGGTACTGGTGCTGACATCTTTCCATCATTGTTGAATCTCCTCTTTTTGAAATTTCCACTCCTATTATCTTGGTCATGATTACCACCGAAGTGGTTACCATTCTTGGCATGATAATTTCCCCCACGATGGTTATCATTGTTCCGATGGCCGTTGCCACTGGTACGATTATTATCGTTGCCTTTTGGTTGGGCTGGTTCATTATCGCGCTCCAATAATTGAGCCCTATTCACTACATCTGAATACAAACATAATTTGTGAGAAATGAGGTATTGGCGTATATCGGGTTTCAAACCTCTTAGAAATATTCACGTCATTCGCTCCTCATTATCGACCAAATGGGATGCAAACTGGGATAACTCCACAAATTTAGCCTCGTATTGCGACACGGTCATATTATTTTGCTCCAACTTGATAAACTCCACCTCCTTCATGTGACGAATACTTTCGGGAAAGTACTTGTCATTGAACAGCTCTTGGAACTTCTCCCAAGACATCTTGAGTGCGTCAGGCTGGGTACGTTTTATAGATTTCCACTAGTAATCTGCCTCTTCACGCAACATAAAGGTGGCGAAGGGAACCTTTTGCTCCTCTGAGCATCCCAAGACATCAAATATCTTGGTGATCTACTTTAACCACGTCTCCGCCTTAAGTGGTTCTGGCTTTTCCAAAAACTCCGGTGGTCCCAGCTCCTTGAACTTCTTAGCGGTGACCGACCGTGGGTTGCCATTATTTCCACCTATATTTTGAACAGGAGTCTCTCTTACCTGATATTGCATGAATTGCATAAAGCCTCTGAACATCCCAACGTTCATCATCTGATCGATGTTTTTATTTACCTGAGGATTATTGTCTTCCTATTGCACATTATCCTGGGTATTGATCGTTGGTGACTCAACAATCTCATGTGCTTCATTGCTGATCTCAATATTTTCAGATGTCATTTTCAAACACTGTCACAAAAAAGGGTTAATTAACATATCACATATTATCCCTATAATCTGACCGACCAATTAAATACCAAATAAACTTAGTTAGGTCATACCAGCGAAGAAATTCCCCGTCTCTCCCCTCCTAGTTCTTGTCTCACATCTCAGCCAGGGATCATATCCCTAAGCTTTCATACCAACTGTAACACCCCCAAAATAGGTATACATCACCCATCTTGAGTCTCCAAATACATGGTACAAAATACAAATAAAAACTTAATTATACAACTGTCGTGTAAAATACGACAAAACATATGTTGTGAGTTTTAATACAAATATTGTCATCTAGACAATATCCACACTCAATGGAGTCCTCATTACATTTATTATCACACTATTTTATATAACAGTGAGGACTACTATGACACCATCTCGGACAATCACTCTGTTCCCCGACTAGTCCCGGCTACGTTCTCATTTCCTAAAGAGAACAATGAAAGCAAAAGGGTGAGCTCAAATAGCCTAGTAAGAAATATTATGAATAAGATAATGCATGATAAATTATCATTAGCCTTCAACAATGTTAAACTGATAAAATACAATAGACATCAAGTTTAACTGCAGCGGAATAAGCAATCCATTTTAAGAGTCAAGTAGAGCATGATATCTACTATCTTCTATAATTTAAAATGTTTTCATCAATTTTTATCACTGACACTCAGCTAAATAAATAAACCACGTCATCGAATCATCCCTGCACTACGGGCTAAGGATATTCATTAAATCATCAATGGTCATGATTATACCGAATAATCCCTGGTCATAATCATACCAAAAACTGTCCATCAATGCACTACAGGCCATTGCAGACTTTTACCACATCGTTTATAACATTACAGGTCATGATTACACCGAATGATCCCTGGTCATAATCATACCAAGTCCATCTATGCACGTAAGCCAAAGATATACAACTATAAAACTAATAATCAACAGTCCATCTTTGCACGTAAACCAAAGATATACAATTCAATAATCAACAGTCCATCTTTGCACGTAAGCCAAAGATAACTTTCATCACCATATAAGCATGAGGATGATGACAATGATATAAGCATTAATCAAACGAAAGCAAGGATAAATATTAAAGACTTTAAATTTATCCAAATATTATCAACCACTTATTAAACTCATAATCTAATATTATTAATATTATAACAATATTTTAATCACTTTTTAAACTTATAAACAATTTATTTCAATTGTTTACACTTTACCAAATAATGCATTTAATCATTCAAAAATGTCATACTCATAAGATTTCATCACCAATGATCAAATCCTTCATCAAAAATCTGCATATACCCTATATAGGATTCCCAAGCCATAAAATCTTATTTTCTAATTTTGTTACTCCACATAACATATTTAATTCATTTACTCATAACTAGTTCATTTTCATGAAAAATATCGAATCAGTCACAAAAATATTTCTTTTCTGGGATTTAGCAGAATATAGTCCCATATTGAACATATTTTTTTTATCAGAATTTTTAATATTCATTTACTATTTTTCATATGGCCAAAACTGCCGAATATTTAGACATTTATCATAAATTGTACTTTTGTCCAAAAATTCTAAAATTTATAGGGTATACTCCTGTTATATATATGTACTCCCAATAAAAATTTCACCAATTTTAGAATTAACCACAAAGAGTTATAAGGGTTTACTTTTAAAATAGTTTTTTCACATGAAATTCATAACTCTTAATCTATACATCCAAAAATCGCCATTTTTGGACACAATCTAGAAAACTCATCAAATTATCATTTTAAATTTTTCCAAAATTTTTGAGGGTTAGAAAAATTATGGAACTGCCCCTGGCAGAAACCCCTTTTGAATGAAAATACTATGAATACAAAGGATCATTCACCATGCATGCGGTAATCCACATAGACAGGTTATTCCAACGGAATAATAAAAATGGAATAACAGAAGAATTCACCATGCATGCGATAGACCGCACAGACTGGTTATTCTCAACAGAATAATTAAGAGTGGAACTAGGTCATGCATAAACTTCACAGACGGGATATTCCAACAGAATAATAAAGAATGGAACCAGGTCATGCGTAAACCGCATAAACAGGATATTCCAACAGAATAATAAAGAATTCATCATGCATGTGATAAACTGCACAGACAGGTTATTCCAACAGAATAATAAAGAATGGAACCAGGTCTAGCGTAATCCGCACAGACGGGATATTCCAACAGAATAATAAAGAATGGAATAACAGAAGAATTTCACCATGTATGCGATACTTCGCATAGACAGGTTATTCCAACATAATAATAAAGAATAGAATAACAGAAGCTCTCTTCATGAATACGAAAGAAATAATACCCCTTACCTTAGAATAAAGCTGGATACTGGGATAGAGAGGTAGTAGACTTCTCTTCTTCTTTCTTTCTATAATTTCTCTCTATAATAATTGCTCTATAGCTTTAGTGAATTGGTGAGAAATGAAGGGAGAATGAGCTTCTATTTATAAGAAAATATAGTTTCGATAATTGCACGTTTTGGGACTCGAAATATTACAGTACAATACCTTCAACTTTTCTTTCATTTTTAATTCTGTCCTGCAAGTATTATCAAATTTGCACCACCTCCCCTAATAGTAAATCATTTGAATCAATAGTAAATCATGTGAATCAATAGTTCTAGACATGTAAAAATACGAATTACAGTATAGTACCTTCATCTATACCTCTATTTTTAACTTAGTCATGCAAGTATTATCAATCTTGCACCAACTCCCATAATAGTAAATGAATGTGACTCAATAGTACACACATGTGAACAAATAGTTATATAAGCATGTGAATTAGTAGCAATTAATTGCTCATTTATCCGATTAATTACCCGATTTATCAATATAACCCCAGACATCAATTATCATCGGAATAGATGTCGATTTTTACTAACACTAATAATCTCAACACAATGGAACTATCAATTTCATCTTTAATCAAACACGAACTTATTCAACATTAATATTATAACTCATAATATTTAACAATCAGGTCGTTCTCAGGAAAGAGGGGGTTTTCCGATAAGGATTTCTCCTTATTAGCGCGCAATTAGATGACCAAACCTCTCCTTGACAGAACTTCTAGACATTGTAAATATTGCAATTTAATAATATGAATAACTGTGTCGTCTAAATTATTGATTTAATAATATATCATATTATGCCGATGATACTGTGACAATAATCGAATCAATAATATGAGAGATATGATGTAGCAATTGCTGTAGCAATAATTAAGTATAACTGAGTGACTTCTCACGTAAGCATCAATAATCAATACTGTGTGCTACTATGCAACCACGCGTATTACTGTACTTTAACTACCGAGTAGTTCAACAGTTTTAACGGTAAAACTTTCGCCGTTATTTTCATAAAAATATTTCTATCTATTTCTCATTCCGACAATAATTCCGTTGTGGGGCCCACCAATGATTGTGTTGTCGTACGGATATTTCCCGACAAAAAGAATATTTCTCAACCAATTGAATATTATATAACCACTTGCATACTTTTCAAAATTTCTAAATATTACCCACAACTATAACATTATCTCAAATTCACACCATAATTTTGAAAAAAATATTTCGAGAAAATTAAATCTTTATTCATAAAATTTGGGGTCTTACAAATACCGTGTGCTACTATGCAACCACGCGTATTACTATACTTTTATCACTGGTAGTTCAACAGTTTAACGGTAAAACTTCCACCGTTATTTTTATAAAAAGATATTTCTATCGTTTTCTAACTACGACAATACTTCTGTTGTGGGGTCCACCAAAGATTGTGCCGTCGTACGAATATTCCTTGTTAAAACGAATATTCTCCGACCAATCGAATATTCACTGACACAACGAATATTTTATATCAACTTGCTTACTTTGCAAAATTTTCTAAATATTACCCACAACTATAACATTATATCATATCCACACCATAATAATTAAAAATATATTTCGAAAAAAAATATTTTTATTCAAAAAAGTTGGGATCTTACAACATATTTGCATATTCATTCATTAACTTCATCATTTTCATCATTAAAATATATAAATAAGGAATAATATTCACATGCATATTCCTGACATAAACTACTCGAATTTTCGATTGTAATTCGATACATACTCGATTGATACATATTCGATTATATATTCAATACATTCTCTTATAATATATACAAAATTAAATCAAATTAGGATAATTAATTATTATTATTTTGTTTTGTTTTTAATTGTGATTTTATATTTGTTAAGTGTAAGAGTAAATATATTTTCTCATTTCTAAGTAAAATAATAAATTCAGTTTATAATTATATTTATTATAAAATTAGTTATTATATGGAGACTCGAATTCGAGTTTGAATTTGAAATTCGCTAGTAGTTTGAATATATTTCGATCCGAGTCAGATCGAATTCGAGTAATAAATATCCGAGTCGAGTCGAGTCGAGTCGAATCTGAATAGAATTTTTCAAACACAAATCGAATTCAAATATAAATTTAATATTTCGAATCGAATTCGAACAACTCTCTGGCCTGTTCGGATTCGATTAATTTACACCGAGTTAGTTTTAGGTTCTTCCTATTTGTCCAAATGGAAAATTCAAAGGCCTTGTTTGTCTATTCCTTCACATAACACGCCTTCGAATTTCAGTGTACACGGAAAAGGAAAGCTGCTTTTCTTAAGATGGAGGGACCTTCCGGACTTTGACTTTGTCACAATCTTTCATCATTTTATACGCTTGCTAAGATAAACAATAATTACTCCCTTCATTATAAATTTAAATATATAATTTTTAATCTTTTTTACATGTATTAAAAATATAATATTAATATCATGATAATATTTAATTAATTAAGAAAATAATGATATATTAAAAAAGAAAATAATTTTTCGTAGACTAATTTTATGTAAAATGTGAATTACGCCCCCACCTTAATGTTATCTATCAAATAGAATAATAAGATGTGAATCCTGTAATTCCCTCATTTACATATTCAGATTTCATGTATCTGTATACTTTAGCATTTAGTATTTAATATTGATATAAGGAAAAAATATATATATATATACTAGCTGGGTCCCGTGCTTCCGGTACTGTATGGACAATATGATTTATCTCAAATTTTGAACGACTAAAATAATTTATTAAGTGAGCGGGAAATTTAAAGTCATTTGTATTTTATTAAATTATTATTAGATTATTAGATAGATAGATGTATGAGCGGTGAGATTTATCCCAAACTTTGGACGGCCCAGATGATTTATTGAGTGAGCGGAAAATTCAAAATCATTTGTATTTTATTAGATAGATATACACAGCTGTGTATTATACAGTTGTCTTTGACGACGGTATTTTTGAATTATGACGACGGTTGAACCGTCACCATAAATATTTTAGTCTATGACAACCGTCGCTATAGCCCAAAAAAATTGTCGTCATAGTAAGACTGTGTACTATAGATATGTGTATATACATATAGTCCTTAGCCCTTTATGTAAATTTATCGTAATTTGTAATAATAATTTATCAAAAATTATGTATCACTTCATAATTCAAAAATATAAATGTATATCTAAATAAAAAGAAGAGAATATATTGTAAAATAGAAAAATATCCCTAAATTTAATAAATAGTGTAAGTTGTAAAATAGAAAAAAAAAAGTTGCAAACTTGACCAACCCAAAACGGATACTTACCAACCTACAACCTAAAACAGAAACTTTGGTTCAACAATCATCTATGATGAACCAGCCCATCTGGAGCAGATAATTAAGATCAGAAATTAATGGCCAAGATTCACTGATGAAAGTGAAAACGGGGTCCCACCTATGATGATTATTTTTTTGACACAAAGAAATAGAACAGTCAACCACTACAGTGGGACAAAGTTGTGTAAATACATGTATCAAGTCCGAACAGACAAAAAGTAGAGAGACTACAAAGATGATGAAATCAAGCTCATAAGAATTTTATTTCTATTCAAGAAAATTTTGTGGGTAAGTTTCCATTTATTTTTCTAAATTTTTCCAGAAGGTTGGATTTTCTTCGCTTGATATTTTTTCCAAATGGGCCTTGGAAGTCTGATCTTCTTCATATAATTGTATTGGTTAGCTGGAATTTTTTTCAACTGCGTCTGATTTAGACTTTATGAATTTCTTTTCTTTTATTTATAGATTGTTCTTCTTTAATTTTGTTCTGTTCTGTTGTATGATGCTCTTGTACCAACCTAACCTTACAATCTGCAAAAAAAAAAATAATAATAATGTAAGGATACCAGAAATTGGTATATTTACAATTTTTCTTTTGATTGTCTCCATATAGTGGATTTGTGATTAAATAAACCCTAAGCTTTCCTCATTCTTAAAGCCAATTCTTTTGTTCATGTCCTTCTAAGGGTATGTTGAATTGCAGATTTTGAGTATTGATATTGTCCTGTATCCTCTTCTTGAACAATTTTCTCTACTTCGGGTATTATATATATTACTAGCTGTGTTCGTGCCTTCGACACTACATGGACGATTGTATTTATCCCAAACTTTGAATGCCCAGATAATTTATTAGGGTGAGCAGGAAATTCAAAATCACTTGTATTTTGTTAGATAGATGTGCGCGTGTGTACTTATATATATGCCTTTTCTTCTCTCCTTCATGAAAATTTCATATGTAATTTATGGTTTGTGTCTGCCTATGCTTAATAATTGAGAAATCTTAATTTTTATCTTGGATTTTGATGATTTTTAAAACATTTCCTCTTTAATCTGTTTATGTTCATGACTTCAGGCAGATAGTGGCTTTATATATATATGATGCCCATTATTGAGTTGTTGTCTTCTTAGCAGGTGACCTCTATAGACTTGAATCCAAATTGATTAGAACATAAACTTTCATTCCAATATTGATTTTCCAGTTTTTATTGACAGATATATTAATTCCCTTTTGTGTGTGTGTGTGTGTTTGGGGGGGAGGGGGGGGAGAGAGGGATTTAAGTTTCTGTATGTGATCTGTCAAAGAGGAAGCCTCTTACAAGGCTGCATTGCCTTTTGGATACTCATTTTCTCAATATTACAGTTCTCTGTCTTGATGTTTATATGTGCTTGTAGGGGATGAAAACATCTGATGAAGTCTTCATCTAAGGCATCTTGCTTTGCCATCTGTACAATTTCTTTCACATCTACCGTTGATTGATAAATTAAATTAATGTAATGATGTAATAAACAAATAAGTCTAGATCCTAGTGAATTATGGAACCTGTGGTCTACTTATCATAAAAAACTTGTTGAACTGGCGATCTACTTATCATAAGAGATTACAGAACTTGTGTTCTCCATTTGACGTTGCCTGTTGATGTCATCATAGCTTGCCGGGATATAAAGGGCAAGGAAATAGTTACAAAAGTCTCTTATTGACCTTGGAAACTATGTATTGGTATTGCATTATGAAACATGGTCTTCTTACGTGCCGATACTGAATTTAGCGTACCAAAATATTACTTTGTTGTTATATCTATATTTGCACAAATATCAACATTCTAGCTTAGATTTGGATGCCCAACATCACATTTGTACTAAACTATTTATAAAACAATCAACTTGTTGATTTAACTAAAAAAATTCTATATACTTAGTTTTATTTTTAATGCATTTAGATTATAAGAAATTTTTAATTATAAGCACTCATATAAAGTATCCTAGTATACCACGTTTTAGTCCTATGGAGCTTGCCACGTACCCATATCGATTCGACAAATCAAAAGAACTTTGTTCGGCTGGCTGATGCATTACCAGCAAGATCTGTTCTATACTCTTAGTTTTGTTTCCTAGTGCTGTTGATCACCTAAACTTGAATTTTGTCTTCACGATGAATATTTTACCTCAGCTATCCAATTCAGCGATATCCTATAATTTTGGGTCAGGTCTCGTCAGTCTGCATTTGAGAATAAATGGAAGGACAGAGAGAATAATATTAATAGTAAGTGAAATTTGTAGGACACTTTGGTGCTAGTCATTACTTCCTTTTAGTCTTATATACTTGAATGGATAAATAATTGATTAAAATCTGTCTTTAGACTGCATCTGTCATCTGCAGGGGAGTTGTTTCTAACTTAGGTTGCTCAGCTTGGAAATCAAATCTTTTCAGTGTTTCACCTCTTGTAAACTATAAATATGCCACAGATTTTGGATTCAAAGAATCTAACAAACAATTACCAAATATTGTATCTATTATCGCGGTTGATTCTCGACCTAGATTTTTTTACTGCACCCGATGGATGGCATGAAGTTGAGAGTAATTTTATATTCAACATCAGTTAAAATGGTTGTTGGTATTGTATTGCTACTCTACATTCATGGTGCCCTCTTAAAAGCCACCAAATAATGGAAGAACATAATCAAGTATTAGGATTTAGGAGGTTATTGTTTTTTTTAATATCCAATGACCAGATATGTTTTGTAGTGTCAACAGTTGTAATTTCTTTCTTTACATTTAGATCATCTTCATCCACGTTAAATTTTCCCAATCAGACGGCACAATTTGTTAAGGAACAGGGATGTCACATCAATATATCTCCTATATTACCTTCCTGACTATGACTCTCGGTTGTGTAAATTGACTACATGAGAGTAAATAAGGATGAACATTGGTTATGCCATTTCAGTTCAGAGAATATTGTGAATAACCAACTGTGGAAACTAAATGATGGGGGTTTCCATAACTTTAGGAAGGGAAAAACTTTAGTTCCAACTGTGGTGTCACAGATGTTTTAATTAAAGATAAAGTAGTCAATGAAGTTATATGGTTGGATGACTCAACTGTAATTATTATGGAAATATAATCACTTCTAGACTAGGTTGATTTGCTTGGAATTTTAGCTTCTTTTTTTCCCCTTCCTTTCCTTTTTTCCCCTTCCTTTCCTTTTTACCCCCTTCCTTTCTCAAGTAATTATTGTTGTTATCTTGACATGAAGTTTAAGCTAAGGTTATGATGTTCTTATGCTGTACATGATAGTATGCCTTCTGACTAGCTAATCATCCTAACGGCGTGAGAGTATTGTCGCAGTCTCTTTCTCCCTCTATCTTGTTGCACATGACTTCATAGTATTAATAATATTATTTTCTTGTCCCTCAATAAATACATATATTGACATGTATGCATATTCATTTCTTCTTTTGTTTATTCTTAGTTATCAGAATCTGCACCATAGTTTCTTTTTGCTGAACAGAGCCTTTCTAGTAGCCGTAGCCTTGAAGAGATTTCAAGTGTGAGTGGCCTGAACCACATGCTAGTTTATTGTTTTTAATTGATTTTTTTTCTCTTTTGGGTAACCACCCACATAGCTTCCCTTAGTGAAGAGTTATGTACTCAGTTAATGAGACTTGGAATTAACTTCTTTTCAGAACGCTCAACAGTTTGAGAAACAGAAGTACACCATGTCGTTAGTTCGTTCTACCTCATCATATGGTCATCGTAAGCTTTATTCACTAAATGGAAGTAATGAGAGCTCTGTCTTGTCCACATCTATGGTTAATTCTAACAAGCATAAGATTATGTATGCGACTGAATCTTACAGCACTGAGAGTTATGATCCAAAGTACTTCCTCGACAACCCCACTGATGAACTTATACACCAATCTACCTCTAGCATTGCTAAAAATCCTTTTCGTGCACAAGGTGCCGCTTCATACCAGCTAATGGCTGTCCAAGACACATTTGATTCTTATATGTCCATGAGAGATTCTGATGCCTATGAAGCCAATTTTGAGTTAGACTACTTGAGTCACAGTCCAGAAGCAATAGGCTTAGATGAAGATAAAATGAGATTAAAGCTTCAAGAACTTGAAAGGGCGCTCTTGACGGAAATGATGAAGATGATGATTCTGTGTTTGGCCCTGATTGGAGCATGGAAATTGATAATGAATGGTCTGACCCGATCCATAATGTACTGCTCCATGACTCGCCCAAAGAATCTTCATCCTCAGATTCTAACATCAGTAGCATCAGCAGCAACAAAGAAATATCACTAGTTTCACCTCGTACTCCTAAGCAGTTGCTTTTCGACTGTGCTGCCACAATTTCAGATGGAAATTTTGAGAATGCATCGACCGTGATAAATGAGCTTCGGCAAAGAGTCTCAATCCAGGGAGAACCTTCTGAAAGAATTGCAGCGTACATGGTGGAAGCTCTTGCAGCTCGAATGGCTACATCTGGCAAAGGACTTTACAAAGCTCTGAAATGCAAAGAAGCACCCTCTCTTGATCGTCTTTCAACCATGCAAGTACTCTTTGAGGTGTGCCCGTGTTTTAGGTTTGGATTTATGGCTGCAAATGGTGCAATTATAGAATCCTTTAAAAATGAAAGGAGGGTTCATATAATAGATTTCGACATAAATCAAGGAAGTCAATACATAACACTCTTGCAAACACTCGCCAAGCAGCCTGGTAAACTGCCTTTCTTGAGATTAACTGGAATTGATGACCCTGAATCTATTCAACGTGCCACTGGAGGCCTAAAACTCATTGGGCAGAGGCTCGAGCAACTGGCTGAACTACTTGAAGTGCCATTTGAGTTCCGAGCTGTTGGAGCAAAGACGGAAGTAGTAACTCCTGCAATTCTGGACTGTCATCCTGGAGAAGCGCTCGTGGTGAACTTTGCTTTCCAGCTGCACCACATGCCTGATGAAAGTGTTTCAACCATAAACCAAAGAGACCAACTTCTCAGGATGGTTAAGTGCATGAATCCGAAACTCGTGACTGTTGTTGAACAAGATGTGAATACTAACACTGCTCCATTTTTACCAAGATTTGTTGAAGCCTACAATTACTATTCTGCTATCTTCGAGTCTCTAGATGCAACTCTCCCTAGAGATAGCCAGGACAGAATGAATGTGGAAAAGCAGTGTTTGGCACGTGACATAGTTAACGTTGTTGCCTGCGAGGGGGAGGAAAGGATTGAGCGTTATGAAGTTGCCGGGAAATGGAGAGCTAGGATGATGATGGCTGGTTTTGCTGCGTCTCCTATAGATCCAAATGTCAATGATGCAATTCGGAAACTTATAAAACAGTACAGTGACAGGTTCACAGTGAGGGAGGAAACAAGCGCGCTTCATTTTGGGTGGGAAAATAGAGTCTTGATTGTTTCTTCAGCATGGAGGTAATGGCCATTTTGAGTCGCTGAAATTATTGACATGTCTAGCTAATTCAAGGCTTGTTTCCCTTTGTAACTATATTTATCTTTTGGGATTAGGTTGCACTAATATATGATCATGGTAATATATATATATATATATATATATATATATATATATATATATACCGAGAGAAAAATTTTCTCCAACGAATAGGAAAAGACCAACCAAAAATGAACCGGTTATCACGACGATTCATCCGTTGCTAAATCATAAAAAAATTGGTTTTCTGAGTTATAGCGACAGCCATAGCCGTTACATCGGCTTTCTATGCTCTCTCGCTATAGCCGGTTACCTATATATATATATATATATATATATATATATATATATATATATATATATATATATATATATACGGTCCGGATCAAGTGCATACCTCTTATCTTACTCACCCGTGCTCACCCCCCTTTAGGCGACGGTTTCGGTCATACAACCGTCGTCTATACTTTTAGTGACGCCATATGTTGTCCGTCGTTAAAAGTATAGACGACGGTTGTATGAACGAAACCGTCGCCTAAAGGGTGGTAAGTACTGGGAGTAAGATAACAAGTATGCATTAAATGAAAATTCCATTCCATATTTTTTTTTTTAGTTCAAAAAAAAAAGCAAAAAAAAAAAAAAAGAGTCGATTTAACAAAATCTGACATTGGACTTTTTTTTTTTTTTGCGAATCAAGGAATGTTAATTTCTTAACTCAATGATAATGGTGTACTGTGTTGTTACTTTTGAATGGAGAATTATGTAGGTGCAATTCCCTTTTTGTGAAAATTTATGTTCCTAACTGCATCTCATCTACACTTAACTATTACTCTCGGTTAAACATGATAAATTATGGTTATGGATTAGTTTTGGTTTACAAAATATGTTATGGTTACATTTAAAAATTAAATCATATTAATTATATTTTTAATATGAGTTGTGTGGGTTGGAATCGTATAGTTATGGTTCAAATATAAGTCGATTCATATTTTAAATTTTAAACTTACCTTTATTATGATCTAATTAAATAAATTATTATTAGTACTAGCATTTTATTTTTTGGAGGGGTTGAGAGTGGGGGGGGGGTGGCGGGGGGTGTATACATAATTAATTAATCACACAATATTTTTTGGGGGGCAAGGGTTGGGGTGGAAAATGTATACATAATCACCGAATATTATTTTTTTTGGGGATGGGGGTAGGGTGGGGATGGGATGGGATGGGATGGGGTGGGGGTTGTATACATAATCATGGAATATTTTTTTGGGAGTGGGAGTGGGAGTGGGAGTGGGAGTGGGGGTGGGGGTGGGGGTATATGAATCACTGAATATTAATTTTTTTTAGGGATGGGGTATAATAATCACTAAATATTATATTTTTTTGGAGGTAGGGTGTATACATAATCGGTAAATATTTTTTTGCGGGTGGGGGTGTATACATAATCACTAAATATTATTTTTTTTGAATTAAAAATTTTTGAATCTATGGTGGAAAGAACTTTTGATTTTGATTTGAAATGAAATATGAGTCAAAAAAAAATAGTTAATTGGTTTGGATAATTAATTAATTCATTTGGTTAATATGGGTTGACGTATTAATTAATCAACTATATTGTTAGTCTACTCTCGGTCCAACAACATTACCTTAAGATGTCATTCTTGTTCAAGTGCAAGAATTTATAATGAGATCATTTGTTCAATTCCTTCCTCTGTTTGTCCTGGTCGTTGGGCTATGTTTCTTTGTAATTATGTTGCATGTGATTGGATTATTTATAATAGTTTAAATATTTTTAAAAAAAATTATTCTTGAACTAGTGTGTTAATGATAATCTCATGGATTTTTTTATAATTTTTTAATTTTTCATTTCTAAAGCCATTTATGGTGATTATATAATTTCAAGGAAGAATGTGACATTAAATAATACCTCTCTTTTTTCTTTTTTTCTTTTTTATCATAAGGCCTTGTGAGTAAACATATAGTCCATCAGATTGTAGGACCAATTAAAGGAATAAAAAAATAAAAAATATTTTCCATGTTCTGAATTATAAAATTAATATTGACTTAAAGTCAATTTTAAATATTTTTAAGTTAAAATTGACATGATTCATTTTTAGTTTATATTAATTACGAATATCATAAATTAAAAATGTATTGAACTAATATAAATATGTATTCCAATTAAGTGTACTTGATGAAGTGCCCAAGCTTCTATTCAATGTGATCTGGCTTTCAGATGTCCTGAAAATGGAAGGGGAACCCGTAGGGCAGCCCGGCCCTAAGCTGTGGCGGCCGTAAAAGGGATAGATATGTAATAAAATTGGGAGGCAAAATATACTAGTGGAGCTCACCAAGGCATGCCAAATTGGTATCAGGAGTTTTGCTCAAGTATTATATTTTGAACTTTGGAAGTTGACACGAAGAGGCAGCCGTAGACATGATTAAGTTGCTCCAGAAGTTGAACTAAGAAAAATACGAGATTTTTACCTAAGCAAAAATTCATAGGATGCAACCAAATTACAACTACCCTGTTATATTTAAAGGTTGAATGACTAGTATACGTTGTACGAAAAACAAATGGCAACGCAAAGATAACTCACCAAAAATCAATTTGCAGCTGTTACTAATGAGAATGGCTTAAAACATTCCAAAGAATATTTACACTCACTTGTCAGAGAACTGAAACTCTAGTTTACAAACAATCTGGAGAAAGGAGGATACACAGGAAGTGGATGTCAAAAAAGCTCCACAAGGCAAACCTCACTTCCTGAATTTCCAATTCCGATGGTGTTAGCGGGAATAAGCAGCTATATGTTAAACTTTTAGTCATAGAACCACAAGACAACCAAGTTGGGAAGACAAAGAGCAACTGGATCATATATCTCAACGATAAACACACTGTTGTATGTTTTCCTTGTATCTAGAACTAGTGCAAAGCGTTGGGCAAGCCCTGAAACCATTCATCTGTTATCTTCACAAGGCCAGGTGAATTCTTAACTTCCTGTGCTGCCCAAGCAGGTTTACGTTAACAGCTTTTTAATTACAATCCATTGAACACTTTATGGAGATGCTTTCCAATCAAATTGTAGATTATTGAAACCATTAACTGATCCAAGACCACTAAGCAGACCAATATCCTGTTGTTGATGATTAATATTTTGATCTCGAGCCATTGTCATCCCTATCCTTCCATTCATGGGCACAGGGTTATTACCCATTGCAGATCGGATGCCATTTATCATGGCAGACTGACCAAGTCCACTACCCATGCCTCCAAATCCAGCAACCACCCCCATACCTGAATTATTATTGGCTGATCCATTTGCCACAAGGCCATTGCCACCATTGAGACTGGTGTTATTGCTTGATTGCAATAATCCATTAACACTTTTTCGCATCATTTCCCAATGAACCAACACCCGCAATAACACCCCCACCAAGTTGTGAAGACATCATCATTTCATGTATTATTTTCTGGACAGAGCTCTGCGAATCATTTGGACCGGGATCACCAGAAAGTGTAGGCTGTTGCATGGAAATGTTTGGAGAATTTGCAGAATTCATATTCATATGTGCTGCTGCTGTTAAGCCACTATGAGAAGGTTGCGGAGGATTATTAGATGATGACGGGGTCGGTGATTGGAAAGGAGAAGGGTTTGGTTGAGCTTGTGGTATTGTACTCGAGGAACCAGGAGATGGAATCTGAACGCCATTTCCTCCATACGGACTATTTGCATTAGTCATTGGGTTTTGCTGTCTAGAGTTCATTGAGTTCTGATGTAGAAGACCAGCAATGGTACTAGTAGAGGAAGTAGCAGGTGCTGAGCTGAGGGAGTTATTTACATTCTGCATACCATTGCTAGAAGCAAGTTGCATTGCAGTCGTCTGGACAGAGTTCTCATTGTTTGAGTTATGAGCCACTGTTTGCTGCTGCTGCTGCTGCTGTTGCTCAGCTTGTTGAGTATGACCGTGAAACCCTGAAGTATTTATCCTTCGAGGAAACTTGACCAAGCTCTCTGTGGATAAATTAAGAATTGAATGAAAATGTGGTATATGATTTAATAGCAACCAAGATTAGAATAATAAGCATAAATAAAGCTAAATTATACTACTCTTTAGAAAGGTCAAAGAATGACATGTCGACATGTCTACATTCTCCAAAATTAAATTGCTCCAAGTTAATCCATTTAGAAGTAATTGGTAACAGTTAACAGTTTCAAATACACTGATCAAATAAACTTGCCAAGAAAAAACATATGCACTACACTTATGCACATCAGAAAATTAGTCTGGGCTGAAAGGAGCAGTTTGTCATCTGCCATGGTCGTAAAGTAACAACTCATTAACCGAGTATCACGCCTATATGTTAAATATATGCATAGTCCACATCAGGTTACAACCTTGTTCCCGAGTCCTGACCTCAGGTAATAGTGACATAACTTAGAAGATTGTACGACAAATCTGAGACTTTATGCATACTCTTATAAAGCCACTGTTCTGACTGTAGGCAATAATCATACTTCAACCTACAACTAATGCATGGGCTTAAAAAGATACTGGTAGAAAGCAAGGACTAAATTTAGGACCCAAAACCTTATATCATTTAAAGAAGAACATAAGGCATACATACAGAACTAAAACTTTAAAGGGAAAAAAATATCAACAAAGTTCCACTAAATGTTGGGATTTCAACTAAAACCACTTTGGAAAATAACAAAACGAAAAAAAAAAGGCAATCAGAGAAGTTCAAACTAAAGCCAAATGAAAATGGAAGGATGCAACATAGTTATATTTACAGCCTTCCTACTTTATAGGGCAGCTCTCAAACCTAATTGCTTTGCTTTCCTTTCCTTTCCTTTCCTTTCCTTTTACGCTTATGTATACTAATTCTAAACACAAGTAATAAGGCTAATAGCGGAGTAATCATGGGAATAAAGTAGTCCATAATGATATTAAATTAGTACAAATAGTCATATCTCGTCCATCATTTTTGGAAAAAAAAAACGTAGCCTAATGGTTTATCAGATACCCTTCCTATGCCACTATAATGTGAGCACACGTAATTAAACATTATGAGTTCATGAAACATTGAACGATATGAAATAATACAAAACAAATACCTAAGAAACCCAAATTGGAACTATGATCTCCAAAAGGAATAAGAATGTTATAGAGCAGTGGAAACTAAACCTTAGATAATTAAATAGGTGCGGAATTACCAAAACAAAAAAAAATTGATAGGTAGAGTTAATATAACAAACTTTGGGAAATCATAATTTCCATTTTCTAATAAAATCTCCTTTTGCTATAAAAAATGATCAGAAATTAATTGTCATTATGCTGGAATCAGATATCAGTGCTCTAAATTTATTTTATGTCACAAACATGGAAGATCCACATATAAGGTCAAAAAATCTCAGAACTTCTAAGTACTATCTTGTTTCTACATCTAAATTTAAGTGTTATGGGATGTTTAAAAGTAAGAAACAGGATGTGATGCAAGATCCGGTTCGTCATCCTCATTTCATCTCAAAATAAAATTCAATGTGCTTCCAGCTTCATCCTTTTGTTTAATTTTCCATCGATACATTCAGTGTCTTCAATTTATAATACATAAAATTCATTGGGGAAATATTCACTTGGAATTAAGCTTACCCATAGGTCCGGTCCCAATTTCTCGGCTGTAATCAATCAAATCTTTCATACTATTAACCACTTCTGATATCTGCAATGAAGCCAGAAACAAAATTGTTATTGACTAACCAAATCAAGCAGCAAGAAAATCTAAAAGATACAAGTCGTTGTATATGCATCCCGAAAATATATTCATCTTTCTTTACACGAACTGGTTCTGGCCCTCTCAGTTAACGAAGTTTAAAATAATAATAAATAAATAATTATCAAATATTATGATTCGTGGACTTGTACACTCCTGAGATAATAAAAGAGCTTAGGATCATGGTGATTGTAATTCCCAATAGTCATTCTATTAAATGCAAAAATTTGGGAGGCAAATATTTGCTTTCTTGGGTACAGCACTCTCTAGTGGATGGGAATGGAAAGAAATAGGATACTATGTATTCTTACTACTTGTTGACTTTGCGTTTCACACAGAGATCTAACTTTGACTACCCAGATGAACCACATAATCATCAATGCAGCCTTTACATGGACACACTAGTATTCATCATTCAAATAAGACCTGTTTCAGTGCTAGATCTGAAAATCGGATATGGTGTCGAAGTAACCAGAATGTCATAATTCTTCATTAGTTTGTCCACCAATTATATTATTCATACCTCAAAACAAACAGTATCATGTATTGTGTTTTAAACTGAAACAATGACAATGTTATTATTTGCTCTCTCCATAACAAGGCTGAAATTACAGCAAGGGCCGAAATGGGAGAAAAGGAATCCCCTTGGCCTTCTCTAGCAATCTTTCAGAAAGTGCCTAATCCCCACTATAGCTTGACGTGTTTGCTTCTCTCTCTAATGTGCTAACTTTCATTTTGACGCCCATACCCTTAACTTTCTATGTCTATAACTTTGTTAATTAAGACGTAAATATAGAATTCAAATATTCCTTTTGCCTTCCTTGGATAGGTAGAGAAAATTCAAAAAATAGAAATTCAGCTTTCTTGAAAATGAACAACATCAATTATTACCTGTTTTATATATATACATATATTTATATACAAATGTATAAAGACATGTATATATATATATATATATGTATGTATGTGTGTGTGTGTGTGTCTATATACATATGTATAAAGGAGAATGAAGCACATTACCTGAAGGCATCGCACATATCTCTTTGTATATCCTAAATCATTTACTAAAGGAACTTCCAATGCTTTTGCCAACTGACGAGCTGATGCAACAAACCTACAGCAGACGTTATTGATCTCAGAAACACATCACTTATTAAATAAGGTGTATTTAGAACCCAATTGACAAATGTAATACAGCAGTCAGCACCAAAATTTTACAAGTAAAACTGAAAACCATTTGTTATACTGGTTTATTAAATAGTTAATTACTTTTCTTACTTTATTTACACATACAAAAGAAGTATATAAACTTATAAAGAATTAAAGATAAGATCCATCACTGCAGCCCCTGTCAAAGGAGATGACAGGAACTATGTTCACACTTGCAACAAGGGAACATACGCATGCTGAATGTAATATAGATCTGTATGCATTAGAAAATCGAAACATTAGTTGTGAACTCTGTCTAACGCTTGTCCCCATCAGACTAGTTAAGAAACTCAGATAAACTTCACAAACTCTCTAACTAACTAGGAGACATAAAACTATGCCCGTCTACCTTAATCACCGCTTCGAGATTGGGTAAAGTTATGACTTTGTAGGTGGCAAAGTAAAGTAAATTGTTGGCTGGTAAAGTCTATTGATAGATGAGGAACAGTGCTCAATGAACATATATCATAAAATTAATCATATATATATATACACGCACACACATATAGACACACACACTGAGAAAGAGAGAGACTAATAGAGAGAAGAAATAGGCATGAATTTAAAGTCAAGTCTGTAATTTATTTAAGATTTTTAATCTAAAAAAGAAAACATATGAAGGAACTGGCAAATTCCCATCTAAGGTAGGAGGCAGAAAGCTGAAAAACTTGAGAAAAAATGTGACGTAAGAAAATGAGACTTACATATTACAGTTATTTTGCAACTCTGGAACAGATAAGTTAGGTGATGCACTTTGAGTAGAAGCCTGATACTTTTGAGCTGCAGCGCCAAGCTGACTAACCTGCAGAGTAAAATCAGTAATAGTCAGATATGAATCACGCAACTGCTATAATACTTCAATCTTGCTCTATACTACAAAATTTCAGTCACAATGCATAAGTTCACTTGTACAAAAACAAAAATTCAGTCACAATGCATAAGTTCAATCATACAAATTTCATACAGATAGCAAACACACATAGCCCAAATACCACATATAAACGTCACCTTTAGCTGATTCCAGACAAAACACACCATGAAACCTTTTTTTTTTTGGATAGGTACTCAAATGTTACCAGGAACAGGGATCACTATGATACATGGAACAGGAAAGGAAACGCTACTTGGAATGGAACAGGCTATAGTGGGGTAGGCTTCTTCAGAACGCACCTGAATGCAGGCAAGAGATTAATTCGGACCAGGGAATGCTTATTATGAAAGGGTTGTGTGTGTCAACAAAATGAATTATGGTATATAGAAAAAGTACTAAAATGTTATGAGACTTGACGGTGACCTGTAACAAATAGACTCTTCAGTTGTGAATGTATTACTCGTGTTGACATGAGTGGACATGGGTGTGGGTATGGGATCCTTGACAGATCCTTCACTTGCCGGACACATTGAGTCGTAAACAATTGATATTGTACCCATAAATTTTATGATAGTTGAAACCAACCCATAAACTTAGTACTCCCTCCGTCCTCAAAAGGATGTCTAAAAGTACACAAACTAAATTTAAAATAAGGAATAAACGCTAATTTACCCCAAGCACATATCCCCATACCAAGGTTCTACTCCCTAGTTAGTTTTGGTATTTGTGTGGGTCCAAACAAAGGGTACAGTTTGAACAAATTTATACTCTCCGTATGCGCCGACCTTAATTTGTGTGCCCAGTATACTTTTAGGCATCTTTTTGAGGACGGAGGTAGTATTTTTTCACCAATCTGTCATATTTAAATCATCACTTAAATATACCCCATTAATTACCTCTTATATATTCAAATTAGCACCCAATATTGTTTTTCTCTAAATCTCACAAAACAATAACTTTAAACACAACACTTTTCATATCCACCCAGACGTATCTAAATTTAGATCCTTTGACATTGTGTCCCCATATCCTACCCTATTATTTTAGGAATAAAAAGTCTGACACCTAGACACTACCAACACCTAATTCCCGTACCGAGTCTATGTAACATAGATGATGATGACTGTTATAAATATAATAAATGTCATATAAGTTGTATAATGATTAATGCATGTCTACAATATAATTGAATGCAGCTAGGATTTTGAATAAGAGTTCAATTTTCAATGAGATACTATTAGATGTAGTAATTCACAATATATGCATTAATTGATTGCCTTATATTTCATAATGGATTATTCAGTTACAAAAAAAAAATATTAAGAACCCAGTCTTTTTCCATATCTTCTTCTATATGAATTGTATTTTCTTTCTAACTATATAGTTCATTAGTTGCCAAGATGAAATAAATTCATTATTTTCCCGCTCCCTTTACTCCCATAAACGAATCCATCTCTTCCCCTCTTTCCATAGCCGCTTCCCCTTTCTCTCTCTTCTTTGGTTCTACGACAACAATGAAACAAATTGTCTTGGCCGATCAAATACCCTAAACTTCAAGCCAAAAGGCGGCCTTTCTCGAATTTTTTCGACTTCTAATTTAGCAACAAAAAAAATCGATTTCTACTTTTGAAAAGGGATCAGGTATTCTAGCGATCCGGATCGCCACCTTACCACAAAGGCGCAAACCAGAAAGAAAGATCCTCATTGTGATTTTTGCACCCTGACTAACGAATTGGGATAACCTCATTGTGATTTGCACCCTGACTAGCGAATTGGATAACACTAGGTACCACCCCGCATGAAACTACCAGCATCTAAATTCACTAAACAGGTACATTTTAACAAAAAGAACCAAAAGGAAAGATGCTGGATAAAAAAGGCTAAGATGTAACATTCATATAGTGTTGGCAAAAACATAGAAAAAGGGATGCACATACACACACCTAGAGAGAGGGAGAGTTTATTTGAAAAAAAGCCACGAAGTACAAATGTAACAAATTTATTATTTTTTTATGCAAGTAACGTGGCAACAATCTATACTGCAGGTGGCTGACTTCCTATTCATGATAGGTACTAAAAAGATGAAACAGGTGAGGGAGGGAAATTGCGGGAACAGTATAGAAAAGGTCATGCCATTAAAGATCACAATTTCAAAGTCAAAACTTCATTAAAATGTTTGAAGTCTCATCAAACAGCAGCAAAGATACAAGCTTTAAATGGATTTCTTAAATAAAGAAGCAGTAACTTCAGAAATTAGTAAGTACAGAGGATTATATATAGAAAATGTCATGATGATATACTAATGCCGAAAATACTACAAATTAAAGTATCAGTACTATACGAGTAACATAGAAAGGGGAAAGCCAAAACCAACTCCAAAATTTATTTTGTGCAAGTCACAGAACAAAATAAGCAAAACAAAAGTCAAGACACTAAAGAACAAGCATTCAAAAGACACAACAACTAGTCTGTTGAATAAGTTTACAAGTAATTCAAAAAGCAATAAAGAAGGCTTCACGTGATGAGAATGAGGCGCCAATCCATAACCTGAGGTATCAACAATCTTCGAGGGATAAGCTCTTCATGACGCCGAGCACAAAATTCCCAAGAGCATATCTGGTAACAAGGAGACAGTATGAACAAAGACAATAATTAAATGATAACATTAAAGTATTGAGTGGAAAATAAATCCACTTTGTTAATGTATAACCAACCTTAAGGTCTGGAGAAAAAACTATCCGCAGTTGTCCATCACGAACAACACGAAGTTGCTCAAAAACGCTCTCTTGTATGGCTTTTGCATAGTCCAGGACAATTTGTCCAGATGAATTCTGGTATTCACGAGGCATATCAACATAAAGAAGTTCTTCCAGGGTTCCACTTTCGTACTTTATTTTGAAAAGCCTAGGCAGAACCTCAACAGTCGCCTCTGCAAGTATTCTTAGTATTTTAGATACTGAAAAAGTAGTACAACATGCTACAAATGCATAATAAATATTTATTCTAAATATACAGAAAGAGAGGGGGAGGGAGAGAGAGACAGAATAACTAGAATATAACACCAATGGGATGAGGCAAATAAAGAAAATTAGAACCAGGCTAAATAGATATGTAAATCAAATCAGGCGATGATATGATTATACCAAAACTTACCAAAACCACGCCCTGGCTTGCGGTTACATATTTCACAGTGCCATACATCCTGCGTAATTGTAAATAAGGATTATATCATTTCTATGTTGTTAGCCTGTGTCAAATAGGTAATGTATGAATTGTTGACAAAAGTTTCATTCAGAAATGTCTGCTATCAATAATACTACGAAACTTAGAACTAACTAATACTTGCTTGCATTAATGTATTGACGAAAAAATAAGATGCATATTCTTGAAATGAGTAAATCATGCAAAATTCGAAATCATGCAACCGTTAACGATCTAAAGCACCAAATAAGATGCAATAAACTAAAATGGGGCAGCATCCCTCTAAGTAGTCTAATTGACTGAGTTCCTCTAGAAACAAACCTGAGGGAAAACTCCAGTAGTTTGGCGGCCACTTCCATACATGGAAACACACCATTTCTTCTTGGCATTAGGAGCAAAGTACTCAGTAACATATTTCCTCCAAAACTCAATATTGTTGTCCTACAACAGAAAAGGTGACAATGAGAATTTAAAGCAATCCCACTAAAATTATCAGAAACAAAAGATTCTTCTCAATATGGAATCTCACTTCAGGTCTGTGTTGTTGCTGATACATATAATGTGTCAACCGCCTGGCACACATTCCCGGTTCATATACTGGTTTTGCCGGAGACCTCATTGGCAAATTCTGCTGTTGAAACTGAGGTTGCAATGGGGATCTTTGTTGAGGAATAGCTTTCAAGAGTTGCTGTTGTTGCTGGTGCTGCAGTTGCAAGAGTCTCTGTTGATGCAAAAGATTAATCTGGGCAGCTGCAGCAGCCTGGGGGGATTGCCTGGACATGTGAAGGAACTGCTGCTGCTGTTGTTGCTGCTGTTGCTGTTGTTGCTGCTGCTGTTGCTGTTGTTGATGTAGATACAATGACTGATCAGAATGTTGGGGTTCCATCTTTACAGGAGCCAAGCCTCGCATTGTCTGTATTTGTTGAGGTTCCAATTTGACAGGACCAAGATTTCGCAAAGATTGCAACTGCTGTGACGGTTGTCCATGTTGATCATTAGTCACCTGTGGCTCCATCTTAACAGGTCCAAAACCACCCAACCCACCTCGAATAGATTGGTAGTGCTGCTGCTGTTGCTGATGGTTACTGTTAGGGGAAGAAAACTGTTGCAAAGCCTGCTGACTATGTTGAAAGTTCAGGGGTTCAAGTTGTTGTCCCTGTTGTTGATCTGTCAGCATTTGATTCCCAGAAGAGTTAGAAAACTGTTGGCCCTGAACTTGACCTGAGGAGTTAGGATTTACCATATTAGACGTAACAAATGATGAGGAAGGGGAATTGAAACCCATTCCATTTCCAACACCGGAAAGTGGATCAGAATCAGCCCCATTATCAGCAAGTCCTCGCTGAGGATTCCCTGGACCAGATAGAGCAGAACTTGGTCCGCCATTCCCAAACGACTGATGGAGGAGGGATGAAACATTTGCCACATTTCCAAGCATATTCATGCTGCTGAACTGATTGCGTGGTGAGACAAGAGATGGGAAACCCGACTGCGAAGGCATTGAACCCCCTTGACCACCCAAAAGACCAGAATTTGATTGCAACAGTGAAGCCGGAACAGACTGGGCACCACCAAGTGGATTTGGAGGCCCTGGCGGAACCATCTTTCCAATAGGACAACTATAAGACTTATTTTAACTACAAGCAATATCTGAAATGACAAGAACCCAGAACTTTGTGCAACAAAATTTGTCCAGATACACTACAACTACAGAAAAATGCAAGCAGATCCTGAGAATTTAATCAATGCAGCAAGCCTTTCACACTCACAGCTAAGACTGAACTTTCTAGAGCCCTTATAGTGCACCAAAAGAATTGGAAAATGTTTGCTCCCGAGCATGCGGTGTTCTTGGGTGTTATTAGATGCAGGCCGAATACCAAAGCATACCAAAAACAAACCGGCTTTGCCTCTAACCATTCTATAATTGTCTTAACAATTTAGAAGCAATAATCTTCCGCCGACTATTGCCAGAATTTCTGCACAATTTTTCATTTTGTAGGTCAAATTTGCCTTATTCCGTAGAAGGTAAATAAGTAAAGAAATCAAACTTAGATTACCTAAAATACCTTTTACATCTTTCATAAAATTGGCCATAAAACCCGAATCTCATACATAACCCCCAGCTCAAAATTCCATTTTAAGCAAAATAATCTAAGCAAACTAGGAAACTTTATATATAAAAAAACAGTAAAACAAGCTAAAACTAGAATTAATACCAACTATAAAACCACTCGATCGAGACCTAAATCATGCAATTAACCCAAAACAATCGATCCAGAGTGAAATTTAGGCGTTTAAAGTTGCAATGAGCTGTAAAAACTTACCCAAAAAAACGAATTTGAACAGTGAGATTCTCTATAACTCGGCAGATTTTGATTTAACAGCAAATTAACCGACCAGAATTGCAGATAACCTGATGTTACACTCACTCTTCTGGACTTCAACTTTTTTTCTCTTGGTTTGCATTAGATACATACATCAACACTATATTTCAAGTGTGTATATATGTAGTGTATATATATAATATATATGTTTGGGTTTTTTTTGTATATAATCTTTGTTCAGTGAAATGAAGTGTTGAATCTCCAAGTATAGAGACTAGGGGGGACAGGAGAGAGAAAGAGAGAGTTTCCTGTTCTTCGCTGTTTTATCTTTTTAGTTTAGAGAGAGAAAGAGGAGAGAGAGATGGGTTCTTGCGGACGTCAAAGCTGCATTAGATCTGATTGAATTTTCTACATTCCTTCTTTACCTTTTCTTTCTCAAACGAAGTCAAACCTCTTCGTCTAGTTCTATGGTTATTATGTCATGTATGTACAATCATGACCATCATAACATCACCATATGTATAATGCATCCTATGGATTGAAATTCTAAAATTGGTGTTCCAATTCAGTTTTATTACACATTTGCCCCGATAAATCAATCCTTATATCTAAAAGAAAAAATATAGGAGGGGAAGAGAGTGAATATGGATTATAATTTCTCTAATAATGTTTGTGAGTTTAAAACGAGGGAAAAGAAAGAAATGAAAAATATTTTTATTTTTAAGTTATATTATTATTACATTATTATTATATTATTATTAAATATTAATATAATAAATGATATGATTTATTTTGAAAGGTTAATTTAGATAATATAAAATATCCAACTTTTTCATCATTTTATATCTATCCAAATTCTCTCACTTTTGGGGAGAAATTTTGAGCCAAAAATAAAATTGACTTTACCTGAAACAACCCGGGTCAAAATTTCGGTCTGAAATAAATTTTGAGTCAAATCTCAAGTCCGAAACGAATTAAATACATCAAAATAAAGATGTTAATTTCATACAACTCACCAAAAATGTCGTGACTTGAAGGTACTATTGATAGCAATTTAATTTTTTATACACAAATAAATTTTTTTTATATCTTTCGATGTGAGACACTAAAAAACACTTGTGAGACACAATTTTGATAGTTTACATTGAATAAAAAAAATCATTTCTAAAGTGATTTGAATCTTTTTTTCTACACTATTTATACATATTTATCACCATGAAATCTACATATATATTATTCAAAAATTTCATTGTTAATAGACATTTTAGAATTTACAATTATAATATTTAAATAAATTTTCATACTAAAATTCAAAATAGGTCGGTCTTTCAAACGAGTTCACCTACTAGTAAATAATATTTTCTTTGTGGTACGAAAGAATTAGTATATTCTTGATTGTAGTAGATTATTATAATTTATTAAAATTTATATTACTACAATTATAGAAATGCCACGTTAGTGACAGCCTGACAGGTATGAAAACAGTAGTATGGTTGTTATGTACTCCACATGGTACAGTTAGGTTTTCAGTAAATCATTTGCAATGATGAATTATGCCCACGGGCAGAGGAATGTTGCTGAATGACATTATTGCCCTTTCTAATTAATTTGTGTATACAACAGGCATTTTAGTGGACCAATTCTTCATATTTTTATCAAATTAATTGAATACTCAATAACCAATTTCCATTGCTTTTTTATTTTTTTATTTACTTTTCTTTAATAATATTTTTTTTGAAATTTACATGCCAATTTAAAATAATAAAAAAAGAATATAATTTAGTTCTCTTTGGAGTTCTGTACTTTGAACTTAGTCCATTTTCCTTTTTTTTTTATAATTCTAATTTCAGAAATTAAAGCAATAGAAATTTGGCTGAAAATAAATGGTCCAATTTAGGGTACTAAAGTATTATTTGACCATGAATTATAAAAATGCTTCATTTTTGTGTTAAAATGAAATATTAGAAATATTAAAAAAACATTTAATATTGTCGCGCCCAGGGTTTTTTTTGTGTGGAAGTGTTGGGAAAAGAGTTGGCTGGATTTTGTAAAGTCTGATTTTAATTTAAAAATCTTTTATCTTTTTTATTTAAAGAAAAACTGGGTTTTAAATTGTCACGGGTTTAATAATCTATCTAATAAAATACAAATGATTTTAATTTTCCGCTCACTCAATAAATCATCTGAGCCGTCCAAAGTTTGAGATAAATCACACCGTCCATACATCTATCTAATAAAATACATTTATCTATCTAATCTATCTAATAATGATTTTGAATTTCCCGCTCACTTAATAAATCATCTGGGCCGTTTTAAGTTTGAGATAAATCTCACTGTCCATACAGTGCTAGAGGCACGGGACCCAGCTAGTATTTAATATGACTTGATTATGTCTTAAAAAATGACCAATAAATCAACAGTGACACCCTTTTTAGACAATCATAATAAAACTTGTTAGTTCCTAGAGACACAATAGTTATCTAGAAAGGGAATTAAATAGATATTTTAAAAAAATTTCTTTTCAAAATACTTGTCAAGTTTGTAAATAAATTAACCACAACGGAATATATGATTTGTTTGTTCCCCTTTAAAGTAAATCAAGTTTATAGGTGATAAGTAATTATGACAGATATAGCAGCTATAGCAAATATATATAAGACACAGTGATTTTAAGTGTTTCAAATCACTCAAGGCTCCTAGTCCACTCTTCTACTACTCGAGTAGGAAATCCACTAAGGATATCTTTACAATCTTTGAATCACTTAGATTCCTTCAAGATCGACAGTCTTGAAACTTCTTAGTTAATTCACTTAGAACTTTTCAAGTCCAGCAGACTTGAAATACACTTGATGAGAGCATGAGTTCTTGGGTTGTGCTACTCAGTTGTAGTTAAGCATACGTTCGAAAGAACTGAGTAGCAGAACAAACTTTTCTTTTTTGATTGTAGAGTTTTGGACGTTGAGTGGTCTTGAGCTTTTTGTTTTGTACTTGCTTGTTGTTGCATCTATGTCTGATTTGCTTATAAAAGAGCCTTTGAAATGTGTCCGTTGAAGGCATTTGTTGTATCATTTAATGCATCAGACATTTCTGAGCACTGATGTGACTCTCCCAAAATAGGTATACATCACCCATCTTGAGTCGTCAAATACATGGTACAAAATTCAAATACAAACTTAATTATACAATACGACCAAAGGCGTAACTGAGAGTTTTTACACGAATATTAACTTCTAGACAATATCCAAACTCAAATTCAATATTATTATATTTATTTTCACATTATTTCACAGAATAGTGAGGACTACTAATGCATCATCTCGGACCATCATTCCGTTCCTCGACTAGTCCCGGCTATGTTCTCATTTCCTGAAGAGAACAATGAAAGCAAAGGGTGATCTCAACTAGCCCAGTAAGAAATATTATGACTAAGATAATGCAGAATAAATTATCGTTAGCCTTCATAAGTGTTAAACTGATAAAATATAATAGACATCAAGTTTTAGATCAACAACTGCAGCGGAATAAGAAATCCATTAGAAAAGTCAAGTAGAGCATTATATCTACTATCTTCTATGATTTAAAAAGTTTTTCATCAACTTTATCGCTGAGACTCAGCTTAATAAATAAATCACGTCATCAAATCATCCATGCACTACGGGCCAAGGATATTCATGTAATCATCAATGGTCATGATTATACCGAATAATCCCTGGTCATAATCATACCAACAACTGTCCATCAAATGCACTACGGGACAATGAGGACTTTTGCCACGTCATTTATAACATTACGGGTCATGATTATACCAAATGATCCCCGATCATAATCATACCAATCAACAGTCCATCTATGCACGTAAGCCAAAGATGACTTTCATCACAATATAAGCATGAGGATGATGACAATGATATAAACGAAATCAAGGATAAATATTAAAGACTTTAAATTTAATCAGAGTTTAAAAATATCCAAATTGTCAATATGATACTGCTTTGTGGAGTAAAATTCAAGAATGATATTATATCAAAAATGATTTGGACCAAAAAGAAATCAATTTTTGTCATGAATAGTACTCCGGGTAAATAGTACACAGGTGAATAGTACCCTATGAATAGTATTTTAAGAATAGTGCCCCGTGAATAGTACTTTATGAATAGTACCCGTGAATAGTACTTTATGAATAATACCCGTGAATAGTACTTTTGTGAATAGTACCGTATAAATGAATAGTACTCATGGACAGTACTCCGGCATGAAAAGCTTAAAATTTAACAAGAATGTGCAGAAAATGTCCTTGTGAAACGATACTAGATGAAGTGCAAATTTCAAGAATATTCTACTAATTTTATGGAGTATAGAAGCCAAACTTTAACAAAATGAGTATAGAATTCGAAATCTGAAACGAAATAATATTACTTACATACTACAGAATATGGAAGAAAATATTATTTCAAGCGAATATTGAACAAAAATAACATCCCTTGAACAAAAATAATATTCCAATGAAGATAATATTCCTACGAATATTGAACGAAGATAATATTCTTTATGAATATTGAACAAAAATAATATTCATACGAATACAAAAAATAATCTCTTCAGAATATGAAATAAATAATACCCCTTATCTCAGAAGAAGACTGGATACTGAAATAGTGAAGTAGCAAACTTCTCTTCTTCTTTCTCTCTTAGCTTCTTTTTATATAGCTTCTCTCTTTATAATTGCTCTTGTGAGTCTTAGTAAATTGGTGAGAATGAAGGAAGAATGAGTTTCTATTTATAGGAAAATATAGCTTCGATAATTGCACGTTTTGGGGCTCAAAATATTACAGTATAATACCTTCATTATTTTCTTCATTTTAATTTAGTCCTGCAAGTATTATCAAACTTGCACCACCTCCCCTAATAGTATATCATGTGAATCAATAGTACAATCATGTGATTCAATAGTTCTATACATATGAAAAAAATAATTACAGTATAGTATCTTCATCTATACCTCTATTTTTAATTTAGTCATGCAAGTATTATCAATCTTGCACCACATCCCCTAATTGTATATGTATGTGAATCAATAGTACACACATGTGAAAAAATAGTTATAAGCATGTGAATTAATAGCAATTAATTGCTCATTTATCCGATTAATTACCCGATTGGTCAATGTAACCTCCAGACATCAATTATTATCGGAGTAGATGTCGATTTCTACTAACACTAATAATCCCAACACAATAAAAATATCAATTTTATCTTTAATCTACACGAATTTATTCATCATTAATATTATAACTCACAGTATTCAACAACCAAATCATTCCCAAGAAAGAAGGGGCTTTCGATAAGGATTTCTACTTATTGGCGCGCAATTAGGTGATCAAACCTCTTCTCGACAGAATTTTCTAGACATCGTCAATATTGCAAATAATAATATGAATAACTGTGTCGTCTCAATTATTGATTTAATAATAATAAATATTATACAAATGATACTGTGACAATAATTGAATCAATAATATGAGAGACATTATGCAGCAATTACTATAGAAATAATTGAGTATAACTGAGTGACTTCTCACGTAAGCATCAATAATCAATACCGTGTGCTACTATGCAATCACGCGTATTACTTTACTTTTACTACCGGGTAGTTCAACAGTTTAACGGTAAAACTTTCACCATTATTTTTATAAAAAATATTTCTATCGTTTTCTAAATACGACAATACTTCCGTTGTAGGGTCCATCAATGATTGTGTAGTCATACGAATATTCCTCGTCAAAAAAAATATTCTACAACCAAATGAATATTTCCCGACACAATGAATATTTTATAACAACTTGTTTACTTTACAAAATTTTCAAATATCACCCTTAACTTTAAATTTTTATCAATTTAACCATTTACTAAATAGAATAATAATTATAAGAAAATTGAATACTTTCATTTCATAAAATTCTGGATCTCACAATCTCCCCTCCTTATGAAATTTCGCCCTCGAAATTTACATACCTGGTAGTTTGAAGATATGAGAATACCTTGCTTTCTATTCGGATTATACCTTTTGGGTTATTTCCTCTGTATCATGATTTTCTCATTTCTCATCTCATGTATTTCAGATATCATTCTAGAATACATCTTCAAAACAAAGGTTAATTGGCATGCCACATATTATCCCTATATTCTGACCGGCCAATTAAATACCAAATAAACTTAGGTAGGTCATACTAACAAAGGAATTCCCCGCCTCTCCCCTCCTAGTTCTTGTCTCACATCTCAGCCAGGGATCATATCCCTAAACTAGGAGGGGAGAGATGGGGAATTCCTTCGCTAGTATGACCTACCTAAGTTTATTTGGTTTTTAATTGGTCGATCAGAGTATAGGGATAATATGTGATATGTTAATTAACCCTTGTTTTGTGACAGTGTTTGAAAATGACATCTAAAAATGTTGAGATCAGCAATGAAACACATAAGACTGTTGAGTCACCAATGATCAATACCCAGGATAATGTGCAAAAGGAAGACAATAATCCTCATGTAAACAATAACACCGATCAGATGATGAACGATTAGATGTTCAGAGGCTTTATGAAATTCATGCAACATCAGGCGAGAGAGACTCTTATTCAAAATGCAGGTGGAAACACTGGCAACTCACGGATGGTCACTACTAAGCAGTTCAAGGAGCTGGGACCGTCGGAGTTTTTGGGAAAGCCAGAACCACTTGAGGCGGAGACGTGGTTAAAGTAGATCACCAAGATATTTGATGTCTTGGGATGCTCTAAGGAGCAAAAGGTTCCCTTTGCCACCTTTATGTTGCGTGAAGAGGCAGATTACTGGTGGGAATCTGTAAAACGTACCCAGCCTGACGCACTCAAGATGTCTTGGGAGAAGTTCCAAGAGCTGTTCAACGACAAGTACTTTCCCGAAAGTATTCGTCACATGAAGGAGGTGGAGTTTATCAAGTTGGAGCAAAACTATATGACCGTGTCGCAATACGAGGCTAAATTTGCGGAGTTATCACGGTTTGCATCCCATTTGGTGGATAATGAGGAGCGAATAACGCGAATGTTTCTAAGAGGATTGAAACCTGAGATACGCCAATACCTCATTTCCCACAAACTTTGTTTATATTCAGATGTTGTGAATAGGGCTCACTTATTGGAGCGCGATAATGAGCCAGCCCAACCAAAGGATAACGAGCAACAACACGATAATAATTGTACCAGTGGTAACGGCCATCAGAACAATGATAACCATCGTGGGGGAAATTATCATGCCAAAAATGGTAACCACTTCAGTGGTAATCATGACCAAGATAATAAGAGTGGAAATTTCAAGAAGAAAAGGTTCAACAACGATGGAAAGATAGCAGCACCAACACCCATTTTCAAGGAAGGAGAACGACCGGTGTCATATGTTACAAATGCGGAGGGGAGGGACATATCAGTCCAAACTGTGTGATGCAGTCCAAAGCATGTTACAATTGTGGAAAAGAAGGTCACCTAGCCCAATTTTGTCGTGCACCAAAGTCAAGTCCAACTGGGATGGTGACACCAAAGGCGGATACGGGCAAAATAAAGTCGGTGGTTTCAGGAAGAGCGTTTTTCATGACTTCTCAAAAAGCGAATAACCCGAACGTAGTTAGAAATGATTAGTTAATTATAAATTCTTGCGAAGTCTATACCTTATTAGATACCGGTTCTACCCATTCTTTTATCTCTCTTGCTTGCGCTCAACATTTAAATTTGACCCCAGAGAAGTTAGACTTTGACTTATCGATTGAAATTTCGTTAATAGAAACCTTCGTTACCTCCACTGTTTATAAATCTTGTTGATTCAAATCGACACTTTCACGTTACCTGTCGATCTTATCTCTTTGAAAATATTTGCCCTTGATGTGATTTTAGGAATCGATTGGTTAACTACTCATCATGCCAAAATTGATTATTTTCGTAAGGTTGTTAGCTTTCATATTCCTAACCAACCTGTTATGCGAATTCAAGCAACCAAACCACTAAAGTTAATCACTGTTATATTAAGCCATAAGTAAAGAGCCCTGAGCCTTTCGCTGGTGACTTCCTTGTGTGGAATGCACCGAAGCCAAACTTTCTATAGGGGAAGTCGTGAGTAACGGTGGCAAGTTGATAGGTATCAATGTGTCATACTATCCAAGTATTGGGATGAGAGTCACAATTTTTTTTCTATCGTTAATAAATTACCTGACGTATTCTTGAAGACTTCATAGCCTACCCTAGAGTGTGAAATCGAATTTTGTATTGACCCCATTACAAAACCCATTCCTAAAACCCTTAAATATTTCTTCAACCAAAACGAACAATGCGTCAAAGACGTTGGCTCGAACTATTGAAGATTACGACTATACCATTCAATATCATTGTGGAAGAGCGAACGTGGTAGCTGACGCGTTGAGTAGAAGATCGTATGCGTTTACGAGTGCGATGTTGTTACCACAAAAATTCATTTCGTATAACTTACAAATGATGAAGATAGAGTTAAAGACTCCAGGGACCCATGTGAAGATAACGAATATACGAGTAAAATCGACTTTAATCGATAAAGTTAAAGCCGCTCAAACTACACACTCGAAGCTGATGAATGTGAAGAAGAAGGTTCAAGAGGGCGTTATTCTAGAAGCAAGAATTGACGAAGAGAGGAAATCTCAACCCTCGATTTAATTGGCCCATTTGAAATCCTCGATCGAGTAGGAATTGTGGCCTATAGACTCGTTTTACCGCTAAGTTTGTCGCGTGTTCATAACGTTTTTCTTGTATCGATGTTACGTAAATATGTGGACGACCCGAATCACATTATTAAATTGGAACTAGACGAGATAGCAGAAGGTTTAACGTATGAGAAGATACGTGTTAAAATATTGGATAAGAAGGATCATATTCGACACTCAAAGGTTATACCTCAAGAGTTGGAATATGAAATGAAGTCAAAGTATCATCACCTCTTCGGCATACCAGGTACGTACATAAATTTCGAGGGCGAAATTTCATAAGGAGGGGAGATTGTAAGACCCCGAATTTTATGAAATGAAAGTATTCAATTTTCTTATAATTATTATTTTATTTCGTAAATGGTTAAATTGATTAAGGGAGATATGTGAAAATTTTTGCAAAAGTAAGCAAGTTGTTATAAAATATTCGTTGTGTCAGGGAATATCCGTACGATGACACAATTATTAGTGGACCCCACAACGGAAGTATTGTCGTAGTTAGAAAAAGACAGAACTATCATTTTATAAAAATAACGGCGAAAGTGTTACCGTTAAAACTGTTGAACTACCCGATAGTAAAAGTACAGTAATACGCGTGGTTGCATAGTAGCACACAGTATTGATTATTGATGCTTACGTAAGAAGTCACTCAGTTATACTCAATTATTGCTACAGTAATTGTTGCATCATATCTCTCATATTATTGATTCAATTATTGTCACAGTATCATCTGTATAATATGTTATATTATTAAATCAATAATTGAGACGACAAAGTTATTCATATTATTATTTACAATATTGACAATGTCTAGAAGTTCTGTCAAGGAGACGTTTGGTCACCTAATTGCGCGTCAATAAGGAGAAATTCTTATTAGAAAGCCCCCACTTTCCTGGGAACAACCTGGTTGTTAAGTATTGTGAATTATAATATTAATGATGAATAAGTTCTTGTTGATTAAAGATGAAATTGATAGTTCCATTGTGTTGGGATTATTAGTGTTAGTGGAAATCGACATTTATTTCGATAATAATTGATGTCTGGAGGTTATATTGACCAATCGGGTAATTAACCGGATAAATGAGTAATTAATTGCTATTAATTCACATGCTTATAACTATGTGTTCACATGTGTGTACTATTGATTCACATGATTTACTATTAGGGGAGTTGGTGCAAGATTGATAATACTTGCATGACTAAGTTAAAAATGGAGGTATAGATGGAGGTACTATACTGTAATTCGTATTTTCACATGTCTAGAACTATTGATTCATATGATTTATTATTGATTCACATGATTTACTATTAGGGGAGATGGTGCAAGTTTGATAATACTTGTAGGACTAAATTAAAAATAAAGGAACAGAGGAAGGTATTATATTGTAATATTTCGAGCCACAAAACGTGCAATTATCAAAACTATATTTTCCTATAAATAGAAGCTCATTCTTCCTTCATTTCTCACTAATTCACTAAGTTTCACAAGAGCATTATTATAGAGAAATTATAAAGAGAAAGAAGAAGAGAAGTCTGCTACCTCACTATTCCAGTATCCAGTCTTCTTTTGAGGTAAGGGGTATTATTCTTTCGTATTCATGAAGAGAATTATTTTCTTTCAATACTCGTAAGAGCTGTTATTTCATTCTTTATTATTCTGTTGGAATAACCTGTCTGTGCGGTCTATCGCATGCATGGTAAATTCTTCTGTTATTCCATTCTTTATTATTATGTTGGAATAACCTATCTATGCGAAGTACCGCATACATGGTGAAATTCTTCTGTTATTCCATTCTTTATTATTCTGTTGGAATAACCTGTCTGTGCGGTCTATCGCATGCATGGTGAATTCTGTTGTTATTCCATTCTATATTATTCTGTTGGAATATCCTGTCTGTATGGATTACGCATGACCTGGTTCCGTTCTTTATTATTCTGTTGGAATATGCTATCTGTGTGAATTACGCATGACCTGGTTTCATTCTTTATTATTCTATTGGAATATCATGTCTATGCGGATTACGCATGACCTGGTTCCATTCTTTATTATTTTATTGGAATAACCTGTCTGTGCGGTCTATCGCATGCCTGGTGAATTCGTTTGTTATTCCATTCTTTATTATTCTGTTGGAATAACCTGTCTGCGTGGACTACCGTATGCAGGGTGAAAGATCCCGTGTATTCATTCCTTATTAAATTGTGGAAATGATCTGTCTACGTGGATTACCGCATGGCGGGTGAAAATCCATTTGTAGTTTCGTATGTTCTATTATACTCATCTGAGATATCATTTCTTTTGTACTCGTCATGGAATGTCATTTTCTTTGGTATCTTTTGTACTCGTCATCGAAAGGACGTGAAATTCGATATTGGAGATCATGTGTTGTTACGTGTTGCTCCATGGAAAGGAGTTACGAGATTTGAAAAGAGAGGAAAGCTCAATCCTCGATTCATTGGCCCATTTTCAATCCTCGATCGAGTAGAGACTGTGGCTAATAGACTCGCTTTATCGCCAAGTATGTCTCCTGTTCATAACTGTTTTCACGTATCCATGTTACGTAAATATGTGAAAGATTCGAACCACATTATTGAGTTAGAACCGGACGAAATAGCAGAAGATTTAACGTATGAAGAGGTTCCTGTTAAAATCTTGGATAAGAAGGAGCATATTCTACGCTCTAAGGTTATACCTCAAGTCAAAGTTTTGTGGAGGAACCACGATGTTGAGGAAATGACCTGGGAGTTCGAATCTGAAATGAAATCAAGGTATCCTTACCTCTTCGACATACCAGGTACGTACCCTAATTTCGAGAGTAAAATTTCATAAGAATGTGAGGTTGTAAGACCCCAACTTTTATGAATAAAGATAATTTTCTATGAATATCATTTTTGAATATTATGAAATGAATTTGATATTATGTTATAGTTGTGGGTAATATTTATAAATTTTGCAAAGTATGCAAGTTGTTATATAATATTCGATTTAGTCGGGGAATATTCTTTTTGTGCACTTCATCCAGTATCTTTTCATGGAAATATTCTTCTGAGCACTCTTGAATTTTACTCTACAAAGAAGTATCATGTTGACAATTTGGACGTTATTAGTTCCTGAATAAATTAATTCGTGAACTTGTTTTATTGAATTCTTATATCATTGTCATCATCCTCGTGTTTATATTTTTGAAAGTCATCTGTGGCCTGTAGTGCATAGATGGACTTGGTATAATTATGACCAGGGATTATTCAGTATAATTATGACCGTAATGTTACAAATAATGTGATAAAAGTCCTCATTGGCCCGTAGTGCATTGATGGACAGTTGTTGGCATGATCATGACTATTGATGAATACATGAATATCCTTGGCCCGTAGTGCATGGATATTTTGTGGCCGTGATACTAATGAATATCCTTGGCCGTAGTGCAGGGATGATGTGGATTATTTATTAAGCTGAGTCCCAGCGATAAAAGTGATGAAAAACTTTTTAAATCATAAAAGATAGTAGATTTTATTCTCTACTTGACTCTTTTAATGGATTGCTTATTCCGCTGCAGTTAAACTTGTTGTTTATTGTATTTTTATCAGTTTAACATTATTGAATGCTAATGATAATTTATTCTGCATTATCTTAGTCATAATATTTCTTACTGGACTAGTTGAGCTCACCTTTTCTTTCACTATTCTCTTCAGGAAATGAGAACGTAGCATGGACTAATCGGGGGACGGAGTGATGATCCAGATGATAATATTAGTAGTCCTCACTATTCTGTTAAATAATGTGACAATAAATGTAATGAGGACTGAATTTGAGTTTGTATACTGTCTATGAGGACTCCATTGAGAATGGATATTGTCTAGAAGACAATATTCTTGTTTAAACTCTCAGTTTATGTTTTGTCGTATTTTACACGACAGTTGTATAATTATGTTGTATTTGGTTTATGTACCATGTATTTGGCGACTCAAGATGAGTAATGTATACCTATTTTGGGGGCGTCACAGTTGGTATCAAAGCTTAGGTATATGATCCCTGGCTAAGATGTGAGACAAGAACTAGGAGAGGAGAGACGGAGAATTCATTCGCTAGTATAACCTACCTAAGTTTATTTGTTATTAATTGGTTGGTCAAAGTATAAGGATAATATGAGATATGTTAATTAACCCTTGTTTTGTGGCAGTATTTGAAAATGGCATCCGAGAATGTTGAGAACATCAATGGAGCACAGGAGACCGTTGAGTCTCCACTAAATCAATAATCAGGATAATGTGCATCAGGAAGACGACATTCCTCAGGCAAACAACAACACTGACCAAATGATGAACGATGGAATGTTTAGAGGCTTCATGCAATTCATGCAACATCAGGCAAGAGCGGCTCCTGTCTAAAATGCAGGTGAAAATACTGACAACTCTCGGACGGTTACCGCCAAGCAATTTAAGGAACTGGGACCACCGTAGTTTTTTGGAGAGCCAAAATCACTTAAGGCGGAGACGTGGATTAAACAGATCAACAAGATATTTGATGTCTTGGGATGCTCTGAGGAAACAAAAGGTTCCCTTTGTCACCTTCATGTTGCGTGCAGAGGCAGATTACTGGTGGGAATCTGTAAAACGTACTCAACCTGCCGCACTGAAAGATGTCTTGGGAGAAGTTCCAGAACTGTTCAACGACAAGTACTATCTCGAAAGTATTCAGTCACATAAAAGAGGTAGAGTTCATCAAGCTGGAACAAAACAACATGACTGTATCGCAGTACGAAGCCAAGTTTGCCGAGTTGTCCCGGTTTGCGTCCTATTTGGTTTATAAAACCGCAACTTATGTAAAGCAGGCAAATCTGGCATATTCTTAAGAGTCTAATCAGCTTATTAATATAGTAGACATCTAAATGAAGTGACTCTAAAGAGCTGGGCCCTTCACATGTTGTCACAAACAAAATTGGAGTTTAAAACTAGAGAATCAGCATTCGTGATGCAATCTACATGAGTTTCCTGAATCCAGAGAAAAAGCAGTTTAAAAGGTCACAAGTTTTTCTCCAACAGAACCAAAAAATAAACAATCTTACCCAGGAAGTCAGGGTTTTTTAATCATAGAAGTTAGAACAAACAGTCAAAAGTTTTTAAATTTTTTATTTTGCCAAAATACTGAAAGTCTATTTCAGTAAATGAGCAAAATAAAGTAGAAAACAAAATTTACCCAGTAATGGCAATAAAACTATCAGGAAACACAAAGTAGTATTGGTTTCTCACAAAATAATATACTTGTATGATTTTTTATTGTCTATATGACCGAATGAAGAACTCTAGTTGTCAAGATTAGCTCACAAAACAAAAAACATCTATGGCATTATTTTATGAGTTATTTTGTAAATTACAGAGACCATTTGATTACCATATTCTATAAATCAGGAAGCAATCAAAAATTCAGCATTTGATAGTACAAAAAGAATAAATAAATATTAAACGAATCTGTAAACTGACGAGGAACGCTCAAAATTACAAAGGCCAAGCTTAATTCCATGAAAGCTAACAATACTCCATGAAATTTCCAAATAATCCAGCACAGAGAAATCAAACCATTTAACCAAAGCTTAAATTTTAGTTCTCACAAATACATGGGCACACATGGGCACAAAAACCACATCACAAATATACTACTACAACTTACTTTAAACTGATCCATTAAAAAATAAATTCTAATCTATCACAATAATTTTCGCAAATCAAATTACTATAAATATACGCAGTCACACACAAACACAGATAGCACACACCACAAAGAAACATATGATTAACACCAATAAAAAACAAATCTTAAGATATAAGAACATTATATTCCATAATTTTGCAATCAAATAACAAACCACCCATTTCATTAGCTAAGATACAAAAAATCAATAACTAATACCCAAATCATATTAGGGTATGGACCTGATTTGGGTAGAATTATTTCGGTAGTTGTCAGCAGCTTTGAAGCGCATGATCTCAATCCATTGTTCGTGGCCATGGTGGGTCGGTTTGTTATCGTAGAGAAAGATTTTATGTGTGAACATGAGAGAGAGTATGGTGTATAGGTGAATTTGATTAGGCCGGGAAGAAATATGAGCTTTTAGATTAAGTTTGAAGAATTAAGTTAGAATGAATTTGAACCGTCCTTCTGCTTTGTCAAATGAGTTCTGTTTTATTATATAGATTTACTAGTAATTGCCCGTGCCTAAAGGCACGATGTAACGAAAAATTAGATTAAAATTCGAAAAATACTACATTACCTAAAGACTTTTTGCAACCTAAAATAACTTACAATCAGACATAACAATTATCACAATTCACCAAACCTCCACAACAATTAATTTTTCTTTAAAAATAGATATCCAAAAAAATCTAAACTTGTTTACAAAACTTAAAAATCATCAATAACAATTTTTATAATTCACCACCATAATAACAATGATTATTATTACTACTATTATAATAATAATTATTATTATAATAATTATTAACATTATTGTTATTTGATTTGGGTGGGAATTTTTAGTGTGAGATAAAATGTGAGCCTTTAGATTAAGTTGGAATAATTGAGATGAAATCTGAACCGTTCTTGTGGTTTGTCAAATAAAATATTCAAAATGGTTTCTGTTTTATTATATAGATATTATAATTATTTTTATTATAATTATAATAATAATAATTATTATTATTAGTACTATTATAATAATATTTATTATTATTAGTATAATTATAATTATAATTAATATTATTATTATTATTACTATTATTATTATTAGTACTATTATAATAATAATAATTATTATTATTATTAATATTATTATTATTATTATTATTATTATTATTATTATTTGTTTGTGTGTGTGAAGAAGAGAGGATATAGAAAGATTTTGTATATGAACATGAGAAAGAGTATGGTGTATGAGTGAATTTGATTAGGCCGGGAAGAAATATGAGCTTTTAGATTATGTTGGAAGAATTAAGTTAGAATGAATCTGAACCGTCCTTCTGCTTCGTCAAATGGGTTCTATTTTATTATATAGATTTATTATTATTATTATTATTATTATTATTATTATTATTATTACTACTACTATTATTATTATTATTATTATTATAATTATTATCATTATTGTTATTATTATTGTTATTTGATTTGGGCGGAAATTTTTAGTGTGAGATGAAATATGAGCCTTTAGATTAAGTTGGAAGAATTGAGATAAAATCTGAACCGTTCTTGTGGTTTATCAAATGAAATATTCAAAATGATTTCTATTTTATTATATAGACTAGTAATTGCTCGTGCCTAAAGGCACGACGTAACGAAAAATTAGATTAAAATTCAAAAAATACTACATTACCTAAAGACTTTTTGCAACCTAAAATAACTTACAATCAGACATAACAATTATCATAATTTACCAAACCTCCACAATAATTAATTTTTCTTTAAAAATAGATATCCAAAAAAATCTAAACCTGTTTACAAAACTTAAAAATCATTAATAATAATTTTTATAATTCACCACACCACCATAATAACAATTATTATTATTACTACTATTATTTTAATTATTATTATTATAATTATTATCATTATTGTTATTATTATTGTTATTTGATTTGGGCGGAAATTTTTAGTGTGAGATGAAATGTGAGCCTTTAGATTAAGTTGGAAGAATTGAGATAAAATTTGAACCGTTCTTGTGGTTTGTCAAATGAAATATTCAAAATGGTTTCTGTTTTGTTATATAGATATTATAATTATTTTTATTATAATTATAATTATTATTATTATTATTAGTACTATTATAATAATATTTATTATTATTAGTACAATTATAATTATAATTATTATTATTACTATTATTATTATTATTACTATTATTATTATTATTACTATTATTATTATTATTAGTACTATTATAATAATAATTATTATTATAATTATTATAATAATAATTATTATTAGTACTATTATTATTATTATTATTTGTTTGTGTGTGTAAAGAAGAGAGGATATAGAAAGATTTTGTGTGTGAACATGAGAGAGAGTATGGTGTATGGGTGAATTTGATTAGGCCGAAAAGAAATATGAGCTTTTAGATTAAGTTGAAAGAATTAAGTTAGAATGAATCTGAACCGTCCTTCTGCTTTGTCAAATGGGTTCTATTTTATTATATAGATTTATTATTATTAGTATTATTATAATTATTATTATTATTATTATTATTACTACTACTATTATTATAATAATAATAATTATTATTATTATTATTATCATTATTGTTATTATTATTGTTATTTGATTTGGGCGGGAATTTTTAGTGTGAGATGAAATGTGAGCCTTTAAATTAAGTTGGAAAAATTGAGATAAAATCTGAACCGTTCTTGTGGCTTATCAAATAAAATATTCAAAATGGTTTCTATTTTATTATATAGATATTATAATTATTTTTATTATAATAATAATAATAATAATTATTATCATCATTATTATTACTATTATTATTATTATTAGTACTATTATAATAATTATAATAATAATAATAATAATAATAATAATAATAATTATTATTATTTGTTTGTGTGTGTGAAGAAGAGAGGAGAGAGAAAGATTTTGTGTGTGAACATGAGATAGAGTACGGTGTATGAATGAATTTGATTTGAGCGGGAAGAAATATGAGCCTTTAGATTAAGTTAGAAGAATTAAGTTAGAATGAATCTGAACCGTTCTTGTGCTTTGTCAAATGAAAGATTCAAAATGGGTTCTGTTTTATTATATAAATATTATAATTATTTTATTATAATAATAATAATAATAATAATAATAATAATTAGTACTATTATAATAATATTTATTATTATTATTATTATTATTATTATTATTAATATCATCATCATTATTATTACTATTATTATTATTACTATTATTATTACTATTAGTACTGTGGGCCCAAGTGTAAAATTAGGGTTCACATGACCTAATTGAATTAAATGCGCAATTAGGGTTCCACTGTCTCATTAAATGTGTAAATTAGGGTTCGCATAACCTAATAGAATGAAGACGAAAAAGTCAGAAATAAATGTGCTAGACCCGGGAGAAGTCTCCACGTGTCCCGAGGCAGAAGGCTCGTGGAGGCGGCTCGATTTGGGAATTGTTTGAGGGATTAGATTGGTGGTTAGAAGGACAGGGCAATATGTGCATTATTCTAATGACTAAAGGGCATTTCGGGAATTTCCCTGAAAGCATGTGCCTCGCACATGACTACTTTTCAGAAAACCCTTATAAATACCCCTTCCATTCCATTGGAAAGGGGACTTCTCTTCAGACTCAAGACTTGGACTCTTAGAAGATTAAAGAGACCCTTTTGGGGACTTAAAGGCTTGGAGATTCTACCTAAAAGCACTAAAGGGATTTGAACATTCTCTCAACTCGAAGGACTCAAGAAGGCTCTTGGAATCCCTGCTACCCTAACACGACTTCCGGATTCTAGGAGTTCTGCCACGCGTCGTTGGAGTAATTGCCCACCTGTCGTTCTCCCCTCTTCAATCAACCAATCAATTCCGTGTTCTTTGTGGATTTCTCTCCTCCTTAGCCAACACGAAACACTAACCCTAGCAATGTACGATTTCCTTGCCCATATTTCTTTGGCGACTCTGCTGGGGAGGTGTAGAATTCGTGAAGGGTATGCCCACAACTCGAAGTGGGAGAACTACAGGAAGAGTTGCTTCACCAACAAATAGCATTACCTCACCGGAGCTAGTTCCAAGGCAAGTAACTCAAGAATTCCAAGGCACAAACCTGGATTTTGACCAACCACTTATTGAAGACGCTTCAGAAGGGAGTTCGACATCACCACATATGGCCAATCAACAACAAAGCAATGCAGGAAGGCAAGGCGAGGATGCAGGTGTAGACCAGATGAATGTTGTGCAACTGGAGATGCTCAAGGCATTGAAGGAAGCACGAGAAGGGCAAGGGATGATGATGGCCATGTTGCTGGAAATGCAGAGGAAGCAAGAGGAGATGGGGAATTTCTGCCAGCAGTTGATACAGATTCCCACTTTCAAGGCCATGTTCCCAAAAGTTCGCATGGGGAACAAGCAGGAGTGGAAGACAACAACAATGGTAGCAACAACAAAGAGAACCAGATTGTACCTCCATCGATGGAAAGTCAATCAGTTCCAATAATCAACTTGGAGGCCTAGAATAGTGGTGACGTGCCACAACCTAGGTTGGAAGCAAGCCAACCTCAGACAAACATCATCCCAACTGCTATCCCATCATTTTCACAGGTGCAAATGCCAACCATTCCAAGAAATGTCCAGCGAGTGAGCCAGCAACTGCCACCAGTGCTAGCGGTGCATGATGCAAGAGTGCATCAACCAACATCTCTACTATACACATTGCCGATGCAGCAGTATATCACAACACCCTAGAGAGTTCACGCCACAAGCCAGTACGTGACGAAGGATGATATGATCGACGTGATCAATCAACTTCGCAGACAGACATCTCGACCCTCGGAGTTGGACTTTACTCCTCCTTACCCTATACACATTCAGAGGCAATCTTACCCAACAGGGTATATTGAACATCCCTCGCAGTTTCTAAAATACAACGGGGAGAAAGGAAATGCCAGGGAACATATTGCAAGGTTTGTAGAGTCAATGTCTCCATGGCTCGGATATGATTAAGTGAACAACCACAACTTGTTGATGCGGGAATTCAAAAAAACTTTGACGAATAGTGCCTTTAGTTGGTACTACAATTTGGAGAAGGGGTCAGTCCATGATTGGGATGACCTAAAATTACAATTTTTTAAGAAATTTTTCTACGTACAGAAACAGGTAACCATTGTGGAGCTCATGCGGTTCAAGCAGAAACCGAATGAGGAGTTGTCAGATTATGTTGACAGGTTCAGGGCTCAGGCACAGAAGTGCGCAGAGCCGATTAAAGAAAAGAACTTAGTCAGCATTTGCAACAATGGTGCCTTAGATGCTTTCAAGCCCCACCTCATCACCAAGGCTTGTGATTCCTTCGCGACCCTCTCATCTTTTGCACAAGACTTGGAAGAAATCGTTACATTGCCCACTAACCATGCGATGATTACATGGAAGGGCAAGAGGACAGGAAACTGTGGCTTTGGCTGACTCTCAGTCAAAACCACAAGGGGGCAAGAGGGAGAAGCATGAGAAGAATTTTGATCGAAGCAGAGGAAAGCCTGGAGACAAATATGCAAGAAAGCCAGTCCCGGAGGCTATCACATGTAGTGAGAAAGCATTCAGGTGTCTGTATGAACAATGGGTTGAACATGGGGTGGTGAAACCCCCAAGGCCTAGATTTACAGTGTCGGAAGAAATGAAGAGAAGACCAGACTTCTGTGTATTCCACCAATACATGGGACACTCAACTATGGACTGTTATAGCCTGCGGAGGATATTCCACGAGAAGCTGGCAAATGGGGAGATTGAACTTGGAAAGGAAAGTAGCGTTCATGACAAGCCACTGCCAAATCACAAGGGAAAAAAAACGTGCAACACTGTTATTCACAGCATAATCCCAGAAGTGGAGATGATGATGGAAGAAAAAGAGGAGTGTGACTCAGGCTTGCAGGTGACGACGTTGATGAATGGGGCCAAGTTCAGAATTTTTTTCGATCAGATAGGATTAGCCAAGGAAGCAAGGATTGAGGCAACTAGGGCAATTATCAAAGCTGCCGAGACGAAGGAGACTTGCATGGCCATAAGCAAAGGATTTGTGAAGATGATGGAGGAAGAAGAAAATAAGATATCTTTATCTAAAGCTGATAGAGAGATAAGATACCCGCACAACAGGCCGCTGTATGTGACAACAGTAATTAATGGCATCGAGGTGTGGAGGGCATTCATCGATAATGGAGCATCTGTAAATATTATGCCCTACACTGAGTTTAAACTGTTAGGCCTGCCAGAGAAGAAGATTGTGAAGGAACAAACGAATATTACAGGATTCGCCAACCAAAGTACAAGAACCCTGGGACACATCAAGATGGACATGTAAGTTGGGAAGATTCGAGGGCCTGTAATGTTCCATGTTGCCGAGGTGGATGCATCATATCATGTCTTGCTAGGAAGGGCTTGGCAAAATAACTACAGGGTGGTACCCTCGGTATTTCATCAATGCTTGAAGGCTATCTGGAAAGGGAGAGAAGTGAAGGTACCAGCAACTCGAAATCCCTTTGGACCAGAGGAGGCACACATCACTGAAGCAACTTTCTTTGATGATATTGCTGAAGAGAGAGAGAACCAGATTGCAAGACTTGATTCCCTAAGACTAGCAAGCTGGGAGGAAGTGCAGGAAGATAGGTTCGTACCTACAGAAAAAGAGAAGAAGAAAACCTCAGAACACGGAGAATGTTCCAAAAATAAGAAGCCAGTGGTAGTAGACCTAGAGAAAGAAGGAAAAAAGAAAAGAAAAGGCCAGCAGACCCTGAAGATGCCAGAAATATAATAAATGCCAAGCGGATGGCACAATCTGATGATGGCCAGAAGACAAAATGGGAGAGGGTTGTTAAACCCGACAGAAAGGTGGTGTTTCGATTATGACGGTGCAAGGGGGAAGAGCCCAAGGAAGCATGTGAACCCAATGGCTCAGGAGGTGTCCCCCACTCCAGCAATAATGAAGAAGGAGGAGTTGTACAACATAAGGTAGAACCAGCTCCGGAATGCTTTGAGGATAGGCCAAAACCTCAACAAAATGAATTAGAGGAAGTTGATTTGGCAACAGAGGGAGGAACGCCAAGACCGACTTATGTCAACAAGGAGCTGGATGCTAACCAGAAGAAGGAGCTTGTACAATTATTGCGAGAGTATAGGGATGTCTTTGCTTGGAATACGACGAGATGCCCAAAATTGACAAGGATCTTGTGGAACACAATCTAAACATAAGCCTGGGGATGAAGCCAGTGAAGCAAACACCTCGCAACTATGCACCCAAAGTCGAAACTCAAATAAAGGAAGAGATCAAGAATTTGCTGGAAGTAGGGTTCATCAAGCCAATTCAACATCCAACATGGCTATCCAGCATTGTACCGGTAAAGAAATCAAATGGACAGCTACGAATATGTGTGTATTTCAGAGACTTGAACAAGGCATGCCCAAAAGACATGTACCCATTACCCAACATAGACACTTTGGTAGATACAACAGCTAATCATGAGATGATGTCATTCATAGACGGGTTTGTGGGTTATAATCAGATAAAGATGTCCGTAGAAGATGCAGAGTTGACAGCTTATCAAAGGGTAATGTATGCTATATTTCATGACATGATTCATGATATAGTGGAGGACTACGTGGACGACATAATAGTAAAATCTAAGATGGCAATAACTCATGTGGAGGACTTGAGGAAGGTGTTCGAGCGATGTCGAAGGTACAAATTGAGGATGAATCCGAAGAAATGCGCCTTTGGAATGATGGCATGAAAATTCTTGGGCTTCTTGGTGCACAACAGAGGCTTAGAGGTGGACCCAAGCAAGGCAAAAACAATCACAGAGATGCCCCTGCCAAAAATATAAAAATAGTTGAAGAGCTTTCTAAGGAAAGTTTCATACATGAGAAGATTCATGCCAGCATTAGCCGAAGTCACAGAACCTTTCGGCAAATTACTAAAATGAAAGGCACAATGGGAATGGGGGCAAGACCAACAACTGGCCTTTGAGAAAGTGAAAAGAATTTTGGCTTCAGCACAAACGATGGTAGTGCCACAAAGAGGAATGCCGTTGCGGTTGTACATTACATCTACCAAGAAGTCTATATGTGGACTGATCACGCAGGAGGTGGATAGAGAAGAGAAACCTGTGTATTACATTAGCCAGATAATTAGAGGACCGAAAACTAGGTATTCACAAGTGGAGAGGCATTGCCTAGCATTGGTGTTCATTGCGCAGAAAATGCGGCATTATTTTTTAGCACACGAAGTAAAGCTTGCAACAAGAACTGATCCAATTAGATACTTAATAACTAAGCCAACATTAGTAGGAAGACCTGCCAGATGGATGATGATTCTTTCAGAATACGACATCAAGTGTGTAACACCGAAGGAGATCCGATGTTAAGCCTTGGCAGACCTGCTGGCACAATTTCTAAAAAGAGAATATGAACCCCTTTTTGAGAATCTTCCGGGTGAAGAAGTAGAATCAATCGAGTTGATGGATGAGGACCCAGAATGGTGGAGTTTGGCTTTTGATGGATCATCTGTAGAAGGTAAAGGCGGAATAGGAGTGGTGTTGACCACCAAAGAAGGAAATGAAGTGGCCTTGTCATACAAATTGGATTTCCCTTGCACAAACAATGAAGCGAAATATGAGGCATTCATACTAGGATTGTCGGCGGCTCAAGAATTGGGAGCCAAACATCTTAAAGTAAAGGGAGATTCAAACCTCATAGTGCAACAGATAAGAGGCCAATTCGGAGTGAAGGAACTTATCTTGGCGCCATATCGAACTGTAGCACAAAAGGTGATGGAGGCTTTCAAGAAGGTGGTGATTGAATATGTGCCAAGAGGACAGAATAAATAACCTGATGCACTAGCAACAGTAGCATCTCGAGTCTATGTCCAAGGAGAGGATTTGGATGTAAAGGTAATGAAGAGAACCCTCCCAACCACGGTGCTAAACTTGTTCCCCAAAGACATGATAGATTATTGGCGACCTGACATCTCCCATCAATTACAAACAAAGGAGGGAACAATACCTATCGTGAAGTTACAGAAGTACAACATCATCAAAGGTGTCTTGTATCACAAAGAAGCAGACGGTGTATTGACATGATGCTTGGGGAGGCAGGAAGCAAATAGAGTCTTGCATCAGGTACATGACGAGAATTGCGGATTGGCAGACATAGGCCTGTATCGTAGGCTGCAACGTCAAGGGTATTATTGGCCTGAAATGAAAAAGGAAGCAGATGCCCTACAACGCCAATGCGTTTCATGCTAAGAATACCCTGGAGAGGATGGATGCGCCTTCATTAAAGACATAGTGGATTGGCGAATCCATTATGTAGAGTTCTTACAAAGTGGGACTCTTCCGACTGAAAAGAAGGACGCAATTATAATCAAGAGGAAGTCACAATAATTCTTCTTACAAAATGGAGAATTGTTTAGAAGAGGATTCAATGGCAAGCCCCTACGGTGTCTGGAACTAGGTGAAGCCAAAGATTTGGTTTACCAAATGCACAAGGATGAACACCAAGGGGGAGCCAAGTTGTACAAACAACTTATCGATCATGGTTACTATTGGCCAAATATGGAGGGAGATTGTCTAGAATTTGTTAAAAAGTGCCACATTTATCAAATACATGAAAACTTGATCCATTCTCCCGCCGTGGATTTGCGAACCTTGGCAACACAATGGCCCTTTCATACATGGGGAATGGATCTTATAGGTCCTGTTCACCGTAATTCTAAGGGTAACATATGGATTTTAACCGCCACTGAGATGTACACAAAGTGGGTGGAAGCAGTACCCTTGAAGAAGGCCACGAGACCAGCAGTGGCAAATTTTATCAAGGAGCACATCGTTTGCCATTTTGGAATCCCGAAGATCATTTTTTCCGACAATGGAACTCTCTTCATCAATAGGGATGTCAAAAATTTGATGGAAAGATACAGGGTGAAACATTATAAATCATCACCCTACTACCCGAAAGGCAATGGACAAGCAGAGGCTACAAACAAAACCTTGAATTTTTTTTTATCAAAAACCCTAGATGATCATCCGAAGATATGAGCAGAACAACTACCAATAGCTTTATGGGCATATCGAACTTCAAAAAGAAAGCCTACAGGCGAGACCCCATATGCTTTGGATTATGGTGAAGAAGCTATCTTGCCCGTCGAAATAGAAATACATTCGGCTCGAATGAGACTTCGAAGCTTGGTCGAGGAAGATAACCGACCTAGCCGCCCTAGAGGCCTTAGTTGACTTCTGAGACAAGGCTAAAGAAAAGCTTGAACGGTACCATGAAAGACTGCGACGAAAATATAATACCGCGGTGGTACCACGACAAATTCTGGTGGGAGACCTGGTGCTTAAAACGGTCAAGTCATGAGGGGGACCCCAACCACCAAATTTTACCCCAAATGGGAAGGCCCGTATAGGTACGAGAGATCTCTGAAAGCGGGTATTGCAAGATATCTCGTGTGGGATCAGATGTCATCTCAGGCCCATTAAACTTGAAGTGAGGTAAAGAAATATTATACATAAGAAGAGCATCACAAAAAGTTATACTTTTAACTTCAAAAGTAATCGAGGAACCTGACTATCAGCCCTCAGAAGTTACACTTTCAACTTCAAAAGTAATCGAGACACCTGATTAACAGCCCTCGGGAGTTACACTTTCAACTTCAAAAGTGACCTGAGGCACCTGAGTATAAGCCCTCAACCCTGAAAGTTACACTTTAACTTTAAAAGTGGCGAACGTTATGCTTTATTCGACAAAAGCAAGAAAGTTACTACTTTATCTTTAAAAGTGACAAACATTATGCTTTCTTCGACAAAAGCAAGATTTACTAATGAAACGTTATGCTTTTCGTTAAAAGCAATTTATTATCAATAAATTGACAAACTTTCACTTATACTTGATTTTTTTTTTAAATTTCTTAAAAAAGAGAGTATAAAGTTAAGTGTTGGTTTGTGAAAAATATATATACATGTTTTTGATAAAATTCATATTTACTTGTTTATAATACCTATGGTTGTCTTGTAATATTAATTTGAATAACTTGAGATTCATTGATAAATATTGAGTTTTAAGGAATCATTCAAATTAAAAGCAATCAACAAGGTTAAAGAAACTACATTCTGATAAATGAAACATGTGTAAATAAGTTTTTGAGACAGGAAATCGAAAAAAAAACTACTACAACAAGTTATGATCTAAAGGCCAAGACATATCAAACTGAAGAGGAGGTATAGCTAAAGCTTCTAAGTCAGCAATGGACGCATCTCGAACATTAAGATTTACAGCTTTCAGCTCCCTAACTTGTTAGGTAGTTGCTTTTAAGTCCCGTCGCTGACACTCTATATCCTGAAATTTGGCATTTAGATCCCGAAGCTGGTCCTCCAAATTTTTAGATTGAATCTTTAATTTGTTTCTGGCTTCGTCAAGCTCAGAAAGCTGCATTAAAAAGGATTCATCTTCACACTTACGAACAGCAACCTCCGAACGTACTGCAACAAGATTAAAACTTGACTCGAGAAGATCCAGCCTAGTACAAAAAGGAGACATATCAATACTCACGGCTGCAAGGTCTTCTACATCATCACTAAACTCCTTCAGGTTCTCGACTCGCAATGAATATAAAGAAAGACGTTGCAACTGAAGAACAAGGCCTGCAAGCTGATTTAGGAAGAAGGTTTGGGAGGGAATCGACTTAATAATAAATTGGTCAAGTATCTGCAGGAACCAAGATAAGAGACGCTCCAGACTTTCCTGAATAGAAGCTACTATCTGGAAAACCCTCCATGAAACAAGATCCCCATTTGGATTGAAGGAAGCTATGGTAGCAGTTACTTTAGAAGCCACCATTGAACTTGTCGAGTCAAGGGATGAAGGAGCAGAAAGATGCTGTATGGCTGATGATTCCTCAAAACCTTGGTCACCTGGAGGATAACCAAGGTCACTATATGGCGAGTGGGAAACATCCGGATGTAGAGCGTCAAATAAAGCGAGTGCCTCAACAGGTAAAGGCAAATCTTTCATCTTCTCGCTCTGAAAATAAAATATCAAATCACAATGTATTATAAAAAAAAGAAGAAAAGGAAATTCAAGACAAATTATACGTTGACTAAAGAAGAATACTCACAATATAGTCAATGGAGAAGGAGTCAGGAGATTCCACAGAAAAGGGAATATCATTCAACCCACCCAAAGTATTATCAACAATGCCCTCCCGAGCAATCACCAACTCGGTAGAATCTTTCTAGAGAGGATGAACATCACCAATAGTTTTAGAATGATTCCCCCTTGGGGAAATAAGAGTCTCATCAACATCTTCAGACTCATTATGAGGAGCAGGCATAAGAAGGTTTGAAGAAATTGTTGTATCACCTACAGCAAGACTTGAGCTCACATCAGATAAAGTGTCCTTAGCATCAAGACTAACACAATCATCGCGCGGAGTAGATGACTCAATATCAACAGGATAGGTTGGGGAGGCTCACGACTAGTGGAAGCCGTCGTGACTACTACCTCATGTATAGTACTATACCTTAACCCAAGAGGAACGTCATCATCATCATCTTCATTGACCTCTGTAATCTAAAAATCAAGGAAATCATTACTCAAGGAAATATGAACTCAGTTATACAAGGGATGAAAGTAAAATAAGAATAGCATGACAAAAAATTACCAAATTTCTACAGGCGCTTCTTGGTCGGATCCTCAGCTGCCGGCATACTAGAATCAGTACTATCAAGAGGTCGTTTTGTTAATGGCTTTATGATAAGCCTAATAGGAAGAGGACGACTGACTGAGACCACAACAGAAGCAATAGGAGGAGCTACTTCAGAATCAGTAGTAATACCTTCTCTTATTTTAGAACGAGTAACTCTCATTGCCTCGGAATCAGAGGATCCCTAGGGAGGAGCTGGAGGAGACACCTGAAACGGAGCCCGTGGTGGAAGATTTCTGGAAGTAGTAGGAGCCTGTGCAAGAAAAGTATTCGGATCACCTCGAGGAGGAATGTCTTCTAAATGAGGAAGAGAAGACTTAGGCATCAAGACCTCGCACTCAATCAATAGGCTACTGGTTGGCCAATGTGTTGGACGGATATTAGTCTTAGGAGAGTATAGCAGTCAGCCCCATTGGAGATGTTTTGGAATAGTAACTGGTAATGAACAAATAAAGGTATCTTCCTCACATCTTTTAAGATTGACCTGCCAGTAATTACGTTCGCCAGTAGTATATCTCCCGCTCCGGGAATTATCTGGTATGATAAAAGGAAGGAGTCTATAAGGATCACTTGATAGCCTCGGAAATGCCCATGTGAAAGAGGGGGAGGTACTGACGAAATTGAGAAGAGCAACCTCATAATTCCCCCGACAGATGTGACTGAAAGGGATTTCCTGGTCATATCCTAATCGTTTCATGACCCTGTGAGGAGAATACAATACAGTGCCAAAACTATTATTCTCAAGGAAATAGGGAAGCTCTGTAGACTGAAGGAAAATGAACCAAGACAGTGCAAAATCACTCAAGCTGGTTCTGTTGAGGCTTGAGTAGGTACAAAATTTGTGCTTGTAAAAGTGAGGTAGATGGCTGCAACCCTCTAAAACAATGGTATAGGGACGGGCAGTGAAGCATGCATAATCATCAAGAAATGGCCGTAAATCTGCCCTATCGAAACTAAGTCGGTGATCAATCCAACGTGCCATGCGAGGAATGATGTTGGGTAAAAGAGGAGACTTCTTCTTTTGCTTAGAGGAATAGCCCGAAAAGCGTTCGAAAAGAAAAATCTGAATGGAAGGAGCATGGAATGAAGCAATTGACATCATACCTGAATAAAAACCAAATAAGGAAAAGGTTAAAGGTAAAGAAGTGCGGTTTGAAAGACAAATAATAAATATAACAAATAATATATATATATATATATATATATACATATATGAAAGTAATTATCCTCCCAACAGATTCTTTCATAGCAAGGGCTGTTTCGTCTAGGCGACGAATAAGGTCCCTAGGAAGAGAGAAGAAAGGGGAATCTCTGAGCCCCGAGATAATAACGCTGCCAAGCTGAATATACGGGTAGAAGGACCGTCTATGGGAGATCCAGGGAAGAGGAAGCGGGATATCGACATAGCCATATAAGCTGCCAGAGGAAAAGGACAAGTCTTTCCACGGAAGGCAAGAACAGATTTATCATGAATAGAGCTGTCCCACTGGTTGGTCTTGTAGTCACAGAAGAAGTAACGTACCCAGGATAACCAAGAATTTTTCTGCTGACTGGAGGTCTCGAAGTCTAGAAGGAGTGTATCGCCCTTAAAGCGGGAGATGAAGCGGGAAGATTGCTTAAGACTTCCATCAAATAGGTAACACAATCGTCATCTCTAGTGGACATGCTAGAAGGGCCGCAGGAGTTCAAAGCAACAATGGGAAGGCTACAAGATGTAATTCAAAAGAAATATATATACTTCAGAAGAATGAGAATGAATGAAAGGAATAAAAGAAGAGAACTTACTGATAGAGGGCATAGACATCCTCTAGAGTAGGGGTGAATTCCCCCCCATGCAGTGATGAATGTGCAAGTAGAGGAACACCATCGTGAGATCAATGCAGTAAGAGCATTATGGTCATGGTGGATACATAAGTCTCTACACAGTTGAACGCAACGAAAGATGCTCGCATTCTTGAGTATTTCCTTGTATTCAGCGTTTCCAAGGATCTCGTCGGTCTAATCCTGCCACCCTTGAAGGCGACTAGATAAATCAGACAGGAAATGAAGGGGACTGAAAGGGTATTCTTGCTTCTCTATGCATAAACGGGGAATGCAATTGGCATGGGGGAAGTCATCCCAACCTCCAGAAGCTGGGGCATACAAAAATAGGCCTTCTTTCTCTGGTGAAGGAAAAGTTGTACGGTCATAGTCCTTAACTCTATCCCAGAAGGTGTCAGAAGGACCGAAGAAGGGAGCCCTTCCCTAATCAGTGATGAAGGGGGACTCTCGGGTGGTTTTTGGTTTTGCATACCATTCAGGTGAAAGGGCCTACAAGCAAGGAAAGTTCATCATAAGAATTTTAAAAAAAAGACAATGTAAGGATGTTAAGGATGTCAAAGGGGATAAAAGCGCTCACCATGGCAAAGAGGAAGGTCTGATATTTAACTTCAAAGACACCTGAAAAGAAGAAAAAAAAACAATGTCAAAAGGAGTTTGGAATCACAAATATGCATTTGGACAAGCCCAGATGCAGCCTTCGGAGCCTTTTTTCGGACTTATAACAATAACTATCATGGTTGAAGGTGATGACTTTTGTAGGGCTCGTTGCTAGCTTTGTTTTGATATATTATAGGCCTTGAAACTCCAAACGAGGCGAAAGTTATGATCAAAATAATAATTACTCCTCCAAAACTTCATTTTTTTGCCGTCTAGACATTGATTTCCCCTAGGGTTCGACCCCCTAGGGTTCAGCCCCCCTAATATTTGGTCCTCTAGGGTTCAGCCAATTGGAGTAATTTTGCTACATGCAGAGAATTTTTTCTTTCTTTGGGTTTTCGTCAAAAAAAATTTGCCAATCTTTATTTATTATCCGAGGGACAAAACTAAGATACAATCAAGGTAATTGGGCTCAGAAAATAAAAGAAAGAAAAAGCGTTTTTTTTCTTTCGTGGTTCGTCAAAAAACTCCAATCTTTCTTCATGATCCGAGGGAAAAAAAAAAGATATAATCAAGGTAATGGGGCTCGGAAGACAAAAGAAAGACTAGAGTTACCTGAATAAAAAAGAAGCAAGCAAAAGAGCGCAAGCAAAAGAAGCCATATGTTCATCATATATGTAACTTATTGGTTTGAGCGAGGAGCTATGTACCCGTGTTATGTAAGAGGAAGACCTTATTTCAGATGAATCACTTCAAATAACTCGATTCTGGGTATGGGAGGAGCTCTGTTTCTTGTCTTGCTTCAAAGATTACTATTATAATTGGCCTTTAATGTCGAAGTGAACAAGGGTTTTTTCTTGGAAGCAAGTCACCTTCAACAATCGAAACGAAATATGGAAATATGGATTAGAGGACGATTATAATCAATTTCCCTCGGTCCTATTGAAAAAAAAATTACCAGGTCTCGGGTTTGTCAGTGCAAATGAGGTGATTTCTACCCCCAAGAGAATTGATTGTTGATGGTCAATATGGGTGATTATAAAAGGATTCTTGGGTTCCTGTCTTAAGAGAAGACAATTATTATTCTTCTTGATATGAAGTAGAAAAAAAAAGCGTGAGTCAAAAAGGTTTGGCAGGGGAAGAATTTTATATAATAATAGCCTATATAATTAGAAGGGTTCGGCTATGAGTCAGAAGGCTTCGGCGTAAGTTGCTTATACACACTAATAGCCTATATAATCATATCACCCCAAATTATAAAGCAGTACCACGTAGCTATCATTTTGGAGGCAAGAAGTGAAAATTTTGGTTGGCTAATGAGAGAGTGGCGTGTATAGCTTCAATGGGTCATGGATTATGGCCAATTAAGTAAGCATGTGGCCAAAGCCTCAAAGTTTTTGATGGGTTATGAAAAAAAAGATGTACCCAATTGAGTAATCATGTGGCAACAAAAATAAAAATAAAAAATCCTACTGCAATATTAGATGCAAGATGAGGATATCAAATCCTTACCTCTTAAAAAAAGTTAAGTAAATGTTTTATTTATTTTCTGAAAAAATAAAATAAAATATATTTTTTTTTCAAAAATAAAATAAAATTTTATTTTCAAAAAAAAAAAATTACCAGGTCTCGGGTTTGTCAGTGCTGGTGAGATGATTTTTTGCCCCCAAGAAATTTGATTGTTGATGCTTACTGCAATTTGGGTTCCTGCCTCAAGAGGAAAAAAAATTATTATAGAGCTTCTCACGTCAATTCTATGTGGACAAGTAGTATCTTGAGGCCTAGGCACCTAGCATTTTGGATATAAGAAGCAGCTTCAAGGGGTCCTTTATTATGGAAGAAAAAAAAAGGCGCGAGTCAAAAAAGGTTCTGCAGCTGAAGAATTTTATTGCCTATATAATCATGTTGCAACCAAATAAAGCAGCAGCAGTGCAAGACCTAGCATTTTGGATGCAAGAAAGTATAGGTTATAGTTTCAAGGGGTCCTTTATTATGGCAAAAAGGAAGCAGCACCTAATGAAGTAATTAATCATGGAGCAACATGACCTCTCAAAAATAAGATAAGTAAATGTTTTGTTTATTTATTTATTTATTGAAAAAATAAAATAAGATTTTATTTTATTTTATTTTCAAAAAAAAAATAGGGTTCGGCACCTCCCTATAGGGTTCGGCCAGCATTCAAAAAAAATAAAAAATGGTTACCTCATTTTGTATAGGGTTCGTCCAGAAAAAAAAATTGGACTAAGGGTTCGGCCGCCGAACTTTGGCGTGAATAGAAAGGGACTGTGGCTATCATGCATAATCATATGATTTTAGTTTATTTCATATGATTTTATGATTTTGGTTTGTTTTTTTTTTAAAAAAATCTCTTTTCAAATAAAGAAAGATTTGATTTGATTCCAAAAAAACAAAGAAAGTTTTTATTTCCAAAATAAAATTAAGATTTGATTTTATAAAATTAAGATTTGATTTTATATAAGGAGTAAAATCCTATGGTTTTAATTATAAATGTATCATATGGTTGATTATTACTTTTACAAAAGTCAATCAATTATGCATACATATAGATTATAAAATAATATTTTATATATTAGGTAAATGTGAAGCTATTAAATTGTAGTCTTGGCAATTGCAGAATAGTAATATTGATTCATTATATCACTTAGGGGTGGGCAACCGGTAAAAACCGGCCCGAACCGGACCGGTACAGAACCGAACCGGTACCGAAATTACTCAAATTTCGGAACCGATACCGGTACCGGTTGGACCGGTATACCGAACCGACGGTACCGGTTTTTACCGAAAATTAATATAATTATTATTTTTATTATTATTTTATTATTTTTATTATTATTATTAATATTTTTATTAATATTATTATTATTATTATTATTTTTTATTATTATAATCATTATTTTATTATTATTATTATTAATTATTTATTAATAATAATAAAAATTAGAAAACCGGTACGAACCGGTCCGGTCCGGTTTATACCGAACCAAGAAAATAAGAAACCGAAACCGATACCGTTTAACCGGTACGTACCGGTTTTTTGTACCGAAACCGAACCGCTTGATATTTATACCGAACCGGCCGGTTCGGACCGGTCCGGTTCATCAAAAAACCGAAAAAACCGAAAAAAATGCCCACCCCTAATATCACTCATTATATTACATATATAATTGAGATTTTGCAAGGGTTCTCTTTTTGTGTTCATACTGCCATACTACAGTTTTATTTATGCTTTTAGTATGGTAACGTTTACTCTCTTAATGTTCAATTACGGTAGTTTCTCTTGTATTATTATTATTATTATTATTATTATTATTATTATTGTTGTTGTTGTTGTTGTTGTTGTTGTTGTTGAAACAAATATCCTATTTTTTAAATAGGAATGTTTTGATTTTATTTCCAAAATCTTTGAAAGGATTTGATTTTCAAAAATAAAATAAGATTTTATTTGTTAATATATAATCTAATTTATCTTGATTTTGTTTCAAGGAAAGAAATATTGGGCAAGATACAGAAAGATTTCAGAAGATTTTTCAATATGTCCAAGGAAGAGCCTTGCTAGGTCTTGCCTTCCTAGGGTTTAACTCTAAGGGTTTGGCTCCCTAGGGGTTCCCTCTTCTAAGACCATTGTCTTCAAGACCTGTAAAGTGAAGTCCCGTAAAATCGTTCAAAGGCTTGCAGTTTTCTTGTACGATCATCTATTTGGAAATGCGACTCTCACACAGGGGGCAAATGTGGGCCCAAGTGTAAAATTAGGGTTCACATGACCTAATTGAATTAAATGCGCAATTAGGGTTCCACGGCCTCATTAAATGTGCAAATTAGGGTTCACATAACCTAATGGAATGAAGATAAAAAAGTCAGAAATAAATGTGCAAGACCCGGGAGAAGCCTCCACTTGTCCCGAGGCAGAAGGCTCGTGGAGGCGGCTCGATTTGGGAATTGTTTGAGGGATTAGATTGGTGGTTAGAAGGACAGGGCAATACAGGCATTTCTAATGACTACTTTCTAGAAAACCCTTATAAATACCCCTTCCATTCCATTAGGAAGGGGACTTCTCTTCAGACTCAAGGCTTGGACTCTTAGAAGATCAAAGGGACCCTTTTGGTGACTTTAAGGCATGGAGATTCCACCTAAAAGCACTAAAGGGGTTTGAACATTCTCTCAACTCGAAGGACTCAAGAAGGCTCTTGGAATCCCTGCTACCTTAACACGGTTCCCGGATTCTAGGAGTTCTGCCACGTGTCATTGGAGTAATCGCCAACCCGTCGTTCTCCCCTCTTCAATCAACCAATCAATTCCGTGCTCTTTGTGGATTTCTCTCCTCCTCAGCCAACACGAAACCCTAACCCTAGCAAGGTACGATTTTCTTGCCCACAAGTATTATTATAATAATAATTATTATTATTATTATTATTATTTTTTATTATTATTATTATTATTATTTGTTTGTGTGTGTGAAGAAGAGAGGAGAGAGAAAGATTTTGTGTGTGAACATGAGAGAGAGTATGGTGTATGAGTGAATTTGATTTGAGTGGAAAGAAATATGAGCCTTTAGATTAAGTTAGAAGAATTAAGTTAGAATGAATCTGAATCGTTCTTGTGCTTTGTCAAATGAAAGATTCAAAATGGGTTCTGTTTTATTATATAGATGTTAATATGACCCGGGATGTATGGACAGACCCAGTTTGTATGGAAAGCCCCAAGAATAACCTATAATTTTGAACCCAACATCATTTTAATTTTCATAATATTTTTACATTTGTAATCTGTTCCACAACAAGAGTCATAATTATTATAATTTTGTTTATTGTTAATTTATAATATTTTAAAATTTAAATTATTGTAACTTAATATTTTAAGTAATACAATTAATATTTAAATTACTTAAAAATTATTATTAAAGAAAAAACTCAAACTTAACTCTTTTTGTAAACCATATGAGTATTTTTTTTAGAATTTGTACTCTATTCCACAAAAAAGCGTCACTATCTTATTATTTTTTCCCTTTTTTGTCAAGATCAATGTATGATATTTAAAAGTTTTAACGTAGTGTAAATTTATTTACTTTATAATTTATTAAAAGAAATAGTCGATATTGTAAGTTACTTAAAAAGTGTTATTAAAAATAAATTTATTACTATAAAAAATTTAATGTATTTATATTACAATTTATATTTACCACAATTAATTCTAAAAAAATTATTTTGAATAAAACAGTGACCAATTTTATCTTTCGCAAAAAAAGTCGGAACAATAATACATACTGAGTAATAATTCCTTCATTAATAGATTTTTTTCCTCTCAAATTTTCATCATAAATTGGCACCAAATATGCTTCTACCGCCTCAATTTTGCGAAAGAAAAAATATAAATTGTGAATGATGTTTCTTTCGCTAATAACTATATTGTCACTATATTTTTTTCTTCACTGTTCTTTCGCTATAAAACTCTTTATGTGAAGGAATGAATTCCTTCACAAAATTTTCTTCACTACATCCTTAATTTCTTGTAGTGTTTTATGTAATCTTAAGTTTAATATTTACTTATATTAAATAATCTATTTATTTACAATAATTTGTGCGTAATATCCTTAGTATTAAATGTCATATTTTTATTATTTATAAATATTTATATAATATCACTAGTCATGTATAGAAAAATATGCAATTAGATGAGAATTTAAATATGAATAATTTTATCATTTGACATTTTTTTTAAATTCGCATAAAATCAATCATCACTTTCATTCTCGGAGTGAGGGAGTACTTGTAAGTATATCATGCTTCTATCTAGAAATAGGAAATATTGGGAAGCATAAATATAATAATCAGATTTGATGAGATTAGGTTTATTTGGGTCGGAGGCCCGGAACTAAAATGCCTGGCAATCGGTTGTCACGGGTACTATTTCAACAACCATAATCTATAGCTTTGACCGCAACATTGGATGGCACAGATTGAAATGATTTTCCCCTGTCGCTACAGGCTGTAGCGACATGAGAATTACTCATTTGCCCCTCATTTGCTCATGTGCTACACTGTCTACTGCTACAAGTTATGGCGGTAGTTTAGTTAACTAATAAATTAGAATGGGTCAGTGGCAGTTTAATGACCCAATAACCCATAGGTCTTAGTTTTGAAACTTAGTTGTGATATTTTTGCTTATTATGTTATATTTTTTGTGTATTAGATAAATTCTATTACCATCTATATATATACCCATCTTAAATCTCCACATTAAACTAAATATATATAAAGTAACTATGAATATTTATATAACGTAACTATGAATATTTTCATATATACATATATATATATGTATATATTTATAAATTTATCTCTAAATATTCATATAAATATTTATAAACAAATATTCATATAAATTTATCTTTAAAATTTATAAACAAATATTTATTTATAAATTTATAAATATTTTATCTAAAATTTATAAAATTTAGATATGAATATTTGTAATAAATATTTATATGAATATTTGTTTACACACATATATATATATATGTATATATATATATATATATATATATATATATATATTCATAGTTACTTTATATATATTTAGTCTAATGTTGAGATTTGTTTAGTATTTTATTTAGTTTGATAAATTTTTTGAAAAGAATATATATATATATATATATATATATATATATATATATATATATATATATATATACATACATACATACATACATACATACATACATACATACATACATACGTATGTATGTATCATATATACATACATACATACGTACGTACGTATCATATGTGGACGGGCTGACGTGGTAAATATTAAACTTTATCCCAAAAAATATGTTAATGCATTCGAACCCAAGACCTCTAGTTTGGAATATTCATCCAATGACCACCTGAGCACCTAGGCCTAGTTGTTGTTATTTTGTAATTATTATTATTATTATTATTATTATTAATATTATTGTTAATATTATTATTAGTAGTACTATTATTGTAAGACCCCAATTTTATGAATAAAGATTTAATTTTCTCGAAATATATTTTTTAATATTATGGTGTGAATTTGATATAATGTTATAGTTGTGGGTAATATTTACAAATTTTTTAAAGTAAGCAAGTGGTTGTAAAATATTCGATTGGTCGGGAAATATTCGTTTTAACAGAAAATATTCGTACAATGGCGCAATTATTGGTGGACTCCACAACGGAAGTATTGTCATAGTTAGAAAACGACAGAATTATCTTTTTATAAAAAATAACGACAAAAGTGTTACCGTTAAAACTGTTAAACTACCCGGTAGTAAAAGTACAGTAATACGCGTGGTTGCATAGTAGCACACGGTATTGATTATTGATGCTTACATGAGAAGTCGCTTTGTTATACTCAATTATTGCTACAGTAATTGCTGCATAGTATCTCACGCTATTTGATTCAATTATTGTCAATATTTTATATATTATTAAATCAATAATTAAGATGACAAGTTATTCATATTATTATTTGCATAATTAACAATGTCTAGAAGTTCTGTCAAGGAGAGGTTAGATAATCTAATTACATGCCAATAGGGAGAAATCATTATTGAAAACCCCCTCTTTCCTGGGAACGACCTGGCTGTTAATATTGTGAGTTATAATAATATGAATAAAGATTGTTAAAAATATTGAGGGAATTTTTATGAAGTATTTGTTGGACCCCCATTTACCCATTTTTCAAAATAATCGATAGAAAATTTTTCAGTATTTTTTTTATAATAAAGGTGGGGCCCATATGTGGGACCCACTTGTGACTTTGGAAATCTAATTTTTGGGGGGGGGGAGGGGGGGGGAGGGGGGGGGAAGTCATGGGAGTTAACGTGTGTGTGTGTGTGTATATATATTATATAATAAGTTTTGTTTTATTTGAAAAATAGAATATATTATATTTTATTATGTATAATGATTGCATAGTGTCTGCATAGTGTTTGCATAGTAAAATCAATTTTTTTTAAAAAAAATTCGTCAGACGCCCGTGATTATTTTTTTGAAACTACTGTGCAGTCCGTTTCTAAATAGTACCCTTCCATTCTCCTATAAATAGGATGCTTAGTTAGAATTGAAAATCACAACTTATGTTTGAGTTTGAATACTGTCTAGGAGACAATATTTGTATTAAAACTCACAGCTTATGTTTTGTCATATTTTACGCGACAGTTGTATAATTAAGTTGTATTTAAATTTTGTACCATGTATTTGGCGACTCAAGATGGGTGATGTATATCTATTTTGGGGCGTCACAATTATTATTATTATGACTGTTATTATTATTATTATTATTGTTATTATTATTATTACTGTTATTGTTATTATTATTATTATTATTATTATTATTATTATTATCATCTTAATTTAGGGCAAAATTTTAATAGTCGTTGCAAAAAGTTGTATAAAATTTGTATTCGAATAACTTTATATATATATATAACCTTATTAACTACATACAATTTAGTTTTAATCTTATGTAACATTTCATTTGTTCATGTTTAAAATATCGTTAAATTAATTAAAATTTTCATTCCGTAGACTTTTTGAAGAGTTACGTGCACAATATATTATAACTGAAACTCTCTATAAATGTTACGTATAACAAAATATAATAAAGTAATATATATTAAGGTTAAATAATAAATGAAACTAACTATAAGCATATTATTAATATTTTAATCAAATATTTTTAAAAAAATAAAAATAATCACATATTCAATGTTAACTTTTGAATTTAAGAACTTAAAGAAAATTTCCTTAAAAAAAATGTTGCTCATGAGTATCAAACTCTAGGCATCTCCAAACTAGAAACCTTATATTCCAACAAAAGCCACTAGACCAACTACCTATCTTGCTAGAATTTATGTAACACTAATATTTAAACAACTTAGCATCGTTTCTATGCATGTGAAGATGAGATAATACACTTTTTGGCCACTGTACTAGGAATTGTAATAATAATAATAATAATAATAATAATAATAATTATTATTATTATTATTATTATTATTATTATTATTATTGTATTAATAATATAAATTTTAAATACTTAAAATAATAATAATAATAATAATAATTAAAATACCCTAAAATAATATAAAGCAGTTACAAATTAAATACCCTAAATATAAAATTACATTCAAAGTTTTTTTAACCACGGAATCAAAATTTTTTTTGTTTTTTTTTGTACTAGTCACGTGGGTATCAATGTTTTTCGAATAAAATTTAATATTTTGACAGATTTTTCTTTTTATTGTTATAGGACTCGATCAAATTAAATTTAAGTTTAAAAAAACCCATGGGTAAGTATAAGAATCGATCTAATAAATTACAAAGATGAGTACATTAGCGAATAACAAATATTTATAATAGAAAGATTTCCCAGAGTTCAATGATTAAAAATAGTCACTACAATTACAATTAGTTTTTTTTTTTGAAAAAACAATATATTTATAGTTAAATTTCATAATAAAGTCATATTACAACTAAACTCTAATGGATAAGATAGAATAATGATGTTTGAGTCCTTTTAATTTTTTTGAATTCATATATTCATATACATTGACATTTAATACAGACAATTTGTTGGATCACTCTTATTTTAATTTTGATTATTATTATTATTTTAATTATTATTATTATTACAATTATTATTATAATAATAATACTAATAATTATAATAATAATAATAATAATCATAATAATAACAATAACAATAACAATAATAATAATAATAATAATAATAATAATAATAATAATAATAATAATAATTATTATTATTATTATTATTATTTAAAACTTTAATTATCGCATTAGTAAACACTTTTGTCTTGTGAACACTTTTTAGTTTCTAACATTGGTAAATGCAGGCATGAAGCAGCATGACTTATTTCATGGCTGAGAAATCTATGTTGAAATTTATATCTCAATATATCATCTTTTGTATTTTGTTCTAGTCTTAATACTCACGGGCTTTGCACGATTAGTACCATAATAATAATAATAATAATAATAATAATAATTACAATTATTATTTAAAATTTTAATTATTATTATTATTATTTTATTATTTAAAATTTATTATTATTATTACAATAATAATTATTACAATTATTATTTTAATAATTATTATTATTATTTTATTACGAAAATAAAAATTATTGCCAATGAATGTGGTCCATATTAGGCAACGAAATATAGCAACAAAAAAACTTTCGTTGCCCATGATGAGGAGAAATCAAGTGGTTAGAAATATTTCAACGAATTTCTAACGAATTTTGTTTTCAAATTTTGCAACAACTTGTGAATTTCGTTGCAAAAAGTGAAAGCCTGACACAATCTGCAACGAAGAATAAGTTTCGTTGCTAAACATACACTTTTAGCAACGACTTATAAAGTCGTTACTTGAAAAATCGTTGCTAAAGCCCTATTTTTAGCAACAAAAAAACTTTTGTTGCCCACGATGACGGGAAATCAAGTGGCCGAAAAATTTGCAACGAATTTCTAACGAAATTGTTTCTCACTAATGAATTAGCAACGAAATTTTGCAACGACTTATGAATTTCGTTGCAAAAAGTGAAAGCCCGACACAATCTGCAACGAAGGACAAATTTCGTTAATAAACATATACTTTTAGCAACGACTTATAAAGTCGTTGCCCAAAAAATATTGCTAAAGGCCCATTTTTTTTTAGTGACAATTCCATGAATGTGAGACCCAAAATAAAGCAGATTTGGGTTCTCAAGGGCACTAACAATGTAGGACCCATGCAAGTATGGGTACCAAAATGAAGGTTTAATGTTATTTTAGGAAAAGTGCTCCATGATCACAACCTAGTATCTAGACAGTGGATGCTCAAGGCACATGACAGGGAACAAAACCCTTCTGTCTGACTACATAGAGAAGAAGGGTCCCTTGGTCATCTTTGGAGACAACGGCTCTGGCAAGACAAGAGGCTATGGCTCAGCTGGAAATGGTGTAGTATCCTTCAGCAAAGTGGCCTATGTGGAAGGATTACAACACAACCTTCTAAGCATTAGCCAACTCTGTAACAAGGGTCATCAAGTAACATTTTTGAACAATAAATGTCAAGTCTGAGACCTTAAGACTTCTACTGTAAAGTTAACCGGAATAAGAGAAAGAAATGTCTACACAGTAAACCTCGAAAAACTAAACTCAGATGAGACTATATGTTTTTTGGCTAAAGCATCTGAATATATGAGCTGGCTATGGCATCGAAGATTATTTCATCTCAACTTCAAAAGCATGTCCAAACTAGCTTCAAAAGATTTAGTTGCAGGCTTACCGAAGTTTAACTTCGTCAAAGAAAGGTCGTGCAATGCCTATCAACTTGGAAAGTAGAACAGAAGTTCATTCAAGAGCAAATCCATCAACTCAATTGACAAGCCTCTGCAATTGCTACATATGAATCTTTTTGGACCAATTCCAACGATGAGCCTTGGGGGAAAGAGATACTTTCTGGTCGTAGTCGACGACTACACCAGATTTACATGGTTGTTCTTTCTAACCTCAAAGGATGAAACAGGCTCCAAACTGATCAAGATGTTCAAGCTGGCGATGAACGAGGAAGGAGAGAAAATCAAGGCCATAGAAGTGATCATGGCAGAGAATTCGATTTCTCAAAAATGGATCAGTTCTGCACAGACAATGGCATTAGTCATAATTTCTCAGCTCCACGAACTCCCCAACAAAATGGAGTTGCCGAGAGAAAGAACATGACATTGATAAAAGCTGGAAGAACTCTGCTAGCAGTAGCCCACCTACCTGAATACTTCTGGGCATAAGCTGTCAACACTGCATGCTACACTCAGAACATAACACTCATACACTCTACGATTAAAAAGACTCCTTATGAATCGTGGAAAGGAAGAAAGCCAAGTGTCAGCTACTTTCATATTTTCGGCTGTGCATGCTACATACTCAACAATGGAAAACAGTACTTGACAAAGTTTAAACCAAAATCAGACGAAGGAATCTTTCTTTGATATGCCACAGACAGTAAGGAATACAGAGTGTTCAACAAGAAGACACTAAGTGTTGAAATCTCGATTCACATCATTTTTGATGAGATAGACTTAGACAAAATAATTCCCCAAGACACTACGATTGAGGACGTCGAGCTCAACACTGCGATCATAGTACCATACAGTGAAATCGTTGAGCAAGAAAATGAGATCGTAGAGAGACCTATACCAGACGACGAACCTCCACACTAAGAAGAAGAAATAGATCTTGAAGATCTAAGACAAGAAGGCATAAGAACAGATGTCCCAACAGGAAGCAGATGGGCAAGAGATCACACTCAAGATCTAATCATTGGAGATCCGAGTGCAAGATTCAAAACAAGAGCTGCCACCCAAAATGAATGCTTCTATCTAAGCTTCCTATCATAAATAGAACCAAAGAAAATTGAGGATGCTATGGAAGACTCCAGCTGGATAGAGGTCATGCAGGAAGAACTTAATCAGTTCGAAAGAAGCAAAGTTTGGAGATTGGTTCCAAGACCAAAGAACCATCCTGTCATTGGAACCAAGTGGGTCTTCAGAAACAAGATAGATGAAGATGGAGTGATAACCAGGAATAAGGCTAGACTAATGGCTAAACGTTACTCTCAGGAAGAAGGCATTGAATACGATGAGACATTTGCACCTGTTGCCAGACTAGAAGCTATCAGAATATTTCTTGCCTTTGCTGCTCATATGAAATTCAAGGTCTTTCAGATGGATGTCAAAAGTGCATTTTTGAATAGTGAACTTCAAGAAGAAGTTTATGTAGAGCAGCCTCCAGGTTTTATCAATTCATCTCTTTCTAATTATGTCTTTAGATTAGACAAAGCCTTATATGGGCTTAAACAAGCACCTAAAGCATGGTATGAAACACTAACTAGCTTTCTTATTGAAAATGGATTCACTAGAGGTAAAGTAGATACCATACTATTTCTTAGAAAGTATAAAGATAAATTCCTATTAGTTCAAATATATGTTGATGATATTATCTTTGGGTCTACTGATGAAAAGTTATGCAAGAGATTCTCCAAGCTTATGCAGAGCAAGTTTGAAATGAGCATGATGGGTGAGCTGAACTTCTTCCTTGAACTGCAAGTAAAGTAGACTGATGAAGTAATCTTCATCAACCAAGCCAAGTACATTAAAGACTTACTTAAGAAGTATTGCATAGAGTCAGCCTCTCCCATGAAAACCCTAATTGCTCCTGCAACCAAGCTTGACAAAGATGAAAAAGGTAAAAGTATTGATATAACTCAATACAGAGGTATGATAGGCTCTCTTTTATATCTAACTGCCAGTAGACCAGATATAATGTTTGCAACATGCATTTGTGCTAGATTTCAGGCTAGTCCTAAATAATCTCATTTAATTGCTGTAAAGAGGATTTTCAAGTATCTCAAGGGTACACCCCAATTGGGGCTTTGGTATCCCAAGGAGTCCTCATTTGAGCTAACAGGATACACAGATGCTGATTTTGCAGGCTGCAAAATTGATAGAAAAAGTACAAGTGACACCTGTCAATTGCTAGGAAACAGACTTGTGTCCTGCTTTAGCAAGAAGCAAAATTCAGTATCTACTTCAACTGCAGAAGCTGAATACATTGCTGCTGGAAGTTGCTGTGCTCAGATCTTATGGATGAAAAATCAACTAGCAGATTATGGGTTTGAATTTAAATCCATACCTATTCACTGTGATAACACAAGTGCAATTGCTATAACTCATAATCCTGTCATGCATTCTAGGACTAAGCATATAGAAATAAGGTATCACTTCATTAGGGATCATGTGCAAAATGGAACTATATCTTTACAATATATCCCTACTGAAAATCAACTTGCTGATGTTTTTACAAAACCTCTAGATGAATCCAGATTTAACAAGTTAATAAGTGAGCTAGTCATGCTTAACTTGCAACCATGAAATATGCTCTAGTTTGTGCTAACCATGCAGATTTAAAGGCTATATTCGATATCATAGACATGATGAAATGAAGTCCACGGTCGTAGAGCTAAAATGTCATAAGAGAACGATCGCAGTACAGACTCAACGATAGCAGAGCTTCATCAACAAAACCAAAGGAGCACCCTATGATGATCAAGTACAAAATAAAGCAATCTCTCTGATAAGAGCCTCAGGGACAAACCTAACCCTTGAGTCATTCAATGAGGTTGGCCCTTCCTGAGCTATCTTAAACCAAGAAGAATGTTAAGTCAAAAGATTCATCACAAGGACTCGGTCAGACTCGACGATTGATATTCAGACTCGACGACTCCAAGGACCATCTCAACGATCGTAGTCCTCCCGAAGAACATATTAGCCAAGAAGAAGTCAAGGGCAATTCAGTACAATCCTTCTCAGTCAAATTCGTAGAGCCAAGCAGAATTCGAAACCTGTCCCACTAAGCAAAATGGAGAGAGGGAAGTTACTTGTACCATTTGAAAGCGTCTTTTTGAAAATCAGAAGTTCAAAAGCTTATCTCTCTCATTATATCTGCAAAAAGAAACCCTAAACTATCAAGCTCAATCAATCATACACTCTGCAAAGAAATCAATGGCAACCTCCAACGTTATCTCTGGCTACAGACTCTGCTTTGACGAGTTCAAGACAGCTGAACCCCAATTTCACAAGACTTTGTTGTTACTGAAGAAGGCGGGTATCGAAGAAGCCTTAGGTACAGACACATTGATCTACCCGAAGCTGGTAAAAAAATTCTACAATAATGGTGTATTTGAAAACAACACCATTACTACAAAAGTTAGAAACGTAGAAATCAGATTAAAGGCCAAGGACATCAATCTAGCCCTAGGTCTTAAACCTGAAGGGTATCCATCCATAGATGGCATAAAGTTCCATAAGGGACTCAAAAAGATGCATCACCAGAAATCACCATCTGTCAAAGGATATAAGAAGAAGGAGTTTCCATAGAGGTATGAATTTCTAGCTGATATTATTGGAAAATGTATATGTTGCAAGAGCTCTGGTCAGCACTCTGTAAATGAGGTGCAACTCAAGCTCATGACTGCCATATGTTATGAAATACAACTTAACTATGGGGCTTTATTACTTGAATGGATTAGGAAGTGGTTAATCAGCTCAAAGAAGACAAAGAGCTCTCAAAAGATGCTCTATGGGCGATTTATAAGCATCATCCTACAAGCTGCTTTGGGTGACTTAATTGAGGACGATGAAGGAGAAGCTATTAATCCAAACCAACAAATGACCCAGCAACTATTCGAGAACTGGAAAAGGAATCTAGCTGAAAATATGCGGATGATGTCTGAATCCAGTGGTAGAACTGGTGAAATAAAGGAATCAGGAGTGCCAGGAAATATGTCGGTTGTCAGAGAAGCTGAAGAAGAAGAAGAAGAAGCTAACAAAGAAGAACCCATTGCTTTGGTCAGAAAAAGCAAGGGGAAAAGAAAGTTGAAAGCCATAACTATAGAAGAGCCTCAGGGATCCACTACCGATAAGCCTGTAGAGTCCTCAGACATTGAGACTCTAAGGATCCTAAGAAGGAAGAAACAACAGGCTGAGGCAGAAGAAGATAGAGCTACCATCTCTCAGCTGCTGAAGAAGAATAAAATCAGCCACAAATCAAAAAGGCCATCCATCTCTTCGATCGTAGAGTCTCTACCGATCATAGAGACCAAACCAAATACATCAAGCAAGGAAGTAGTTGAATCAAACATTCTGGCTGATCAGCAGGATAAAACTGAAGTTCAAGAAAGTCTTGAGGTTGTGGCTCAGCCTAAAAAACCAAGAATAAAACTGGTCAAGAAATATATTCTTGTCAATGAAGAAGTACTAAAAAGGGAAGACAAAGAATTGGTTGCTGAAAAGGAACCAGCCAATGAAAGCCAAAAAGTCAAAGCTCAAACTGAGGGGGAGACACCTGAAGCCTTGATGATAGAGAATACACCTGTTGATGGGGAGATGCCTGAAGCTCCCATCCTAGTAGGTGCTCCAGTTGAGGGGGAGCTATTGATCTTACAAGAAGATGATCAAATTAAGGGGGAGGCTCATGACATCTCCATGGCAGAAGAAGAGATCCCTGCAGGAAATGAAGAAGAACCAGTGCAAGAACATTATGAGGCCATTGAGATAATGGAATCCTCCAACAAAAGCAGAGAAGAGGATGAAAGGGACGAGGTTGAGATTATAACTGTGGGCATTGATGGGTACAGAAGAGCCAACTATGAGCAACTATTTGCATATCTACCTATGATGCCTTTCTATCGAGCTCAAATTCTAAACTCTTGGAGTCACATGTTTTGGAGCTTCGAAGAGTATCCGGCCATCTTAGTGCTAGCTAATTGATTCCCAGGAAGATTCAACTTTGCCAAGAAGTTACTCACAAACAACTCTTCCTCAAAGAATAAACATGAGGTACTGTTTATCCCAACTCTCTTCAAAGTTAATCACTTGTCATCATCCTCATTTAATCAATTTTATGAATTCCCACAATGGTTGGAAGTAATTCTTCATCCACTAAATCAATTTCCAGTTGTAGAATCCCAAAATTCTGTAACTGATGAACCAAATATGACAAACTTTATACTGCTCCCACCTCTTAGCCCCTCTACGATTATATACTCTAACCTCAGTATAGAGTCCCAAGTCCAAATCATAGAGTCACCTACTACATACACTCAAACACAGGCTCCTCCATCTGATATTCACTCCTCATCCAGCAATGAATACTTCAACCTTGATCTTTCTCTTTATTCATTACAAAATTAATTCAAGAGCACACCACCTCCTTCACAAATTCCCCAGCTCAATGAACTTCTTTCAGAGCTGCCCACCAAAGCTGATTTATCAGCTATATCCAAGAAAGTGATTAAGGAACTCGATGAGAGTCTTGAAGAACACACTGAACTAATTCAGATGAGATTAACTACAGTGATCAATGCTGCCAATAATCTCCCAAGCTCCCTAAACTCTACGCTTTCTAAAACACTTAAACCGATCATCAAGGAAATGATTCAGAGCATAAAGGACAGGGATGACATTCATTTTCTAGCAGCCAAAAGACATAGAGATGTTGTTCTTATTTTGCAGTCCACTCAGGAAGCTCATAATAAACTGATGATGGAGAGCTTCCTCAATCTACAAACTACCGTAAAAGAGTTCCAACAATTTTACGTCAGCCAAGTACAACAGACTGACAACATACTGGTCATTCTTTAACAGCGGGAAGCTCGATCTGAAGCTCTGATCACCAAAAATCGAGAAGACATTGCTTAAACTCAGAGTCAACTCAACGAACTTGTCCAAGGAGTGACTCGTCTCTCCGAAGACATTCGAACCCTTGATACTGACATAAAGGGGGAGAATAAAGGGAAAGGAGATCAAGGAGGCAAGGGAAAAGGCAGAGGTCAATTCCAAACTCAATCCTTGAGAAATCCTCCTGTAAGGAAAATCCACCAGTAGACTCCACGATCCAGCCATCAGACCCAACGAGCTAATCAGCAGGAAGTTTTAATGGCTCAACCATTAAGGAGTCTAGGGCTAACTACCAGCTCTCATGAGGTGACAACAACAGGCCTACGAATGCCAATTGGAGATCCTGCATTCATGAATAGGCATGATCACAATCCTAGACTAAGCCCAAGTGAGCTGGAAGATTTAGCTAGAAGAGATGAAGCAAGCAAAAAAAGGAGAGCTGAGGAATATGCAAATCCTCCAAGAAGCAAAAGGCTGAAGAAATAGAGATAAGTTGAATTTTAAGTTGTATCGATGTAGTCAAACTTAAATGTAATATCTGTCTTCATATATCAATAAATTCATGCTTATTCTCTAGAAATTTTAGCTACTCACTGAAATACTAAGTCATGTTTACTTTTCTGCAACTGCATATAAAATTTAATAATCATGACAACAAATCTCCTTTGTTATGTCAACATCAAATAGGGGGGAGATTGTTGGAAGAATGCATATTTTGATTTGATGTTTTAAAGTAAATGTTTATGATTATATGTAAAGCCTTCAAGGAATATATGTACAAGGATTTAGTGATACATCAAAATTGTTAGGTTGATCTTACCCTTTAATGTTCATTTATATAGATAATGAGATCAAAAATGTTAGGTTGATCTATGACTAGAAAGAAATAGATAGGCCTTGAAGAGAATCGTAGTCTATCCAGCTGATCAACAGAATGCAGGAGCTAAGGCAGGATCATAGAGCTTAGAAGATCGTAGTGTATCTGCCTCGAAGGGCCTCTCCAGAAATCGTAGAGTGGTCCAGACGTTTGTCAAAGCTAACTCAGAGATCGTAGTGTGCTCTCGAAAACGTAAAGTCTACAAGAAGAGCAAGCAAAGATCATAGAGTAAAAATTCGTAGCATGAAAACCCTTGAAAGAAATCGTTGTGTTCTATTCATATTAAGGACAAATATGACAAGACACCATGATATGCATTGTAGAGTATCATCTATCTCGTGTCAAAAGCATCGAGCCTTATCTTTTGTTTAGAAACAAATTCCAACAAATGTGGAATAGGTTTTGAACGTTGAAGCACTCACCAGTCCCAACGGTACAAAAGATATCCTTAGTATTGATCAAAAGGAACGAATTCAAGAAGCTAAGAAAAGGACCATTGGGCAGAGGAAAACACCTTTTCAGGTGTTAGGTGAGAAAGCAGTCTGCTGTGTTAGTGGGCCAGATTGCAATTCAGAAGATGTGCAAAAAAGTCTCCATCAAAGCTCAGAAATGTCAAACGCATTTAATGCCTCATCGGATGACTTTAACGAATAGATTTAAAAGGATCACATATATACAGAACACAAATATATGAGAGAAGCAATCAAGCATTGAACAAAAATGCACAAGAACACTCAACGCTCAACTCTACGATCTGAGAAAAAGAGAAAGCTTTCTTAGCTACTCAGTTCTTTCGAACAAGTGCTGAATAGCAACTGAGTAGCACCAATCATGATCTCAACAACAACCAATCAACTGAAGTGAGAGTTCCAAGTCTGAAGGACTTGAAGAGTTCTAAGTGAACTATGAAGAACCATGTCTGCTGGACTTGAAGAGTTCAAGAGTGAACTAAGAAGTGCCTAGACTACTGGTCTAGAAGGAATCTATGAGATTCAAGAAGTGTAACAGACATCCTTAGTGGATTTCCTACTCAAGGAGTAGAAGAGTGGATTAGGAGCTTTAAGTGCTCTGAACCACTTAAAACTGATGTGTCCATTATAACTGCTATAACTACCTCACTCTCATTAATTCAAGATATCTAAAAGAAGGTTTATCAAATACTCATTCTGTTATGCATTAATCACCATCATACTAACTAGTTTAAAAGAAAAGTTTTTAATTATCTATTCAACCCCCCTTCTAGATATCTATCGTGCCTCCGGGGAACTAACACACAGTATTGATTATTTATGCCTACGTGAGAAGTCACTCAGTTATACTCAATTATTGCTACAGTAATTGCTGCATATTATCTCACGTTATTTGATTCAATTATTGTCACAATATTTTATATTATTAAATCAATAATTGAGACGAAAAAGTTATTCATATCATTATTTGCATTATTGACGATGTCTAGAAAGTTCTGTTGAGGAAAGGGGTTTGGTCACCTAATTGCGCGTCAATAGGGAGAAATCCTTATCAGAAAGCCCCCTCTTTCCTGGGAATGATCTGGTTGTTAAATATTGCGAGTTATAATAATGATGAATAAATGTATTTTATGAAACTAAGTGAATTGAGATAAATAGAGGGGATTTTTATGAAATATTTGTTATAAATTTGGCTTATTATATAGACCCCCACTTACCCATTTTTCAAAACTTTTGGTAGAAGTTATCTCAGTTTTGTTTATATATGTATATATGATAATGACATGTGGGGATGGGGGGAAGAAAAATAATTATTATATATATATATATATATATATATTATAATAAGTTTTGTTTTATATGAAAAGTAGAATATATTATATTTTATTATGCATAGTATTTGCATAGTGCTGTATAGTACAACATAGTAAAATTAATTTTTTTTCAAAGGTTTCAGCTGACGAATTCGCCCGTGAATTCGTCCTGTGTAGTCCATGATTCTAAAATTTAAATAGTATCCTTCCATTCTCCTATAAATAGGACGCTCAGTTTAGAAATGAAAATCACACCATAATCAGAGAATTCTTCTTCTATAATATTAAGCGTATTTCTTTAGAGTTTAAGGAAGCTTTGAGTGTAGAAAATAGTATAAGTTTTCTTTAAGAATATCTCCGCTATACCAGTTGGAATACTCTCCTTTTTAAGGTAAGAGGTATTATTTATTTCATATTCACTTACGATATTATTTTTTCGTATTCGTAAGAAATTTTATTTCGTTAAATATTCGCAAGAAATATTATCTTCGTTTAATATTTGTAAGGAATATTATCTTTGTTCAATATTCGTAAGGAATATTATTTTTGTTCAACAGTTATAAGGGGTATTATTCTTGTTCAATATTCATAAGAAATAATATTTTCTTCCATACTCTGTAGTATGTAAGTAATATTATTTTATTTCAGATTCTTAATTATACACTCGTTTTGTTAAGTTTTGGCTTCTATACTCCGTGAAATTAGTAGAATATCCTTGAAATTTGCGTTTCATCCAGTATCTTTTCATGAAAATATTATTTTGAGCATTCTTGATAATTTTTAATCTTTTCATGTTGGGGTACTATTCTCGAAGTACTATTCACGGGGTAATATTTACTCAGGTACTATTCACTCGGGGTACTATTCATGATAAAAATTGATTTCTTTTCGGTCCAAATCATTTTTGATACAATATTATTCTTGAATTTTACTCCACAAAGCAGTTATCATGTTGACAATTTGAACATTTTTAAACTCTGGATAAATTTAAAGTCTTTAATATTTATCCTTGATCTCGTTTGATTGAATTTTTATATCATTGTCATAATCCTCATGCTTATATTGTGATGAAAGTCATCTTTGGCCCGTAGTGCATAGATGGATTGTTGATTGATATGATTAAGACCAGGGATTATTCGGTATAATCATGATCACCTGTAATGTTATAAGTGTTGTGGATTATTTATTAAATTGAGTCTCAGCGGTAGTTATTGGTATGATTATGACCACGCGTTCTCTTTGGCCAAGGGTGAAAAGTTGAATTGTTGTTTGGCATGTTCATGACCATTGGTGAAAACACGAATATTCTTAGCCCGTAGTGCATGGATAATTTGTGGTCGTGATACTAATGAATATTCTTGGCCCGTAGTGCATGGATAATTCAGTGATGTGAATTATTTATTAAGCTGAGTCTCAACGATAAAATTGATGATAAACTTTTAAATCATAGAAGATAGTAGATATCATGCTCTACTTGACTCTTCTAATGGATTACTTATTTCACTGCAGTTGTTGATTTAAAACTTGTTGTCTATTGTATTCTATCAGTTGAAGGCTAAAGATGTCATAGTATTTCTTACTAGGCTAGTTGAGCTCACCCTTTTCTTTCATTGTTCTCTTCAGAAAATGAGAATATAGGTGGGACTAGTCGGGGAATGGATTGATGGTCCAGATGGTTATTTTAGTAGTCATCACTATTCTATGAAATAGTGTGACAATAATTGTAATGAGATTGAATTTGAGTTTGGATATTGTCTAGAAGACAATATCTGTGTTAAAACTTTTAGTTATGTTTTGTCATATTTTACGACAGTTGTATAATTAAGTTGTAGTCGTATTCTGTACCATGTATCTGGCGACCCAAGATGGGTGATGTATACCTATTTTGCGGGCGTCACAGTTGGTATCAAATCTTAGGGATATAATCCTTGGCTGAGATGTGAGGCTAGAACTAGGAGGGGTAAGACGGGTAAATCCTTCGCTTGTATGACCTACCTAAGCGTATTTTTTATTTAATTGGTCGGTCAGAATATAAGGATAATATGTGACATGTCAATTAACCCTTATTTTGTGGCAGTGTTTGAAAATGACATCTGAAAATGTTGAGATAAGCAATAGAGCACATGAGACTGTTGAGTCACCGACGATCGATACCCAGGATATTGTGCATCAAGAAGGCAATAATCCTCAGATAAACAACAACATCGACCAAATGACGAACGATGGGATGTTCAGAGGCTTTATGCAATTCATGCAACATCAGGCGAGAGAGACTCCTATTCAAAATGTAGGTGGAAACACTGAAAAATCACAGATAGTCACTGCTAAGTAGTTCAAGGAGCTGGAACCACCGAAGTTTTTGGGAAAGCCAAAATCACTTAAGGCAGAGACGTGGATAAAGCAGATCACCAAGATATTTGATGTCTTGGAATGCTCTGAGGAGCAAAAGGTTCCATTTGCCACCTTCATGTTGAGAGGAGAGGCGTATTACTGGTGGAAATTTGTAAAACGTACTCAACCTACCGCATTAAAGATGTCTTGGGAGAAGTTCCAAGAATTATTCAACGATAAGTACCTTCCCAAAAGTATTCGGCACATGAAGAAGGTAGAGTTCATTAAGCTAGAGCAAAACAATATGGCCGTGTCTTAATACGAGGCTAAGTTTGCTGAGTTGTCCCGATTTGTATCCCATTTGGAAAATAATGAGGAGAGAATGATGCGAATATTTCTGCGAGGTTTGAAACCCGAAATACGTCAATACCTCATTTCTCAAAAACTTTGCTTGTATTCAGATATTGTGAATAGGGCTCAGTTATTAGAACGCGATAATGAGTCAACCTAACCAAGAGATAGAAGCCGATAAATCGATAATACCAGTGGTAGCAGTCATGGAAACGGTGACAACAAATGTGAAGGGAATCAACATGCCAAAAATGGTAACCATTTCGGTGGTAATCATGGCCAAGACAATAAAAGTTGAAATTTCAAGAAGATAAGGTTCAACAATGATGGAAAGACAACAACACCAGCATTCGTTTTCAAGGAAAGAGAACTGACCACCGATCGTATGCTTCAAATGCGGAGGGGAAGGACACATTAGTCCAAACTGCACGATGTAGTCTAAAATATGTTATAATTACAGAAGAGAAGGTCACCTAGCCCGATTTTATTGTACAGTGAAGTCAAGTCTAGTTGGGATGGTGATGCAAAAGGATGTCCCAGACAAGTTAAAGCTGGTAGTTTAAGTGAGAGCGTTTGTCGAGGAACCCGAACAAATTTATTACGGGTAAGCTAATCATAAACTCTTGCGAAGTCTATACCTTATTCGATACCATTTCTACCCATTCGTTTATTTCACCTACTTGCGCTCAACGTTTAAATTTAACTCTAGAGAAATTAGACTTTGACAACTTCTCCCGACCCTTCATACTTAAAGCGTCGACCACTACATTAGCTTTTCCTGGGTGATACAAAATCTCACAATCATAATATTTTATCAATTCTAACCATCTTCTCTGCCTCATATTTAACTATTTGTGTGTGAAGATATATTTTAGACTTTTATGGTTCATGTATATCTCACACTTCTCCCCATATAGATAATGTCTACATATCTTTAAGGAAAAAACTACCGCGACCAATTCCAAGTCATGAGTAGGGTAACCCTTCTCATAATTCTTTAATTATCGTGATGCATACATAATTACCTTCCCATGTTGCATAAGCACGCATCCTAGTCCCTTATGCGACACATCACTACACAGTACAAAATTCCCCGTGTCATCTGGTAATGATAACACAAGTGCCTCACTCAATCTCTTTTTTAACTCCTTAAAACTCTCCTCACATTTTTCTGACCACACGAATTTCATTATTTTCCTCGTCAAGTTTGTCAATGGAGTATCTATCTTAGAATTTTTTTGGATAAATCTTTGATAGTAACCCGCTAACCCTAAGAAACTACACACTTTTATTGGTGTTATGAGCTATTCCCAACTAATTACTGACTCCACCTTTGTTAGATCTACCGATATACATTCCTTGTCTATCACGTGCCCTAAAAATTGCACTCTCTCGAGCTAAAACTCATACTTTATGAATTTAGCGTATAACTTCTCTCTTCTTAGTGTTTTGAACACTATCCTCAGGTGTTCAACATGATCTTCTGACGTCTTAGAATAGACTAGAATATCATCTTTGAACACTACAACAAACTTATCTAAATACTTTTGAACACTCTGTTCATCATATCCATAAATGCAGCTGGTGCATTTATCAACCCAAAATACATTACTAGGAACTTGTAATGCCCGTAACGAGTCTTGAATGTCGTCTTTCATCCCCTCTTACCTTCAATTAATGGTATCCCTTTCTCAAGTCTATTTTAGAAAAATATCTCACCCCCCTTAACTGATCAAATATATCATCGATCCTGGGTAATGGGTACTTGTTCTTGATAGTTACTTTGTTCAACTCGTGATAGTCGATATAAGTCTCAACAATCTGTGTTTCTTCTTGACAAATAATACTGGTGCGCTCCATGGAGAAACACTCGGTTGAATATGCTTTTTATCCAGCTATTCTTGCAGTTGTATCATTAATTTCTTCATCTCAACTGGTGTCATATAGTATGGTGCCATCGAAACTGGTGCTGTTCCTGGCACAATGTCAATAACAAATTTGACCTCCCTATCCGGTGAAAGACATGATAATTCGTCTGGAAATACATTCGCAAATTCATTCAGTACAGGTATCTGTCCCATGTCTGCTCCTACTTGCTGGGTATCGAATCCATGACACAAATAACCCACACATTCTTTTCTTAACAACTTTCGTGCTTCCGTCATTGTTAGATAACACGAACGTTTAGGCAACTTACTACCATGAAATATTACCTTGGGTTGATTTAAAATTCTAAGGTTCACACTTTTATTTTGACAATCAATCATTGCCTCGTGATTATATAACTAATCCATGCCCAAAATTACGTCGAATTCCCCTAATTTTATTGGAATTAAGTCTACTGATAATTTATGACCCATTATCTCATGACAACTATTCTTATTAATATGTTCAACTGTAACTATCTCTTTATTCGCCACCTCAATGTTTAAGGCAATCTTTAACTTTTCTGGATGTAAACTTAAACGTTTAGAAAATTCACAAGATATGAAAGAACATGTTACGCCCGAATCGAATAACATGTAAGCATTAATATTATTGATTGGGAGTATATTTGATACTACTTCTTTAGATGCCACTGCATCTTTGATGGTCATGTTGAAAGTTCGGGCTGTAGGTCTACTAGGTGGAGCTGGACCGGTGATGGTCAACTTACCACTGCTAATTACTTTAGCATTGTTCATCCCTTTCCTTGGGCAATTCCTTGCCATGTGATTCGTTGCTCCGCAAATAAAACACACTTGGCTCTTCTTTGGCTTGGGACAGTTGGGAGCAATATGTCCTTCCTGCCCATAATTGTAACATAATGCCTTCCCTTTCAAACAGACCCCTAGATGAGTCTTCCCATAATTCTTACATGTTTTATACGTTCGCTCAGGATCCCCTTGATTAGCTTCGACACTCCTAGAGTTAAACGATTTCCTCTTCGTACCTCCTCCACTAACACTAGCTACTTCAGTCTTACTCACTATTTCCATCTTATTCTTATTCTTTTCTTTGTGATAGAGGCTCAATGCCTCACTTCCACCTTCGGCTATGATAGCCTTCTCTAGAACAGTTCCAAAGGAATTACTTTATAACACCGAAATTCTACTATAAAGATAGGGTTTTAGCCCTTGCTTGAACCTTCTAGCCTTCCTCTTCTCCGTGTCCACCTGGTGTGGAGCAAACCTTTCTAGTTCATTGAAATTAGCAGCATATTGGGGTACCGTCATTTCCCCCTGCTTCAATTCTAGACCATACGATTTTTCATACTGGTGGGAAAATAATTCTCGAAGAAGATCTTCTTAAATTGATCCCACACAATCACTCCTTCTCCTGCCCTATTCTGATTTACCTCCCACCAGAAGTTGGCTTCTCCTTTAAGGTAGGTAGGTAACAAAAGAAGTCTTTTGTTCCTCTCCGACCTTGGTGCATCACGAATGCCTTTTCCATCTCCTTGACCCATGCTTGAGCTTCTATGGGGTCTACAGTTCCTATGAACTCCAGTGGTCCTATACTCTTGAAATCCTTGAAAGTGGTAAAACGTCCTACTTCGAGATTTACGGGTACCTCAAGGCCAGTTCGATTAAGAGCATCTCTTAAAAGATTCACTAATTTTTGTATTGTGTCTAATTGGCTTCCTTGTTCATTCTCGTTATGCGATTCTTCTTCTTAGTTCCTCAATCTTCTTCATAGCGACATTTTCCGTTTAAGTAAATTAAATAATATTATTATTACTATCTTATTATTTATTTAAATCATTCTTGTTAACAAATAACACATTATAATCACAACACACATTTAACAAACTTTCTTTATATAAATATGCTTCTTTATGTAGTTAGCACTACATACATTACACACACACACACACACACTATATATATATATATATCACCAACTATTATACAATATCCCTTATTACTATCAACCGATGGGATTTACTAAAAGGTAACCCGCTAGCTATAAAAAAGTTAAGTTATGCATTCCTTCCTACATACACACTTATATAAACTTATACATCATCTAGATTCTAATCTGAGCTCTGACCAACAGCGGTTGTATACTCCTTCTCGGCAAGATCGATCACGATGTCCCGGCTGATAGTGTGCCTCGTCTGTCCGGTCTCTATGGGATGGTGCATGATCTTTCGCTGATACTCCTTATTTGCACTGAAAAGCATGGTTTATCCCCTTTATCTTTGACTCCTTCTCCATCAGTTCTTGATGAAACTCGTAAGCTTTACCTACAGCTATCTCCCTATCATTCGACTCATCCTCCCAGCTTGCTTTTGCCATCTGCTTCTCTGTCTGGAGGTTTTTCATTTATGCCTCTAGAGTACGGTTATCCCTACGAAGCTGGACATTCTTATCAATGACTGCTAAGAACAGCTCATGCTCATCCTCCCGTTCCTCCTCATCTGTAAGTGCAACGTTCTGAGTCGCAACCTCTATCTCCTATTCTTCCTCTTCATCGCTTTGTACCTTAACTACTGGTGTCGGTACTGGCGTTGGTGGAGAGAATAGCTCCTCGTTCACTACCTGAATATCCCTATACCATGCATCTCCTCCTGACATCTACAATAAGGTTTTAATATCTTGATTAGCACATAATGTCAAAATATTATTAAGACGTAGCATTTCTTTTATGTTAAATTTTCCTTCTTCTAATCTTTTTTCGATGAATTACCTCAATTCATCTCTTAAAAACTCTTTCTGAGTTTGATTACTTACTAAAATTTTCTAATCCTACTACAGTTATATCCTAATGCTCCCTTCCTTAAGGTTTATAACCTATCAACTTTGATACCAACTTGTGACCCCCTTAAATTCGAGTACCTTCAAACCCTGGATAAGGTGCAACACGGTACTTACCACATCCATACCAACCTAGTTATACATAAGCTTAAATGACTTAAAAGTAATTATTACATCATAATTATTCTATCCCGAACTTATAACCATTACATATCCATAAAGTCATAATATAATACATTACACAAAAATATTATATTATTAAAGCAGCCCATCTACTCGTTCATCTTAGCTTTACCTTTATCCTTACCAGAACCTTCAACCCACTCGACCTTAGCTGAAATCATATAATTCAAGCAAGGATGAGCACTAGATTGCCCAACAAGTAAACAGTTTAATAACAACTAAAGCAAGAATAATATGATCATTATTTAACAACTAATCCAATAGTTTTGAAGTATTAAGAATAACCAAAATAATGTCTTTTGATTCCTTTAATACATTTTTGAAATAACGTACTAGTCATTTTCATTGAAAAGGGTTAAGAAACCATAAGATAGTTTTTTATTTGGAAAAGGATACCCCGTTATTAAAATCATAAATTCGATATTACTTATGAGCACGTCTAGGTGATCAACCTATAGTACTCTATGTTGTACAACACTCATCAGTGGCGAACGACTACATGTTCAATTTTAAAGACACCTTGTGTGTCAGCCGCTAAACTCGACCAAAAACATTAATAATTCAACCTTGTGTATATGTTTGAATCCGTACCAAAACAAATTGGTTTAGGACAACTCTACTTAACAACAATAATATCTCAAACATAGAATATTAGTGCGATAAAATAATTCAACAAGTGTCTAGCCGGACAAAAGGATTTGACATTTCTTTAAACAGTTCATACCATAAGATAGTTTGATTACTTATATAAATATTAAAAGATTTGCATAAGTATAGATTTCACACAATCATGCAAGATTTGTGTACATTTGATATCAAGAATATATCACATAGGCTTCATAAGAATTAAATCAGATGAAGTAAGAAAACTTTCCTTTTGCATCTCCTAAATACTTTACTTTAACTCGGTCTTTATATATCCTACACGATTTATAATAATAACATACCAATTAGTCACAAATAAATTACACGTATAACTTACACTAACTTCCCCCTTCATCATTTATTATCTGATAACGTTCATTTCATTCTTTTATACACATTACATTCGTTATCGTTCATTACATTCTTTAATGTTTATTAAATCTTTTATTAGGGCTTCCCGACTTTACACATCTCATACTATCTTTGATATGATAACGTCTAAGTCATACACATGTGTGTATACCATGTACGATCATTTTACATGTATACTAAACACTTACGGTAATATAAAACATTTTTTAATTATACTTTATTTACTTTCCTCTTCAATTAATTAATTTTTGACCATTACTTAAGGTCTTTGATAATATGTTAACATGATATCTTACTTAAATATTTACGTGTTTAAATGTTCTTTACATTCCCCTCGTCCTGTATTTAAAAAAATAGAATTTTTTGCGCACGAACCCGACCCGGCGTTACGGCGCCTGGTTTGGCATTGGTGTTGGCGCTGCAGCGCCTGCCTCTTACGAAACATATTGGAGAGTGGCCCCGCGGTGCTGAGTTTGTACTTGGGTGTTGGCGCTGTAGCGCCGGTCCAGGAAAAATGTTGCTCAATTTAATTTTCAAAAATTCATAACTTGCCTCATCCGAAATCAGAATGAGTTCGGTTCTTGAGATCACAACTCTATTTTATTTGTGTCTAAGTTTTCCTATAAAAATTTCATTAATTCAAATCATTAACTATCGTTTAGAAATTCATTCATAGCTCGTTTAAAAATTAATTTTCAATAATAACGTATTTTATTCAAAATTTTGCCATAACTTCGTTATAGCTCGTTTTTAGTCCGTTCGACTTGGAACAACCATATATTTTCTTTAAACACAATATCGTTCATTCAAGTTTCATTATTTAAGCTAAGAACAACAAATCGAACAGTTTGATTACGTTTTCCTTCGTTCTTTATGTTTTTAACAATTTTTCTCGCCTTTAATAACTTAACAACGATACACTAATTTATTTCTTTCTATTCCACAGTAATTATACTACAATCTTTTAAATAATTTAAAAGATTGAATTCTCGTTCTTACCTCTATGAAGCCTTCGCTTTTTGAGATTTCCCGATGACCTCGCTAGAGTTTCCTTGCCATTTTGTGTACAACACTTGAGCTCTCATTCTCTCTAGAATCTCTATGATTTCTTGTGAATTGGTGAGGAAATGAAGGAATGGAGCTTGCTATTTATAGTGGTTTGGGAGTAGGGGTAAAATAGTTTTTTCGCTAACTTTTGGTTGGTTAATTGCCATTTTCCTCCCTAAGGCATATAATTGGTGGTTGGATAATTACACCTAGCTCCCCCATGCATATAATTGGTGTCAAATTAGCTTTATTCTTGTATTATTCTTTCGGTTTTATCTTTCGTTCACTTCACGAAGTCCATTACGTATTCGAAAATTTTCATTTTTCGTTTTTAAAAATTTTAATACATCTTTCCCCACTATTATAACGCTGACACATTCTTTACACAATTTAAAATAAACACTTTTAAGTTCCTGGATGAATAGTGATTTTTTAGCTTTTTCGCCAGATTTTTTTATTATTTTCCAATACGATTATAAAACTTATAAATTCAATCACACATCTCTGTTCCACCTCATAAATTCCCATATTAACATATCGCAACAAGGCAAAAACCACAAAAATCTCATTTAATTCAATAATATTCAAATATTATTAAGCACAAGCTAAATAAAATTCCTTGGTCGTTACAGATTTTGTGACGACCCAGAAATACTACTTAGTTTGTAAATTAATTATTTTGGAATATTATTGAATAAAATAAGATTTTATAAATATTATTCCGTTTTATCTGTTAAGAGTTGAATTTTGTGGTGGAACGTGTTTTTGTGATGTAATTTATGAGTTTTAGGATCGTATAAAAAATAATATTTTTCTGAGAAAAGGACGAAAAAGTCAATATTCAGAAAATGTAGAAAAACACTAACAAAAATACTTTTTTCGAGAATTTCGAATTATGTCATATCATTTATTTGAGAAGGCGAGATGAAATATGTAATAAAAGTTTTTTCAGGAAAAATCCGTAAAAACATTATTCACGTTAAAAACGCAAACTCGTTTTTTGGACTTTTTGAATTACGACATAGCGTTTATTAGGAAATCTAACTAAAAAGGAAATGAGAAATTAAATTAATTTTGGTTTAGCCAAGCCAAGAGTTTGAATCGCTTGACTAGGAAATAAAAGGGGCTTGGCTAGGTTAGGGAGGCTTAAGCCTTGAAGCGATGACTTGAAGACTTAAGTCAACTCTTGCAAGCCTTGGAGCTCATGGGTGAGCCAAACTTAGAGCCAAAGCTAAGGGAGATATGTGTCATTTGCTAGATTATTAGCACATAGGATAAGGAAGGATTAAAAGGCTAAGGGGTGAGTCACAAGCTAGGAGGGGCAAGTGTCACAAGCTAACAATTAAACATGAGGTGAATTGAATTTGGAAAGTGAGAGAAGAAGGATAAGAACCAGGAAAGAGAGATGGGGGGAACAATTTGGTGAGTCACTTGCCATATATAGTAAGTTTCCATTCAATTAAACCAAACAATATATGCATGTACCATCCCACAAGATTGCTACAACCAAACAAAGCCTTAAGTCATTATTTGGTCCCCTAACCTGACATGAGTTAATCTAATTTTGGGCATAGTTGAGTTGGTTGGTGGAGGATTCAATTAATCTAGCCTAACACTTAGCCATTTCTTCATTTCCTCATGTAAGAGTAAGAGAGAAAAGAGAGAGAAAAGAGAGAGAAAACTAAAGATCTAGAAGAGAAAAGATAGAAAGAAAAGAGAGACGGATCAAAGGGGGCAAGGAGGAAGAATAAGGATCAATCTTTAACCATCAAGCCTTAGTAAAGAAGCAAGAATAAGAAGAGGTAAGAACATAAAGCCCTAACTTACTTTCATCTCTTTAAACTTTGATTGATGGTGGTTGTTGTGATTATTGGATATCATGAAGGATCTTGAAGTTATAAGGTGTTGATTGATGATTTATATGCTAAACTATTGTTAATTTGAATGAAAAGTGGAATCAAGAATGAAAATACAAACCTATGCGTAAAGGAATGCAAGAACGGACTAAAGGGGCTATTTTGGAACCCTTTTTGTTTGGGTTTCCAATTGTAAAAATTAAGTTCTAGGGTGTTTTAATATACTCCTGGGAGTTAAGAACAATACCCAATTGGAACGGAAGTAAAAATTTTTGTAATGAAGACATGGCGAATTTTTAAGTAAAACTAGTTAAAAACGGAATTAGTGTAACCCCTGACCCTTGAGCAGTTTTCTGTTTCAAATGAGTTGCTGATTTTTTTTTTCATTTTTGAGGTTATTTATTATGTTAAGTAATGAGTTCGTAGACGTAAGAATGACCTCATTTCGAGTCCGGAGGTGGGAGATATGCCTTTTGGAAGGAGGCTAGTCAAAATTGCAAAAGTTAGTAGGAAACTATTTTTTGGGAAAACAGACACTGAAATTTGAACAAGCATCTCCTAGACTATTTCGAATTTTTGAGTGTGGTCAAGTTATCGATTTAAATCTACGATTCTCCTAACATCTCCAATTGGAAGCTCCGAAAAATTCCTTGTAGATTTTTGTATGGACAGTTTTGACCAAAACAGGGTAAAATTGGAAAAGCCGAAAAGTTGGCTGCCCTAAAATTTGCGTGGGATGTTTTGCCTACTTAAAAATTGAAATAAATTAAGGCCTTTTGGGACATGAAAACATATGGTATAATGAAGTTCTGGTCCAAAGATGAATTAATTCCGACTTCGGAGGAAGGAGATATGGCCAATTCAATATTAGGAATTTTCTGACGAAAACTGTCATAACTAGAGTTATATAACTCCGATGGCCATAAAATTTAGACTAAAAGTTCATGTTAATATGTTTAAGATTCTGCCAAGATTTGGGAATTTTTGGAGTTGAGCAAAATATAGTTGATTTTGCTAAGTTACGAACTAAAAATGGCTCTTTGAAAAATACTTAAGAAATTTGAAAAATTGTAACAAAATTATATTTATTTGTGGAATATATGTAAGTATGTATGGCCAAAAGAGAAAAAAAATAATAAAGTGATTAGGAAGGCTTAATGGGGGAATTAGGCTTTCAATGAAATGAAAATAATTAAAAACCGACGAGTCGGGAGTCGTTGAAATAATTTCTATTGATTAGAATATGTTGATTCGTGGCGTATGAGTCTTTCCTTGCTCTCTCTAACTCGCAAATTTCTCTCTCTAGAAAGTTTTTTCTTTAGCTTCCTCTCTTCTTCAAATGAGCTGAAAACTAGTACATTTATAGAGGATTTAGGGGGAGCCGCAGGTCTACTGGAGGTAGCCGCAAGTAGACCTGTGACAGCCCTAAAGTGGGCCCCTACTTGCTTGTTTTTTGTCTCACGAAGTCAGGTTTTTATGCTGCGCGTTGGAACAACCATAAATTCTAATTTGGAAGGAGTTAGAAGACGTTCCATACCATTCCGGAAAGCTCTTTTCGATAGCTTCGCAATGGTATATTATTTGTCCCATTCCAAGTTCAAGAAGATAGGTAAAAAGGGAAAAAATCATCCCTAGGTAGATGCTAGCTAGCCATTTGTCTTGTTGTGCCCTGAGAATCTTACTCCTTTCAATCTGGGAATAGTTGGGAGATGTGTCATATCATTCCAAAAAGCTCTTTCATACAGCTATGCAATGACATTGGGCTTGAACATTTCTAAATCCGAGAAGATGAGTCTATGACCAAAATAACATCTTCAATTATTTGAAGGTAGTCCGTGGAGTTGTCTTGCATAGTTTGCACTTGGGATTGCTGTGGTGGTTCTTTGTGAGCCTATCCTCAGCCGGATGATTGTTTTCTATGTTGTGTTGTCAACATTCTATCTTTTCCCTCCTGGGGTTGTACTCCGGGGTTTGATTGTTGTTGATTTTGTCTTTCTTCGGAATTGTCTCCGAGGTTTGATTTGATATCCCACGAGCTAGGCTGTATCTAGGGGTTTTATTTGACATTCCACAGGGCTGTTTCCGGAGTTTGATTGTTACTGTAGTCCTCCAGAGCTGTCTCCGGGGTGTAAAAAGACGCTTTTGTTCTCCTGCATGATTAGTTACTAGAAAACGAAAATTTGAGTCCCTACAATATTGTAACAATTAATGTAGTAATTATATTTATATTTTAAGCTTATGTTGTATGTCTAGCATCGTGAGGTGCTGAAATCCGATTTTAAAGATAGAGGATCCGAGATTCGGGCTCTCACAGATTTAGCAAGGGATTATTGTGCCTGTAAGCACTTCATGGAAGAACATATTAGATTAATTGAGTATGTATAGGATTCAAGATTTGGATAGATTTTACTGAGCCTCTGAAACTTAATGGAAAAATTAAAGCGAGTTGTATTCAAATTGAAGGAAGCAAAGTAGTCCTCTTCTGTCTTATTCTGTTATGGACACCCAAAATGATATTTTCATATAATTTTTTTTATATGAATAATGAATGAGTCATACATCTATAAGAGAGAGACTCATTTAAAAATATAAGTAGTTTACATATTGTTAACGCCTGATTTTGTACGCTTGACGAAATCACCCAAAAGGACAGGCCAAAATAGCGCCAGCGGTTGATGGAGTAATTGTTGTGAAATCAAACTCACGAAATACACTCACATAAACATAAATAAAGAAATATAAAGTATGAACACAAGAAGTTACGTGGAAACCCAATTGGGGAAAAACCACGGAGAGAGAGAGTAATCCACTATAATAATATTGAGAGTACAAGTTGTATATTTGTGTTGTGTCTCTTGTGTTCTTGTATCTTCTCCCTAAAACCCTAGCTTGCAGTCATATATATAGAAGCACATTTACCCTTCTCCTACTAGGAGAAGGACTCCTTATCCCTCCAAATAAGGAAACACAATCCTATTTTAATAAGGACTCTTCCACTGTCATAATAAATACATATGGGCCATCACCATACCCGGGCCATTAAATAGATTGGGCTGCACCATGGCTAGACCCAAATAATCACACTCCAACATTGCCCCCCAGTCTCTTATTTATAATAAGGAACTTATAAATGAGAGACTATACAAATATATCCCAACAAAACGACCATATTTGCCGAAGACAAAATATCACTCCTGAACTTCATGTGCCGAACTAAAATTGTTGGAGAACCAACCTTATACCAACCGAACCAACCTTATCACTACCGAAGATATAAAGAACCAACCTTATCCCAACCGAAACCAACCTTATACCAACCGAACCAACCTTATCACTACCGAAGATATATAAAGAACCAACCGAACCAACCTTATCACTACCGAAAATAATCCACCGAACACATCCAAATATATAGAGAACCAACCTTATCACAACCGAACCAACCTTATTACTGACCGAACCAACCTTATCACTACCAAAGATATAAAGAACCAACCTTATCACAACCCAATATATATATAACCAACCTTATATCAACCGAACCAACCTTATCACTACCGAAGACAGATAAATGATCCACCGAACACATCCAGATATATAGAGAACCAACCTTATCACAACCCAATATATATAACCAAAGATATAAATTATAAAGTTCGTTCCGAGGAACTAAACGTATTCGTTCCGAAGAACCGTATAAATATTTATTTTGACCGTTCGGGAGGATGTTGGTCCGTCCCGAAGGATATTGTCCGATCGAGATGATGATGGTCCGTCCCGAAGGAAGTAATCCGTTCGGGAGGACGATGATCCATTGGTGAGGATGTCGGTCCGTCTAGGAGGATGTGATCCGTTGGAGAGGATGTCGGTCCGTCTCAGAGGATGTGATCCGTTGGAGAGGATGTCGGTCCGTCTCGGGATGTTATCCGTTGGAGAGGATGTCGGTCCGTCTCGGAGGATGTGATCCGTTGGAGAGGATGTCGGTCCGTCTCGGAGGATGTGATCCGTTGGAGAGGATGTCGGTTCGTCTCGGAGGATGTGATCCGTTGGAGAGGATGTTGGTCCGTCTCAGAGGATGTGATCCGTTGGAGAGGATGTCGGTCCGTCTCGGGATGTTATCCGTTGGAGAGGATGTCGGTCCGTCTCGGAGGATGTGATCCGTTGAAGAGGATGTCGGTCCGTCTCAGAGGATGTGATCCGTTGGAGAGGATGTCAGTCCGTCTCGGGATGTTTGTCCGACCTTGTAACCCCTCCAACCTTATACCAACCATTGCCCCCCAGTCTCTTATTTATAAGAACCTTATTTATAAGAGACTATTCAAAAAGTCGCCATAAGATTTTTATCCTCGGGACTTATCATCGGGAATTTATATCTTCGGGACCTTCATCCTCTAGACTTTTATCCTCGGAATTTTTATCCTTGAGATTTATATCCTCGGGATTTATATCCTCGGGACTTTTATCCTCGGGATTTATATCCTTGGGACCTTCATCCTCGGGACTTTTATCCTCGGGATTTTATCCTTCGAATTTTTATCCGCTGGATTTTTATCCTCGGAATTTTATCCGTAGAATGTTCATCCTTTCGGGAGACCAAAGCCTTCCCGAAGGACGTTTATTCCGGCCTTATAACCCCTCCGACCTTATGCCGCCATAACATCCGTCCCGACCCCTGTGAGAGGCTTCGACCAGACTTTATATCTGTCGAAAATAAACAGCCGAAGATATGATGAAACCGGTGTGGCCCGAAGAGGAATCGCCAAAGAGATTGTCGAAGTGGTCCGAACCTAACTTCATCTGTTCCCATGTGGTCGGTAGATGTTGATAGTGACGAAGGACAACGAAACCTCTTATTTAATATGTAGAGGTGTTTGCTCGTTCCCCTTCATTTGTGAAAATTAAGAGCCACACATATTCTATCTGAAGGCTTACTATTCTCTCGACGGTCAGTGTTGATTCCAGGTGCTAGTTTTATTTTGCTGAAGCCGATGAGCTTGGATTGCCTTGGTTGGCTTCGAGAAGCATATAGAAGATGTTGTTGTTGTAGGTAACGGAGTATGTCAACTGTCGTCACTCTCGATCCACTCTCTTGTTGCTTCAAAATCCATTGATATAGCTTCTTTAAACCTATGGCGTTCACCGGCTTGAAAGGAAAACTCCTGGTGGTTCATGGCCTGAGAGTAGAGCTTAGAAAGGGCGTTGGCGCCGGTACTAAACGTTGAATACATGGTCCGATCCACCTCGTTCAGGCTCGTAGCCACAGACTTTCGCTTCTTTCCAATATCTCTCACTTACTTCATTCAAAATGCAGTCGAATTCGGTAATCTCGTATTCCCCGAGCTTCAACAGCTACACTTCTTCAGATAAACTCGCAAAAATTGCTGCTAGAGTTGTCCAAGAATTTCAGTCTGACCTAGATTTCGACGACTACCTGATTTGTCTCCAATTCTGGCTGATCAAATATTCTATAACGGTCCGATCCGGCCTGTATATCCACTTTTTAACACTGATTTGTCTCGCTTATGATGCTCAAGTTGAGAATTCGATTTCTTTCGACCAAGACTTCGTCTGGGTTCGACTCCTGTTGGGTAAACTTTTTATCGAAGAGCGGAAGTGCGATACGGCTTCGTCGTACTCGTCGTCTGAAGCGGTTGAGCTTGACGGAGTTACAGCCGGAACGTATTGCGTTTGGACGCCGAAGGCGGCTGAGGCAGTGGAATTTCCGGGAAAGTGTAACAAGAGCGATTCGACCAGTACGTCAAAGAGGTGGAAGTTTCAAGACCTTCTACACAGGAGCAATAAGATGTGGTGGGGCTGTTTGCTAACGTGAACGGGGTGAGCCGGAGTCTACGCCCATTCTGAGTTCATGCTAATCTCCTTTGTGGGTGGGTTGTTTCAAAAACTCAGAAGAAGTAATGTTGACGTGGCTTTTATCTCTTGAGTTGATGAATAAAGATGTCACTGATTGGTTGAGCAGGTGGTTGGTCTTGTACCTATCAGCTACTCGGTACCAACATCTTCGTATCTCCTTCATTTGTTTTTCTCTCTTAATATGCAGGCTCACCTTGTAGGCATAATGATGACCCACCCATCCATTTAAGATACAGGCATAATGATGACCCACCCATCCATTTAAGATATATCCTGCATGAATTTGTACACATGTATACGTGTAAAGTAATATGTGTAAAGTAATATTAATGATGGAGATGCTAAAATTTTAATTAGCATGAACAGATTATTAGCAGAAGGCTCAACGCATATTGTATATATATTTTTAAAATTTAATAAAAAAGAATAACTTAGCTTTATGTGTTGGCTCTTCTTCTATATGAATCGGTGATTTTAAATTCAATATTAGAACAATCGTTCCCACAGACGGCGCCAATGTTAACGCCTGATTTTGTACGCCTGATGAAATCACCCAAAAGGACAGGCCAAAATAGCGTCAACGGTTGATGAAGTAATTGTTGTGAAATCAAACTCACGAAAATACACTCACATAAACATAAATAAAGAAATATAAATTATGAACACAAGAATTTACGTGGAAACCCAATTGGGGAAAACCACGGAGAGAGAGAGAGTAATCCACTATAATAATATTGAGAGTACAAGTTGTATATTTGTGTTGTGTCTCTTGTGTTCTTGTATCTTCTCCCTAAAACCCTAGCTTGCAGTCATATATATAGAAGCACATTTACCCTTCTCCTACTAGGAGAAGGACTCCTTATCCCTCCAAATAAGGAAACACAATCCTATTTTAATAAGGACTCTTCCACTGTCATAATAAATACATATGGGCCATCACCAGACCCGGGCCATTAAATAGATTGGGCTGCACCATGTATGGCTAGACCCAAATAATCACACTCCAACACATATTATTAGAATTATATATATAGATTTAGACACTATTAAGAACAAAATTATTATGAACAAGATCATTATAAAGGCTATGCCACTAGTATTATTAAATTAAACAATAGAGTATTTAAATTAATTTGAGCATTTGAGAACCCGAGTTAGCGTCCAAAACAGCTTATTCGAGCGCAACAAGAAGGACATTCGAGAGAAACTGCTTCTATATATTCCTTCTTTGGCATTTGTCCCTCAGATCACAACTGATTATGATTATTTCTCAACAAGCTCATCTGTGACAACTCACCTCAACAATGAACGATCAAAATCAGAAGAAACTAATAACTATTGACAAGTTCATACGGATATTAATTAATATCCGCAAGAATTTCATGCGAATAACTTTTTAAATTAAAAACATAGAAAGGATCAGAATACTCTCTCCTAAAAATAAAAAATTTTCTTTCTACAATTAATTTCAAAAATTAATATATTTTTCGTTATAAATTTAAAATTGTCAATTTATATGTCATCTCGAAAGTATATTTAAAATAAAATACATTGTTGATATGTTTTAATATAGTTCAAATGTCAAAAGTTATAACCAAAGTTTATAACGGTATATTTCAATATATATACAAATTTTTAATCTCATTTTTGATCATTTTAACTAAATAAAAGATATCAACAATGGATTTTGTTTTAAAGATGCTGATGAAAGATTTTTAACAACAAATAGATTAACAATTTTAAATTTGTAGCGAAAAAATTATTAAACTTTAAAATTCAATTAAATAAAGAGAAAAAGTTAAATTAGGAGAGAGAATGAGTGTTCTTAATAATTGGTGTCATTAATTAGAATCCACAAAAACTTCTTGCGAATAGTAATAAAGTCATTCTAATTTGGGCTGTCCAAGATTGCAACGAACCACATAAGATGGGTTGAATAAAAAATAATCCATAGCACTCCCTATATATATCAATTATAATTGTTATTTTACTTTGACTATAATATTAATAAAAAAATTTGTTATTTTCACAAGTGAAATTTGATATTTCTATATTGTCATCCTCTTATGCATGAGTATGGGGTCTATTTACTGCTCATGTGAGAGTGAACTTGTGAAATTATCACTTTTACATGTAAAAATATCAATTCTCTAATCAAGTTTACATTTCATCAACTAAAAAGTTTAGAAACTAAGTCCTCAAAATATATGTAGTGAAAAAAAAATGCAGAAAGTGACACCAAGAAACACACACACACACATATATAGATCAAACAAATATAGATCAAAAACAAGAAACATGCATCCATCAAAGAATATAGATCATAACCAAGAAATTAAACATGCATCCACTAATATTACATAACACTTTTCAAGTACCACAACAACTAGAGAACTTACAAATTAAACCATAAATATAAGAAGAAGAAGCAATAAACTTCATCTTAGAATAACATAAGTAACACAAACAAACAGGACAAAACAGTCTAAACTGTACTGCATTACAAATAATTAGAACTTATGCAGCACATCAGATAAAGTTCATCCTAATTCCTACTTCTCCGATGGAGGCGACTTGTTCAGGTCCGGGATCAAAGGTTTATTCTCTTCCCGCTCTCCGGTGGCAACTTCATTGACCACCGGGCCTCCGATGATAACCGACTCAGCGTCATCTGGTTCAAATCCGTACTCGATGAAGTCCTCAATCTTCACCCCCGGCGGTGGATTCACGCCACGCCAGCCGCGGTTCTTGTGGGCATTCATATGGCCACAAAGGGCGCGTTGAGATGGGAACACCAAACGGCATAAAGGACATACAAAGGGAGCCACATTCCCTACCCTGATGGCTGGATTTGGACTCCGGGATCGCTCTCTGACCGGAGTAGCGGTTGGACGCCTTTCCTGACGAGCCATTTTGAAATAAGAGAAGATGAGACAGAGAATAGAATTGAACATGGACACAGGGAAGTGTTGTTAGGTTTATATAGAAAGAGAAAGAGGATGCATGGCAAAAATGTGAGTGTGGTTCTTTTAGATGCATGCATGCCACCTTTTATTTGAGTGTCATCGTCATTAATTACTTGTTTTATTTATCCAATTCTAGTAGGACAAATTAATATGGGAACAAAATAATTTTTTGGAAGCGTGTGACGCTCCTTCTTGAAGCCAAAATGTATTACCGCCCTTGATTAATTAACCTCTTCCACTCAATATAAATCTAATTAGCAGTGTCATTTTGGTCTAATCTTAATTACCAATTTCATGTATTAGCCTGATTAAACTTCAAAGGATTCAAGTTGGTTAACTATGATCTCTAAAACATAGTTTTCTTTTTTTGTTAAAACATATGTTTGAGGTTGGAGACCAGCAAGGCAGCAATATTGGAAAAGTAATAAAAGAGAGAACAACTGACCTGAGATCTAATAACTTTAAGCTTTTGGGTAAATATATTAAATTTTAGATGTTAGCCTTAAAATAATGAAGTGGGGTTTAAACTATATTATACATTCTTTTGCCTATATATATTAAATCTTTTGAGATCAAGTATATTGACAAATGTAGTAGCATAGGTTTCTTAATTTTTTCATATATGTGTGCGACAACAAAATATAACTTTATTTATAAGAGAGTTTTTATAAGAGTGAGATGACAATTATACTTAACATTATTTGAGCAATACCATAAAATATAACTTTATAAGAGCGATGTGACAAATTATAGTTTAATAAGAGCGAGACGACAAATTATAATTTTAAAAGAGCAATGCGACAAGTTATAGATCTATAAGAGCGAGACGATAAATTATAACTTTATAAGAGCAAGACGGTAAATTATAACTTTATAAGAGCGAAACGATAAATTATAACTTTGTGACAGCAGGACGACAAATTAAATCTTCTTTTTGTGAATATTAGGGTTTGCATTTGACTCACATTAGGGGCGTAACTAGGAATTCGAGTGGGAAGGGGCCAAAAACTTATGAAATTGTTTTCACCACTAAAAAGCATAATATAAAGCTTTAAATATTTTTGGTTTTAACAAACATATAAATTCATCTATATCAAAGTGTTTTAATATTAGAGTAAACTCAATTTTTTTTTCAAATGCATCTCAAACACACATGTTATATCATTATCGTGATGGATAAAATTTTAATAATAAGAAATGTACTCCTTGAAAATAGGCTAAAACAATGCATTAAATTTACTGTACGGGTGTCAATTGCAAGCACTAATAAAAAGCCAAAAATAATGAAATAAAATTATCCTTTCTGATCAACGGTGTAAACTATTACATAATTACTATATAAAAGTGAAATATGATTAAAAATTAGCGCCGGACCAAAATTTTTTTGGGTCCTTTACATAAGTATACAACATTTAGAAAGTAATTACACTATTAGTGCACTCATAAAATATTTATATAATTAATACATTTTTCTATATTTATTTACAATATTAGTGCAATTAGGATTCCTTAATTTAGGGAATTAGTATAGGATTCAATTCATAATAATAAGGAAACCTAAAATCAAGGAGAAATAACTACCATAATTAATAATTCAAATTCAAATATCTAGGATCTAACAAACAAAATAAATTCAAAAATAATAATTAAAATTCAAATATTTAAAGTTTGGAAACGTCATCTTCTTCCTCCCCTTCGCCGGTCATCTTCCTCCTCCCCTTCGCCGCCACTTCAACACCATGGACGCCGGCCATCTTCCTCCGCTTCACCATGGACGCCGGTCACAGCTGCCATTATTATGAAGGTTGATTTAGTCCAGAAATTAAAAAGGAGAAAAAGATAAATTTTATTGCAGTTGGTATCCAAATATTTATACAAAGGTAATCATTTTAGTTTTTATGGGTAACCAATAGAACTGCACTATGAAAAAAAATCTATAATAGATTTTTTTTCAATAATTGGTAACCCAATAAAACTGAATTGGTTACTTTTGTATTAACATTTGGCTACCAACTGTATTATAAAAAAAATCTACAATAATTTTTTTTTAATTAATTGGTAACCCAATAAAACTGAATTGGTTATATTTGTATAAAGTGTTAGCTACCAACTGCACTCTTAAATAAAAAAATCTATAATAGATTTTTGAAAAATAAATTAGAAACCTAATAACACTGAATTGGTTACCTTGGTGTGAATGTTTGGCTACCAACTGTACTATAAAAAAATCGCAGCAACTGTACTATGAAAAAAATCGCAAGTGTGGATGTGTAGGATGGTATTAATGGTGTGAATGTGGAGGATGACATTAATAAATTGAAACTGTCTAGGTTAATGGTGGAGGATGGCGTTAATGGCGGAGGAGGACGGAGGAGAAGGCGGTGGAGGAGGGCGGATGAGGAGGGCATTAACAAGAATGAATACGTTGAATGTAGAAGAAGAAAAAGGGGGAGACTAATTAATACAGTTATTCTAGATGAGGAGAGAGAGAAGAACCTAAATTAAGGAATTCTAATTGAATTATAATTCCCTAAATTAAGGAATCCTAATTACACTAGAATATGTAAATAAATATGAAAATGTATTGGTTATGTAAATATTTAATGAGTGCACTTTTATTGTAATTATGTTTTTAAAGGTACTATAAAATGTAATTGTTCCAATTTTTTTATGGGAGGGCAGTTGAAAGTATAAATTGGGCTATTTATTCAGCTGTTTCAACAATCTAGAGCATCTTAATTTAATAAGAAAAATGGTATATATTGAATTTTAAATGTTGATTTTTTTATTGCAAGTTACGTCAATAAATCTAATTGGTAATAACTTTACGGTGTATTTGATATAGTGGGCAAATTTTATAATTCTATCCAATCCCATGTATTGATATATGTCGCAATCGTAATTCGACAAAATCTTTTACAATATATAACAAAACTCACTTAATAATCCTATAAAATACTTCTTTCACTACATAAAAAAATATATTATTTACAAAATTTACAGATTTTATTAATACACTTTTCCTTTGATGTTTATCTTTAAGTATTAATAAATGTAATGTAACCATATATGATTATTGAGTTCGAATTCAAATTAATAGGGGTCGGATTCAAAACAATATATATATATATATATATATATATATATATATATATATATAGGGCACTAATCCATAGCAAACGTTTGACAGCCTGTTAATATGTTTAATATTATGTAATATTAGTATGTTTACAATAATAATTGTAATATTAATATGTTTAATATTATGTTTTTATTATTATGTTTAATATTAATATTTTTATTTTTATTATTAGACCTGTTAATAATAATAATAATAATAATAATAATAATAATAATAATAATAATAATAATATTATGTGAATATTAGAATAATATTTGTAACTTTGGGAAGCTATATGCGGCAAGGGCATTTTTGGAATTAATTGACTGCCGCTACAGCCTGTAGCGGCAGGGAGAGAGAAAATTAGGCTATTGACTGCCGCTACAGGCTGTAGCGGCAGGGAACAAATTGATTTGCTCCAGCAAACGTTTGATGTGGATTAGTGCATATATATATATATATATATATATATATATATATATATATATATATATATATATATATATATAGAAAACTGATCAGGTCCGAACTTCCGGACCTGATCAAAATCCGGACCCCATTTTTTTTTTGTAGAACAACTAAAAAAAAAATTATGGAACTAAATTTTTTTCATAATACAATGTTTTGGGTGTGTTTTTAATACCTACACCAACCAATGTATGTACAGTCTGCCCAGACTGTACAGAAATATTTTGGTATAGGCATCCAAATCACGCCAAAAATACTGTATTATGTAAAAATTCTAATTCCATAAATTTTTTTTAGTTGTTTAAAAAAAAAGCAAAAAAAAAATGTCCGAATTTTAATAGAGTCTGAGATCCTGAACTGGATCCGGACTATATATATATATATATATGGGAGATGATCCGTGGAATACGTTAGCCAGATGGACTTTTTCAACTAACGCTCATCCAGCCGTCCAAAATTAGAGTGAATGGCTAAGATGAGGGCCCAGCCGCTACTCCCTCTAGCGGCCAGCCAAATTTTTTTTATTGGCCGCTACTCCCTCTAGCGGCCAGTCAAAACGACCGTGTTTTGACTGGCCGCTAGAGGGAGTAGCGACCAACAACAAAATTTTGGCTTAATTATATTATCCTGATTATTCCTAATTATCTTTATAGTTATACTTATTAACAAATTATCCTTATACATATTACTTATTAATCAGTAAAATAAAATAATAAAAAATTATAAGGATAATTATAAGGATAATTATAAGGATAATCAATAATTATAAGGATAATCCTTATAATTATCCTTATAATTATTTATTATCCTTATAATTATCCTTATAATTTTTTATTATTTTATTTTACTGATTAATAAGTAATATGTATAAGGATAAATTGTTAATAAGTATAACTACAAAGATAATTAGGAATAATCATGATAATGTAATTAAGCCAAAATTTTGTTGTTGGCCGCTACTCCCTCTAGCGGCCAGTCAAAACACAGTCGTTTTGACTGGCCGCTAGAGGGAGTAGCGGCCAATAAAAAAAATTTGGCTAGCCGCTAGAGGGAGTAGCGGTTGGGCCCTCATCTTAGTCATTCACTCTAATTTTGGACGGCTGGATGAGCGTTAGTTAAAAAGTCCCTCCGGCTAACGTATTCCACAGATCATCTCCCTATATATATATATATATATATATATATATATATATATATATGAATACAACCCTTTATATATGGACATTAATTTACAACTCTTTGTAAGTGGGTCACACCAATCCAAATAACGGCTACTTATTACTACTCCTACCTCCATTCTTAAAAGATTGTCGTTTAAGGTTTTTGTACATGGATTAAAAAAAATATCATTTACCAAGTAAAATTTATTTAAAATTCTATCACTATCCCTTTATGGGAACTTGAAAACTATTAATACAAGAGATAGAATTTCTTGGAACAATGAAAGAAGGTAGGGGTAATATAGAAAAATAAATAATTTATACTTCTCGAAAGTTGTAAACGACAAACATTTTAGAACAATTTTTTTTTCTAAAACGACAATCTTTTAGGAACTAAGGGAATATTGTCAATATTCAAATTTGGTGCTAAATTACCATTTTGCATAGTTAATGTAATGCATGCATGCATGGATTTTATACTTTACTGAGCTCCCCTAAATTGTCCTTTTGCATTGTTAACTATCTGATTCAGCTTAGCTTAGGTGGTATTTTTCACTTGTTGATAGTTTTCCAGAATAGAACACGGTTAGGTTTATGCAGAAAGAGATGTGCATGGCTAATGTGAATATGGCTCTTTTTGTTACATATATGCGTGCACCTTTTACTTGATTGTCGTCATCATAAATACTTGTTTCACCTAATTCTAGTAGGACAAATGAATATGGGAACAAAATAAATTTTTGGAAGGGTGTGACACTCCATCTTGAAATAAATTTTTGGTTTATAATTTAAAGGGAAAAAGATCATTTAATAACATTACTAATCTTTCTCCATCTTCATAGTTCTAATTTTCCCCTTTTTCTTTGCAGTTTTAAATTATTTAGGCTAAGTCAATGCATTAGCTTTGATTAACTAATTCTTTTACTCGATGTAAATCTTATTAGGAGTTTCATGTTTGTCTAATCTTAGCATTAAACTTCAAATTAAGGATTCGATCGAGTTGATTATCATCTTTAAAACATAGTTTTCTTTTTTTTTTTTTGTTAAAACATATGTTTGAGGTTGGAGACGAAAAAAATTGTGAAAGTAATAATAGAGAGAACAACTGACCCATTGGTAGGAGACCTAATAAATTTAAGCTTTTGGGTAAATATTAATTGCAGATGTGAACCTAAAACTAATTAACTAGGTTTTAAATTAATTTACATTCTTTTGCCTATATATATATATATATATATATATATATATATATCTAATAAAATACAAATAATTTTGAATTTCCCGCTCATTCAATAAATCATCTGGGCCGTCCAAAGTTTGAGATAAATCTCACCATCCATCTATCTAATAAAATACAATCTATCTAATTCTATCTATCTATATCTATATTCTATATATCTAATTATATCTAATAAAATACAAATGATTTTGAATTTTCCACTCACTCAATAAATCATCTAGGACGTCCAAAGTTTGGGATAAATCCCACCATCCATTTATCTAATAAAATACAAATGATTTTGAATTTCTCGCTCACTCAATAAATCACATGAGTCGTCCAAAATTTAGAATAAATCCCAACGTCCATAGTGCCGGAGGCACGGGACTGTTGCTAGTATATATATATGAGCCTTTTGAGATTAAGCTTTTCTATAGATAGAATAACCTATATTTGGATTTTTTTCAAGTATTGACAAAGTAGTAGTATAGGTTTCTTAATTATTTCATATATGTGTGTGACAAATATAACTTTATTTATAATTTGAAAATAAATTTGAGGGTGAGACGACAAATTATAACTTCATAAGAGTACTGTTACAAATTATAGCTCTATTTAAAAGAGCGGTGCTACAAATTATAACTTTATAAGAGCGAAACGATAAATTATAACTTTATAAGAGCGAAACGACATATTATAATTTTATGACAAAACGACGACAAATTAAATCTTCTTTTTATGAATATTAGGGTTTTGCATTTGACTTATATAAACATAATTTTTTTTAATAAAATTTTCATAATAAGAAAGTTACATCTTGAAAATCCGCTAAAAAATAATGCATCAAAATAACTGTAAGAGTGTCAATTGCAAGCACTAGAAAAAGCCAAAACAAAAAAAGAAGAAATAAAATTATCCCTTTTGACCGGTGGAGTAAACTAAAACATAATTACTAACGTTGCTCAAGCAAATAATTAACAAAAGCTCACAGAGTGTTAATTTATCGTCGCTAGAGCCTCGTCCGAGCTAATTTTTTATATTGAACCAAATTCATTGAATCTTTAATTATTATAAATATAAAGAATTTTACAATTGTTATAAACTGATTTTTGATTAATACATTATTTACTTTTGTAAACTGATGTTTAATTAACAATTCAATTTTATCAGTTTTATAAACTGAACAGTTTTGCTATCTTCCTGAAAATCAAACCTTTACAAAGTAGCATAAAAATTGAAATTTTTAGTGAGTTGCTATCACTGAAAATTAGAAAAGACTTGACATATATCCTGGAGGTGAATTGCTAGTAGCCTTTAGCAAACCTTAGTGGTAAGGGGCAATAAACACCTTAAGGACATGGAATACTCATGTCAAATCCTTGTTTCTTTTAATCTGTATTCATTTTATTTTTTCAATATATAGTTTTGAATATGATATTTGTATTTATATCTTTTGAATTAATATATAATTTTTTATAATTCAACAATAAGTAGAACCTAAAAGCCCAAACTTGTTGGTTAAGGAATTCTATATGAAATAAAATTGTTATATAATAATAAGTTACCACCATAATTTTAAGTTTTAAAAGATAACTAAATTTTAATAACATAAGTGAGGTTTTTTTAAAAGAAAAATTAATTAATTAAAGATCCCCATCTGAAATAAATTTGGAAACTAAAGTTTGATAAATAATATATTTTGTAACATATTATATTTTTTAGTATTAACTATTATTTTCTCAAAATATTTTTCTACACTATTAAATATAGTCATTTAGGAATAAAAGTAGAATAATATGTTAATATTATGACTTTTAATTTTAATAATTATCTAAATTTTAATTTAGTCACACTAATATACAAGTCATAATTATTTTTAAAATTAGTTAACTAAATGTCTCCTATACGAAACAAAATTGGTAACTAAAGTTTAATCATTAATATATTTTATAACATATAATATATATTTTAAAAATTAATCATAATATTTTTTTTCTATATTTGTAATATTTAGTTATTTAAAGTTCAAAACTAAGTAAAATAAAATCTTAAACATGTTTTTAAAATTAAAATTTATTGTATGCTAAGTGTTCGGGAGCGTTTTACCGACCTTCATTTGGGCCGAAGGCTTTCTGTCGGAAGGGTTTGAGAGACCGATGGGTTGAAGCCCATAAAGATGTTGGAGGTGTTCGGGTCGGCATCTGAGTCCTTCTGGGTCAGGGCCGAACCCAGTTTTGTGATGATTTGGGGTCGGGTCTTCGAGTCCTTGGGGCCGAAGCCCAGACCAGATTATAGGACCGATTGGGCCTGCACAGTGGGCTCTCCTGCGTGCAGAGTCCGGGTACCTATTCATACGCATATAAGGTAACTCCAAAGGTAGTGATAAGATTGGATTCTACTTGCACCTTTTAAGGAGATTGTGTTGGACCCAAGTTATGATAACTACCATGCACTAGGAGTCCTAATCCGATTGGGAGAAGGATTCTAAGGTGGTGAGCTCTATAAATAAAAGGCCTAGGTTAACATTATAAGGTAATACCTACTTTTGAGCACTAAATACATAGCCTCCATTGTTTATCCTTGTAACGGCCTGTACTCATTCTCACACCGGAGCTATCCCCCAGGCGGCACAAGCCGTCAAGCTTCTGTGTGATCTGTTACTGTGCAGGCTCTAGCGCGTGGATTCTGTGATTGGACGCGCTGGCGAAACTTGGCGTTAACATTGGCGCTAGAAGGAGGGTTGTTGGTGCTCAAACAATCACATTCAGATTCCTTCCCGGTGAGAAACGATGGCGAGTGTGGAATATGCAGTTTCCGACCGAGAAAAGGCCAATTCGCACCAGACCACTCAGGTGAGAGGGTCGGTGAAGGACAGACTGGGTTCCAGAATCCAGGACGATCAGAGGGAGCCGGCTGGCTCCCCCCGGAAGCGACTATTTCATAAAAGCCAACGTACCCCCAACCAGGCTAGCCGGATGGACGAAGCTAACCCACGGGCGTTGGAGATGCATGAAAAGAGTCGTACACTAGGTAGTCGAGATCAAAGAGAATTCATCCTGCAGAAAAAGATGCAGCAAAACAAAGACGCCATGATAGCCCTACGTCTTCAACAGGAGGAGCTCAAATTGCAGATGGCCAACATGGCCGGGGAACAGGCGGCATCCTCCAAGAGGCGTAGGCACCATAGCCGGTCTCGGTCTCCCCGAAGGCGAGAGGCTGATAGGGAGAGGAGCAGATACCGGAGCCGTCCGAGGGACGGCCGGAGCCGGAGGAGGAGCCGATCAGTAGGCCGCCGATCAGAACACCCATGCAAGTCTGGAAGGGGGAGGGGAGACGAGATTCCCGAGCATGAGAGGGACAGACCCCGATCGTCCCCTCATGAAGGAGAGTCCGACCCCCTCGCCCAAAGGGTAGCGGAGTTGGAAAAGCTTCTATTGGCCAAAAGCCCGACGGGGGAGCCCTCGGCTTGTATAGGATCCCCCTTCTCTGTGAAAATCAATCGGGAGACAGCCGACCCCAAAAGGAAGATGCCCCCAATGGAGACTTACGACGGGCTGGGAGATCCTTATGACCATTCTGATGGGTATGATAGGTTGATGACGTACTACGGCCATTCGGATGCGGCCAAGTGTCACATGTTCGCCACCACCCTGAAGAAGAGCGCCCGAGAATTGATGGGAACCCTGGCGTCAGGGTCAATAAGCTCGTGGAAGGACCTTCGGGAAAAGTTTCATGCTCGGTTCGGGAGTAATAAGAGACGGGGAAAGATCACAGCGTCCCTCATACAGGTCAGGCAGAGATCAGATGAGAGCCTGGGGCAGTACGTTAAACGGTTCCGAGAGGCTGTGGGGTCGGTGGCAGAGTTGAACTCCCCACAAGCCTTGGGATTCTTCACAACCGGGCTAGACATCGGGAAATCCAAAAAACTGATGAAGGACCTGGTGATTAGCCCTCCGGCAGATTTAACAGAAGCGTTCCACAGAGCCGAGGGTCATATAGAAATTGAGGAGGCGATGGGGAATTTCAAACCACAGTCTCATTCATACGACAAGTCCAGAGATCGGGACAAACAAAGTTATCAGAAATCCGACATCCAGGGTAGATCGGATAATTACAGCAAGAGGAATTATAATGGAGGAGGGTCGGGCAGTGGAAGGCCACCCTTCCCAAACAAAACTGTCAACAAAGTGTACACTGCACTCACCACGGATCGGGCGAAGATACTGGAGGAGATACGGAGCAAGCCCTTTTTCGAACCATGCCAAACGATCACCAAGCCAGGAAAACGGGGTCGGAACAAATATTGTGCGTACCACCAAAGCCGAGGTCACACGACAGAAGATTGCAATAACTTGAAAGACTTGATAGAAAAGAATGTACAGAATGGGCAGTTGGTACGGTACGTAGTCGGCAGAGAAGGATCGGAGGCTCTCTAAGAGGACATCAGAGAACCCCCCCGGGAAGCACAACCGCAACCGAACCCCTAAGCCTGAGGAGTTATTGATGTGATATCGGGCGGATCGGTAGGGAGGGTAACCGGTAGAAAAAGGAGTGGGCATCTCGAAGCCGTACTGTCACTAGCCGGCTCCTCGCCCAGGAAGGACAGGCCATACTCAGGCACGACCATCTCCTTCTCAGATGATGACTACCCTACCGATCACATTGGACCGCATGACGGGGCACTGGTTATAACAACTCAGGTCGGGTCGGTTGACATGAAACGAATGATGATTGATAACGGGTCCTCAGTCGACATACTCTACACACATGCCTACCAGAGGATGGAGTTGGGAGGAAAGAAGATGGAGTTGGGAGGCGAAGGCCCACTATACGGCTTCAGTGGAGACCCGGTTCAAGTGTCGGGCACGATAGAACTGCCAGTCTGATTCAGTACGGCCCCTCAGCAGACAGAAATTATGGTAAAGTTTTTTGTGGTACAAGTGGATTCGGCTTACAACGCCATCTTGGGGAGGCCTACTCTAGCAGAACTGCAGGCTGTAACATCTATACCCCACTTCAAAATAAAGTTTTCGACACCGAACGGGATAGGGGAGGTAAAATGAGATCTTGATATTGCCCGAAGGTGTTATCAGAATACTTTAATATCTTCAGGAGTCGGGGTCAGTAAACAGAAATAGAAAATGACCATCGAATTAGAACCGTTCACAGAGGGAAGTACCGAACCCATGGCACTACCAGCCGAAGATACGGAGGATGTCAAGTTAATACCAGGGAACCCAGACAAACTGATCAAGATTGGGGCAGGGTTAACCGAACAGCTGCGAACAGGTCTGGTGGAATTGCTTAGGGTATACACCGACATCTTTGCTTGGGAACCCAGTGACATGCCCGGGGTAAGCAGATCAGTAGCACTACATAGACTTCATACCGACCCGAAGAAGAAGCCAGTGATACAGAAAAGAAGGATCTTTGCCCCGGAAAGACAGAAGATCATAGACGAAGAGGTTGCTAAACTGTTAGAGGCATGGTTCATCTTCGAGATCGACTATCCCGAATGGCTGGCGAATGTGGTATTGGTTCAGAAGCAAAATGGGAAGTGGAGGATGTGCATCGATTACACGGACCTGAACAAGGCATGCCCTAAAGACTTCTATCCCTTACCCAACATAGACCAGCTGATTGATGCCACTTCAGGATATGGAATGCTAAGTTTCATGGACGCTTTCTCGGGGTATCACCAAATCTCGATGCATAAGGGGGATATCCCGAAGACTAGCTTCATCACTCATCGGGCAATATACGCGTATCGGAAGATGACCTTCGGACTGCTGAACGCAGGGGCAACCTACCAACGGATGATGAACTTCGTATTCAGAAAACAGCTGGGGTGGAGTATGGAAGTGTACGTGGACGACATGATCGTCAAAAGCATGTCAGTCCGGGATCATCTGGAGGATTTAGCAGACTGCTTCAAGACGGTAAAACAACATAATCTGAGGCTAAACCCGACCAAATGTACCTTCGGATTGGGTTCAGGGAAATTTCTGGGATATCTGGTCAGTAAAAGGGGAATCGAAGCCAATCCAGAAAAAATCTTGGCGATCTTAGACATGAAATCTCCAAAGACATACAAAGATGTCCAGAGGCTAACGGGGCGAATCGCGGCACATCGGAGATTCATGTCAAGGTAAGCTGAAAGGTGCCTCCCCTTTTTCGACACTCTCAAGGGTCCGAAAAATGACAAAAGCTTCCAGTGGTCTTCGGAATGCGAAGACGCGTTCCAAGAGATCAAAAGGTATTTGGGTTCGGCACCATTGTTAATGAAACCGGTTGCCTCTGAATCTTTATACTTATACTTAGCTGCCAGCCCGATGGCAGTAGGGGCGGCACTGGTGAGGGATAAGGGAGGTAAGCAGTTTCCGGTGTACTACGTCAGCCATGTTCTCAGGGACGCAGAAACGAGATACCCGAACCTGGAAAAGTTCGCCTACGCCCTCATAATTTCTAGCAGGAAACTCAGGCACTATTTCCAGGGTCGGGTGATAGTGGTCTACATGAATCAACCTTTGAAAAAGATTCTGTATAAACCCAAGGTGTTAGGTTGGTTGGCCGCGTGGGCGATGGAATTAACACAATTTGCTATAGAGTATCATCCCCGAACGGCAATCAAAGGGCAGGCGCTGGCAGATTTTGTAGTAGAGTGCTCTTTCACAGAGCCGGAGATGAACATAGTGGCCGAAGCACAACCGGATCAGACCTCGTGGAATTTATACGTGGATGGGTCGTCAACTTCAGACGTCAGTGGAGCAGGGGTCATTCTGACAAGTCCAGAAGGGTTCAAGGTCCAACAAGCTATTCGGTTCGGCTTCAAGGCCACGAACAACGAAGCAGAATACGAGGCTATCTTAGCAGGGATACGATTAGCCCGAAGCCTAGAAGTACAAAGGTTGATCATCTACAGTGACTCACAGCTGGTGGTCAAGCAGCTATCGGGAGAGTACGAAGCTCGGGGGGCAAGGATGACCAAATATCTGGCCGAGTTAAAAGATAATCTCACATACTTCGCATCGCACATCTGTTTGGGGGTGGATCGATCAGACAACACCATAGCAGATGCCTTCTCACGATTGGCAACTACCGAAGCTAGCTCTTTCGATGGATCTGTGTACTTAGAGGTTTTGGAAAAACCCAGTATCCCGAAGATAGAAGTCTTAGCTTTGGACCAACTCAATTGCTGGCTCACCCCTTATATCTCATATTTGGCCGATGGGACCCTACCTTCGGACCGAATTCTAGCCCGGCAAGTCAAACATCGAAGCTCGAACTTCGTCCTCATAGATGGAGATCTTTACCGAAGAGCCTTTAGCTCTCCACTACTCAAATGCTTGACTCCCTCAGAAGCAGACTACACACTTCGAGAGGTGCACGAGGGGGTCTGTGGGGATCACATGGGAGCAAAATCGCTGGCACATAAAATTTTGAGGCAGGGATATTACTGGCCGACTATCTATATTGAAGCAAAGGAATTTGTCAGGAGGTGCTCCAAGTGCCAGCTGAACAGCAACATCCCACATCAACCTCCAAAAGAGCTGTACTCGGTCCTATCTCTAATTCCCTTTGCTGTATGGGGAATTGACATCCTGGGCCCTCTACCAAAAGCTAAGGGACAGGTTAGCTTTGTGATCGTGGCCATAGATTACATTACGAAGTGGGTCGAGGCCAAGCCACTGCAAAAGATAACCGAGCAGGAGTGTTTAAAGTTTGCCAAAGAAGGAATAGTCTACCGGTTCGGCATCCCGATGGCAATAGTCTCAGACAATGGCAGATAGTTCGTCGGGTCAAAATTTGAGGGCTTTCTGAAGGAGTTAGGGATCCAACACCGAAAGACTTCGGTTGCCCACCCTCAGTCGAACGGTCATGTGGAAGTAACCAATCGAACCCTACTCAATGGGATAAAGCGTAGGCTGGATGAATTAAAGGGTCGGTGGCCCGAAGAGCTGTTATCTGTTTGATGGTCGTACCGAACTACCCCAAGAACTACAACTGGGGACTCTCCATTCAAACTGGCATTTGGGACCGATGCTCTAATTCCTGTTGAGATCGGATCACCCATCCTTCGGGTCAGCCAATATAAAGAGTTATACAATAATGATGGCTTGAGAACAAATCTGGATTTGCTAGATGAAGTTCGGAATTCGGCTATGATGAGGTTGGCAATCTATCAGCAACGGACCGCCAGACACTATAATCAGAAGGTGAAGTCTAGGAGGTTTGCAGTAGGAGATTTAGTCCTCTTGGAGTCAGAGGCTTCAACCCCCCAGAACACCGGCAAGTTAATGCCTAACTGGGAGGGACCTTACGAAGTGAATGGAGTGCAGAAGCCAGAAACGTACCGGCTTCGAGCAATGAACGGTTCGGAGGTAAAGAATACATGGCATGATGGAAAACTTAAAAAATTTTACCAGTAATAATTGTGTTATTCTTACTTTTACCTATGTAACCGATTCAAGTTAAATGATATAAATGAAAGTTCTTATTTCTGTCAATGTTTAACTTCATCTATATTCATGTGTTCCATTACTACTCGAACAGACGCGATTCGGGCACCACTCGATCAAGAGGTTCGAAGAGACACCACTGATCGATATAAGTCCCGAGCATAACTGACCGAGAGTCCAATACGTCCTTAAAGAACAGATCTCAGGTACTATCCGATCAAGAGGTTCGAAAAGATACCACTGATCGAGATAAGTCCCGGGTATAACTGTCGGACCCTTCAGTATCAGATAAACTCTAAGGGAAATCCGATTAGAAAGTTCGGATGAACATAACTGATCGAGATTAGTTCTAAGTAAAACTGACAACAAACATTCATGGGCCAAAAACTGTATCTTGTTTATACTTACAAATTCTTTTTACAACCCGATCGCTTACGATTCGGGCAAAAGTACAAAAAAAATAAAAAAAATCCTACATATCTATTCGGCAGGAGGATCGTCTTCATCCTCGTCGTCCGAAGAGTCAAAGATCGAGGAATCGAGCCCAGCAGCCATCAGCTTGGCCTTAGCCTTTTCCCGATAAGTCTCATACCCTTCACCAAATTGGGCTAGGACTTTATCGTTCAAAGCTTCGGACTCTTCATATTCGGCGATGGCCTGCTGTCGGGCCTCGGCAACTTTTTCAGGGAATGCATCGACTGTAGCGGTTAAAGCGTTGTTATCCTTAATCAGGTACATCAGCTTGTCGTGCATCCCGGAGAATTTGAGTGTAATACTGTCAATAGTATTCTCCCGATCCTTGACCTCCTGAAGCAGACGATCCCTCTCTGCCAGAAGCGAGCTGTGCTCCCCCTCCAGCTCCTTGACCCGGTCCTCGGCTAGGACCGCCCGGACTTGTGTTTCCACAAGGGAATCTTGTTCCTTCTTCAGCTCGAACCGCAGCCCCCAAACATCAGCCTCAAGCAGCTCTATCTCCGTCCCTAGCTGAATCTCTTTCTTTGTAGATCTGGCAAGGGGAGGGATGGCTCGGGCTAGGATGGCGTTTGCCTGCAGTGAACATATACATCAGTACAAGAAGTAAGAGTTATACTTATTAGCAGCAATTAGATCAACAAAGAAGAGAATTGCCTGGGTCTGAGCTCGAATGTAGGCCACCAAGAACTGATCCGATGAATACCCTTTAAATCGCTCGTCATCACCGGGGAGTTTGAAGTGATCAAAGAGGGTGAAAGGGAAGACATCTGACGGGCTCTTGGGCCAACAAGTGGTCGGTGATCCTTGGGAGGAGCTGGGCCCGGAAGGAGGGGTGGTAGCATGATCCGGACCAGGGGCCACCATCTGACCGGCCGGATGATCGAGATCCTCCGACAACCCGGACCGGGGTTCGGGAGGAACATCTTCAGCTTCCTCCGAATCCTCGATCACCTCGGTCGGAGGAGGAGGTGGTAGTAGAGACGGCTTCGGCATGGGGGGTGGAAGAATTTTTACAGGCGCCTTGATGGCCGGTTTGGAGGGCTTCTTGGATTTCTTCATTAAAGCTGCCTTCTCCGCGCGGCTCATCTTCAGAGCCCCTTTTTGTGTCTTCGGGGGCTCGGGCCCCGAGGTGGATCCCAGTGACAGCTCACTGATCGGAACCGTATCCTCCTCAGCGGCATCGTCGGTCACGAGGGGTCGGACGAACCCAGAAGTAATGGTAGTAGGGATGAAGGAGTCGGTGACGCCCTCGGGCTTGAAAATGGTCACTGCACGAAGAAAAAGGAATTAGGGCCCGTAATGCCTAACAAAAAAGGAGATAAAATATAGAAAAACAGAAGGTACTCACAGCCGTGTTTGTACAACCAGGATTCGTCCATTAGAAGCCCCACGTTCCACTCAGTTTTCTTCCATTGGGCGTAGAATGTCTTGAAGGCCTCTGCCCGACCCGTCGGGAACTTAGAAATTTTGGCCACCTGGTCGGCTGGATGGGCCCAGGATGGAAGGAGTTGGAGGTCGGATCCTTTGGCGTAGAACCACTGTTCATGCCATCCCTTGTTGCTGGAAGGGGTCTTGATCGGGACTGTGCGGTTGGGGCATTCGGTGAGTTGCCGAAAGACCGGGCTCTTTCGACCCTCCAAGGATGAACAGAGCAAAGAAAAGGTCGAGCCCGGGAGTGAGGCCCACCTCTTGACAGGTGGCAATGAAAGAGACCAGTTGGATATACGAGTTCGGCACGAGTTGTGCGAACCCGATTCCCACGAAGGTCAAAAAGGAAGAGATGAAGTCATGCAGCGGGAATCGAACCCCGTACTTCAAGACGTATAGGGGAACGGCCACCCATTCATCTTTGGGCCTCCAGAACATCTTCTCTTCGGGCTGAGGGATCCTGAGTTGGTATTCTTCGGGTATTTTGAAGAGAGTTCGGATATCGGAGATTTGGGATGATGTGAGGGTAGAGCGAGTATGGAGGTGAGAGAACTCCTCGGAGGAGCGGTAGGCGTCTCGAATCCTAGACTCAGATTCTATCGAACCAGGAAGGGTCAAAGGAGTAGTGTCAGTGGGGGTATCCGGCAGTATGACCTCCAGGATGTCGCCGGCGGTGACAGTGGTAGGCTCAGCGACTGGAATACGGCTGGAATCGGCCATTTTTTCAATAAAGTGATGAAAACGAGAAGCTTAGAGGAAGGAAATGAGCAACAACAACACTCAAACGATGAATGAGTAGAGGAAAATGGTGAATATGGAGGAGCAATATCTCGCCAGAAATCGCCTTGCTGGAAAAATTTGAAATCAGAGGGTTGAGAATGAAGAGTCAGTAAAGGTGATAAGGAAGGGGAAGGGGGGTTTTTATAAGGTGTACGACACGAAACCCCAGGGCGGCTAATAAATGCTTAAGGTGGGTCCAGACGTTAAAAGGCGTGCAACGTTTCAAATATCTATAACAGACCGTTGGACTTCCCTAGACATCTCATCATTAGCTGTCGTGACCTACCAAGTCTCTAATCATAAATATGTTATAACCAGAGACTGGGGGAGCAATGTTCGGGAGCGTTTTACCGACCTTCATTTGGGCCCAAGGCTTTCTGTCGGAAGGGTTTGAGAGACCGATGGGTTGAAGCTCATAAAGATGTTGGAGGTGTTCGGGTCGGCATCTGAGTCCTTCTGGGTCAGGGTCGAACCCAGTCTTGTGATGATTTGGGGTCGAGTCTTCGAGTCCTTGGGGCCGAAGCCCAGACCAGATTATAGGACCGATTGGGCCTGCACAGTGGGCTCTCCTACGTGCAGAGTCCGGGTACCTATTCATACGCATATAAGGTAACTCCAAAGGTAGTGATAAGATTGGATTCTACTTCCACCTTTTAAGGAGATTGTGTTGGACCCAAGTTATGGTAACTACCATGCACTAGGAGTCCTAATCCGACTGAGAGAAGGATTCTAAGGTGGTGAGCTCTATAAATACAAGGCCTAGGTTAACATTATGAGGTAATACCTACTTTTGAGCACTAAATACATAGCCTCCATTGTTTATCCTTGTAACGGCCTGTACTCATTCTCACACCGGAGCTATCCCCCGGCGGCACAAGCCGTCAAGCTTCTGTGTGATCTGTTACTGTGCAGGTTCTAGCGCGTGGATTCTGTGATTGGACGCGCCGGCGAAACTTGGCGTTAACACTAAGTAATTGAAGGATTCTTTTATAGAATAAAATTATTGCAGAATAATAAGTTTACATATGGTTCTACAACACTAACTATATATTAGTTATTTTTAGTATAGTTAATAATTTTACAACTTAACTTATTAATTGCATATAACTTAATTTGGTTTTACTATTTCATAATTTATTATTAAAATTTATGATATTATGCCATCATTATATTCTGTTCAGGTAGGAAGCAAATAATTACAGGAATCAAACCAAATGCCATGTATAACAAAAAGAGTACTCTTACAATGTTTGAGTTTTTTTGGTAGTTATTTAGATTTCTTTAAAATAAATAAAATAAAATTAGGTAGATTTTAAAAAGTCTTTTAATAGTAGTTAAATTCTAAGCCTAAAATTGGTGATCCTTCAAATTAAAAGTGTTTCAATAATAATTAAATTTTTGGCATAAAATTAGTGAGTCTTCAAAAAGTATTTTAGTAATATATAGTTAAACTGTAGTTCTATACCAAAAATAAAGGACCAAAAAATTAAGATGCATATAGAAAAGTTAAAAATATGATTACAAATCAGCGATCAACCCATAAATTTTTAAGGAGGCTGTTAACGCCAGGATCTTCTGCCACGTCCTAATCACGTAAGACGCCCTGATCCTGTACAGTAAACACGAAAAACACCACAAGCTTGACGGCCGGACGACCGAACCGCCGGGGGATAGCTCAGGCGTGAGAGTAAGTAAACGTGTTCACAAGGTTAACAATGGAGGAATGTAATGTCTAGTGTATTGAGAGAGATAATAGTTCTGTTGTGTGTGTGAATATGAAGACTTACCTCTTTGTGAAGACTTCCTTGCTAGGTTATACTCTCTTTGCCCGGATTACTGTGCCACCCACAGCTATCTGACACAGCCCCCTGATCTGATGGGTTCTGCCGACTGCATGTAGTCTATCTACTACTTTTGATCACTGTTTCTATTGTCGGCCGTCTATGATCCCATCCACATTAATGCATGACAGGTGCCTTAGTCAACTGTTATACTTTTTCATCATTACAAGTCAAAGATAGAGATATTAAAATATCTAACGGGTCGATCCACTGATTTGGTCCGATACTATAAGGACTTAACAAAGATAATAAATTGACTAAGCCCAATAATGTCAACACCTAATAGTGAGGACCCAGTGGACTAACTGAATAAGTAGGCCCAATCCATTTGGCCCAATAGGAGAAATATCACGACCCAACATTGCCCCCTAATTTTTTTATTAAACAGGAGGTTTAATAGGAAACTATAAATGGCATCGGTTCAGGACAAAAGGAATTATAATAAGATCAATAAAGGCCCAAAATACGATTTACCGAAATCTATCTGGTGAACATCAAATAGCAGCATAAATTAAGATCGAAAGTCCAACTGAAGAGCCTGCTCCAGCTGAACATACAACAACAAATATTTTACCGCCTCCCGAACAACTCAGATATTTGCCACAAAAACCATTTTCTTATGAAACTAGGCCCGAAGTTGTGGCGACAACGATGATCATCGGTTCGATAATAATTCTATCATGGAACTGATGGATGAAGGAGTGAAATATCGGACTAAAGGAATTCGACAGTATTGATTTATTCATTCACTTCGCTGCCCATCAATTTAAAATGATTGACTAATAATGGTCATCTGCAGGCAAACGCTAATTCGTGTGTCTCCGTCTCAAATACAATGAAGCCAAAAAGGATACTGAAGAGAATACCGAAGAGAATGCCGAAGGGAATCCGAAGAGAATGCTGAAGGGAATTCGAAGAGAATACCGAAGGGAATCCGAAGAGAATGCCAAAGCCGAAGGGACAACGCCATCCGAAAGTCTGTGTTGGCAAAAGAAAGAAGCAACCTTGACATTGTTCTTCTCAATAATGAATGACTTTGGAAGGATCTCGACAAGGTCAAAAAAGAGTTGGAGACGACTAGGGCCACACATCGAGTCATCACAGATATAAATGTCAATCTGTCAAGCCAAATGATCAAAGCTCCTGGTACATCATCAGAAACTCGAAGAAGAGCTCAAAAAGCTTCGGGCCCTTAAGAATTTGAGTCCGCCACTGACCGAAGACCTTCATAAGAAATCCAAGTAGCATATAGAAAATCCGCCGATCTGGACGATAAGATTGACCAGATGCAATGCTGAAGTAGATGAAATCTGCTGAAGTAAAGGAAAGAAAAAGCTCGGGCCAAGGTAGATCCATCTCTTTTAGACTCTTCAGATGGTGACGATGACAAGGAAGAAGCCTGAAGATGACCTCTCCTTATCCTTAGCTGTAGAACTTTCTGTAAAAATTCTAATTTTTATGTGAACAGTTAATATTTAATGAAATATAAACGTCATGCCTTATTATTTCTTGTCAATAATTCAGTATTAATTAATTTGTATGAACTTAACTTAGGGCAATAATTAGATAAGGCATATAACAGTTAAGAATGAAATGAAGTGAACTAAATTTAATGGACAGAATTTAATGAACAAAATTGAATGAACTGAACTCAACACTTGAACAAAATAAAGTAAATGTATACTTATCATTTTCGAAGTGTGAGATCGGTCATGTATGAGGTGAATTCGGCTGATCCTCTTTGCACCATCAAGATCTTGCTTACCACTCGGGGTAGAACAAGTATATAAGGATCAAGATATAAGGACCAAGATATAAGGATCAAAATATAAGGATCAAGATATAAGGATCACGATATAAGGATAAAGATATAAGGATCACGATATAAGGACCATTGATTTTACCGCCCCCAGTAAAAACAATATAGGATCATAGGATTTGTCTGCCACGCGGGGCAACAAATAAATGGGCTGCCATCAAATGACCAGCGAGTCCTACCATACCTCCTTACTTCATCGGACCATAGAACAAATAGGACCAGGATCAATAGTGACCATTGACTTACCACCCTTGGTAAAATGAATATAGGATCATAAGGACCTTTGTCTACCACTCGGGGTAGAACAACAAATGGGCTGCCATCGAATGGCCAGCGAGTCCTACCATATCTCCTTACACCATAGTGACCATAGAACAAATAGGACCAGGATCAATTGTGAAAAAGTGAGTGTGGATGAGCCACCGAAGTCTTTCTGTGCTGAATCCCAAGTTCTTTCAAGAATATCCTTGCCGAAGTGCTTTGTAGGTCAACAACTTCGGGCCAAATAATCGCCACAGATGTTTTTTTGAATTTCCCGAAGAACATTCTTTGCTTCGGATGGAACCAAATGTTTGAGCAATGATGACGAAAAAGATCTTTCGATAAAGATTCTCATCAATGAGAGAAAAATTGACACTCTTGCAGTTGGTCTACTTTGCCAGCATCTGATCCGAAGGAAAGACGCCATATGCCATCAAAGTTATAAGCATCCGTAGTATCCAACTTCGATAATGCATCATCAATGGAATTATTATTGTGATTGACCCCTTGATAGCCTGATGTACTGATGTACGAAATAAAATATCCATCTGCATACAATGTCCACGAACTCTGTTTCTGCTGAAGAACTGCAACGGCTTTGTCGGACTCCCCAGCTTCTCTTTAACTATTATCAGCTTCAGAAAAGAATTGCCCGACCACAATGTCAACCGATCTTGGAAATATTTGCCGAAGTGTTCGGATTTCTAGGAGTGCGGCTTATAGATCTGCTTTGGCGACAAGTCATTTGCTGTGGCGAGAACAGTCAAGGCAGAGTGCCTTTTTTACATTCTCGGGGGAATATCCTCCTGTGCTGCTCCTTTGTCTGCTGCGACCATAATCCCAAGAACTGATAGGGTGAGATACCCACTTCGGGTAATCAGGAAAATGGCTGTTGGGTCTTTATCTACTATGCTTCTACCATAATCCCGAAGACTAATAGGGCGGAGTACCCTCTTCGGTCAATTAGGAAAATGGCTGTTGGGTCTTCATCTACTCTACTTCGACCATAATCCCGAAGACCAATATGGTGGAATAACCTCTTCGGTCAATCAGGAAAATGGCTGTTGGGTCTTCTTTGGTCATGAGGATCACCTTGAGACATGTCCTAAAAGTGTATAGACTGCTTTCCAATTCACGATTGTCCATCTTTAGGCGTACCACATCTTTCAGACTGGACATAATTGAATGCTTTGTCCCTCAGCTTGGCAATCCGAAGAATCGGCACAACTATATTCTTGCTCTGCTCAGCTACCTCCTCGCTCCGCTCCAAGAGAACCTCCAAAGCTCTATCTGCTTCGTCCACCATCTTCATTAGCCTGACCACTTCGGTGCCGAGTTCTAGGCGGGGTGCCTTTTACTTGCATTCGGCCATGATCATGCTCTTTGTCAGCAACTAAGACCAACCATCTTCGGGCTTCGCCGTGGGATTTCGAACGAGAACCCCCTGATTTGTGCCATAACTTCCGATGTAGAACAACTGGAAACATTGTAATTGATAGCTCAAGAACACTAGAAAATAGCCCTCCTTCTAGCGCCAATGTTAACGCCAGGATCTTCTGCCACGTCCCAATCACGTAAGACGCCTTGATCCTGCACAGTAACACAAGCTTGACGGCCGGACCGCCGGGGGATAGCTCAGGCGTGAGAGTGAGTAAACGTGTTCACAAGGTTAACAATGGAGGAATGTAATTTCTAGTGTATTGAGAGAGATAATATGTGACACCCCCAAAATAGGTATACATCACCCATTCTGAGTTGTCAACACACGGTTCAAAAACAACTACAACTTTATTATTACAACATGTAAACTATGAGTTTAAATACAAATATTGCCATCAAGACAATATCTACATACAAATAAGTCCCCATCATAATTATTGATACATTATTTTACAAAAATGGTGAGGACTACTAAATAACTCTCCCTAGAACCTTCATTCCATACCCCGACTCGTACTCGCTATATTCTCGCCTCCTGAGAAGAAAAATGGAACAAAAAGGAAAAAGGGTGAGCTCAACTAGCCCAGTAAAGAATATTATGACTAAGATAATATACAAAAAATTATCGTTAGTCTTCAACAGGGAAAAAATCTGATAGAATACAATAGACAACAAATGTTAAATCAATATTTGCAGCGGAAAATATTAATTCATAGAAGAGTTACGTAGAGAATGAAATCTACTAATATCTATGAATTTAACAGTCCATCATCAATATTTTTATCCCTGTAACACCAATCAATATATATCTGGAATCATATATTCATCCTTGCACTACAGGCCAAGGACATTCATCAGTTGGTCATGTTCATCTAAACACCTGTTCATCTTTGCACTACGGGCCAAAGATATTCATCAGATATCATTCATCTTTGCACTACAGGCCAAAGATATTCATCATAAATCATTCATCTTTGCACTACAGGCCAAAGATATTCAATAATATCATCATTTAAGACTGAGGATAATGAAAAATATTTTTAAAGAAACGAATCCAGTGAAACAAAATGACAAAGATTAAGGATTAAGGATTAAGGACTCGTACTTTATTTTATTCACGACCAAAAATACCTCAAAAATAATCATAGTGGTGTAAAATTCAAGAATGATCAAAACATGGATACAATCAAAACTAGTATCCGAAATAGATATTTTAGACAAAAAGAAGAAATTTCATTTTTCGGTGAATAGTGCCGTATTTGTGAGTAGTATCGTATACGTGAATAGTGTCGTATACGTGAATAATAACTCCGACACCAAAAGATAGTAATTTCACAAAAAAAACATCCTCACGCTTCATGAATAGTACTCGTGAATAGTAACTCATGAATAGTAACTCGTGAATAGTAACTCATGAATAGTAACCCCGACATGAAAAAGTTCCAAATTTGATAAAAAGTTCAGATCAATACTTCGGCATAATGATATTAGAAGAAATAATATCATTTTAAAAAAATAATATCCCTTACCTCGGAAGATCAGTACTTCTAGTTGAAACACCGGATATAGGCTATGACCTGAACTTACTCCGTATAGCAATACTCAAAGTATACTCAAAATACTCACAAGAATACGCTCGATAATATAGAGAGAGAAAACTTCAGTTTCTGGTGTGATTTTCAATTCTAACCTAAGCACCTATTTATAGGAAATTGCTTAGAACACCAAAGCAGAAAATTTATTATAATATTAATATATTTAATAATCTTCTACGCCCACTTTGACAACTGATATCAGATCATAAAACACATGCTAGGGCTGCCCATTCAACAAAAAAAAACGTTTTTATTAATATAAATATTTAAAACTTCCAAAAATCAATTATTTCAGAGCTTTAGAACTTCAATAATTCATAATAAATAGCCCTTTTGTCAGAAAATTCGAATCTCGCGATTTTTTATAGGAAATTCAATTCTGCACAACTTTGCAGAAGGAAGTTTTTCCAAATTCCAAACAGAAATTGACCAAAATTCACAAACGGGCGATTTTACAAGCTATAATCAAATTTCAGTCAATAAATGGGGTCCACCGACATGTTTAACATGTTTTAAATATTTTTGGTAACAAAAATACTCCTCCTCCACATATACTCATATATCCCACATTCATCGTAAAAATATCACCGTTAATATATTATTAAAATAATATATTTAAATAAATTATTTTATCAGAAAAAGATAAAATATTAATTTTCAACAATTGTCACATTAAAATTTTCTCCATCTATATCCACATAAAATCAATATTTTCCTCATCATATAAATCAATAATTTAATTATTCACAAATAATATTACAGAATCACAATACTGACAACCAGGCCGTTCCCAGGAAAGAGGGGGCTTTCCAATAAGAATTTCTTCTTACTGGCGCGCAATTAGGTGACCAAACCTCTCCTTAGACAGAACTTTCTAGACATTGCCAATAATGTTATCTAATAATATTATTCAGATAATATGAATTATTGATTCGATAATGACAAATACTGTGTAATGACAATTATTGAAACAACAACAATATAAAATATCAACGCAGCAATTATTGAATCAATAAAATAAAGTAATGAACAGTAATTACTGTAACCATTATTGAGTAGTGCCTTCTTACGTAAGAGTCAATAATTGGTGCAATACCGTGTGCTACTGTGCAACAACACGTATTACCGTATTTTAACCACCGGGTATTCCAACAGTGTAAACGGTAACAACTACGCCGTTATTTTTAACAACTTATATTTGTCGTTTTCTTCCTCCAATCGCTTTCCGTTATGGGCCCACACATGGCTGCGCCGTCGTACGAATATTCCCCGACAGTACGAATATTCCACGACCAAATGAATATTCCCCGATAACAATGAATATTTTATATTATTTTGAAATATTTACGTATTTTACCCATAACTATCCACATTAATCACATCAACCCTTACTATTTCAAAATAATAATTAGAGGAAATTAAATTTCATTTATTAATTATTTGGGGTCTTACAACCTCCCCTCCTTATGAAATTTCGTCCTCGAAATTGACATACGTACCTGGTGTTTCGAAAAGGTGAGGATACCTCACTTTCATTTCTGTTTCTAACTCCCAGGTCATTTCTTCTATAGTATGATTTCTCCACAAAACTTTAACTTGTGGTATTACCTTCGTGCGTAGGACATGCTCCTTCCTATCCAAGATCTTGACAGGTACCTCCTCATACGTTAAGTCTTCGGCTATCTCTTCCGGTTCTAACTCAATGACATGGTTCGGGTCTTTCACATATTTACGAAGTAAAGATATATGAAAAACATTATGAACACGAGACATACTTGGAGGTAACGCGAGTCTATAGGCTACATTTCCTACTCGGTCAAGAATTTGAAATGGACCAATAAATCGTGGATTGAGCTTTCCTCTTTTCCCGAATCTTGTAACTCCCTTCCATGGGGCAACACGCAACAATACATGATCCCCAACACTAAATTCCACGTCCTTTCGATGAAGATCCGCATAACTCTTTTGTCGATCTTGTGCCGTTTGTATACGTTGTCGAATCATTTGGATCTTTTCAGTAGTCATACGTACTAACTCGGGTCCCAATAATGTTGCTTCACCCACCTCATTCCAACATATTGGAGAGCGACACTTTCGTCCATATAATGCTTCAAATGGAGCTACACCTATACTTGCTTGATAACTGTTGTTGTACGAGAATTCCACCAATGGTAAATACTTATCCCAACTGCCCTTGAAATCTAGGACACAGAGTCTTAATAGATCTTCAAGAGTTTGAATAGTCCTCTCTGATTGTCCGTCCGTTTGAGGATGGTATGCCGAACTGAATTGCAAATCTGTGCCCATAGCTTTTTGCAAGCTAACCCAAAATCTTGAAGTGAATCTTGGGTCACGATCCGAAACTATGGATACTGGCATGCCATGCAATCTCACAATCTCATTTACATACATTTGAGCAAGACGTTCAAGGGAATAAGTCTCCCGTATCGGCAAGAAATGAGCAGACTTGGTTAATCTATCAACAATAACCCAAATAGCATTGATGCCTTGAGAAACCGTGGGAAGACCCGTAACGAAATCCATAGTAATATGTTCCCACTTCCATTTCGGAATCTCAAGTGGTTGCAATGGTCCCTTAGGCACTTGATGCTCCGCCTTTACACGTTGACAAGTTAAACATGTTGAGATAAACTTTGCAATCTCTCTCTTCATATTGTTCCACCAAAATGTATGTCGAAGATCACGATACATTTTGGTACTTCCAGGATGGATTGCAAATGGTGTATTGTGTGCCTCCATCATGATCTTATACTTTAAATCAGAGTCGTTAGGAACACAAAGTCTGGAGTGGACTCGAAGTATTCCCTCTTCATCGATTCTCGCTTCTGGAATAGCACCTTCTTGTACTTTCTTCTTCATATGCATCAACTCCGGATCGGTGGCTTGAGCAACCTTAACTTTTTCTATTAAAGTTGGCTCTATGCGTATACTTGACATCATCGCACTCATTCCTGCATATGATCTTCTACTCAATGCGTCAGCTACCACGTTTGCTTTTCCAGGATGGTATTGAATAGTGTGGTCGTAATCTTTTAATAGCTCGAGCCAACGTCGCTGCCGCATGTTGAGTTCTTTTTGAGTGAAGAAATATTTGAGGCTTTTATGGTCTGAATATATCTCCACTTTCTCCCCATATAGATAGTGCCTCCAGATCTTTAGCGCGAAAACGACTGCTGCCAACTCTAGATCATGAGTAGGATAATTCCTCTCATACTCTTTAAGTTGTCGCGCGGCATAGGCTATGACTTTCCCATGTTGCATGAGAACACATCCTAACCCTTTACCCGAAGCATCACTATAGATAACAAATCCATCCGTACCAGATGGTATTTTTAGAACAGGTGCCGAAATAAGTCTCATCTTAAGCTCTTGGAAACTCTTCTCGCATTCTTCGCTCCAAACAAATTTTGTATCCTTCCGAGTTAGCTGGGTTAATGGAGTAGCGATTCGAGAAAACCCTTCCACGAATCTCCGATAATAACCAGCTAAGCCAAGAAAGCTACGAACTTCAGTCACCGTCTTCGGTTGCTCCCAACTCTGTATTGCTTCAATCTTCGTCGGGTCAACAGATACTCCATGTTTTGACACCACATGCCCAAGAAATGCTACTTCCTCAAGCCAGAACTCGCATTTCTTTAACTTGGCATATAGCTTGTTTTCACGAAGCCTTTGGAGTACCAGCTTCAAATGGTGCTCATGATCTTCACGGCTTTTGGAATATATGAGGATGTCATCAATAAAGACAACAACAAATTGGTCTAAATAATCCTTGAATACTCGGTTCATCATATCCATGAAAGCCGCAGGAGCATTAGTCAATCCGAAAGACATGACTAAAAATTCATAATGCCCATACCGAGTTCTGAAGGCAGTCTTTGGAATATCCTCAGTTCTAATTTTCAGCTGATGATATCCAGAACGAAGATCGATTTTTGAAAAGAATTGTGCTCCTTGTAACTGGTCAAACAAGTCATCAATACGAGGTAGAGGATATCTATTCTTGATAGTGACATGGTTCAATTCCCGATAGTTAATACAAAGTCGCATACTCCCGTCTTTCTTCTTTACGAATAAAACAGGAGCACCCCAAGGAGATGTACTAGGACGAATGAAACCGATGTCCAACAATTCCTGTAGTTGGACCTTTAACTCCTGAAGTTCAATAGGAGCCATTCGATATGGGGTTTTAGAAATGGGCTTTGTACCAGGTTCAAGATCAATAAAGAATTCAACTTCTCGTTCTGGGGGTAGACCGGGAAGTTCTTCAGGAAATACGTCAGGAAAGTCAATAACAACAGGAATATTATTCAATTTTAACGTGTCTTTATTTAAATCCATAACATGGGCTAAGAAAGCTTGACATTCGTTTTTTAATAAACGAATAGCTTTATGATTAGATATGACAGTGATTGATTTTAATGGTTTAGTTGCCTGAATTCGAACAACAGGTTGATTAGGAATATGAAAACTAATAACCTTACGAAAACAATCAATTTTGGCATGATGAGTTGTTAACCAATCAATCCCTAAAATCACATCAAAAGCAAGTATCTTTAAAGAGATAAGGTCAACAGGTAAGGTGATGGTGCCAACTTGAATCAAACAAGATTTATAAACAGTGGATGTGATGAAAGTTTCTCCTAAAGGAGTTTCCACAGATAGGTCAAAGTCTAATTTCTCCGGAGTCAAGTTTAAACGTTGAGCACAAGCAGGAGAGATAAATGAATGGGTAGCACCGGTATCAAGTAAGGTATGAACTTCGCAAGAATTTATAAATAGCTTACCCGTGATCACCTCATTTGGGTTCCTCGCATTTTGACCAGTCACAACAAACGCTCTTCCAGGAACCGTTGACTTTGACTTTTCTGGGACAGTCTTTTGAGTCATCGTCCCCGCTGGATTTGGTTTCGCTACCGTACAATCTCGAGCGATATGTCCTTCCTTTCCACAATTATAGCATAACTTGAACTGTTGTGGGCAGTTTGGACTGATATGTCCCTCTTTTCCGCATTTGTAGCATACGACCGGTGGTCGTTCCCCTCCCTTGGAACCAGTTGCTGCTGGTGCTGCCATTTTCACATTGTCATTGTTGAATCTCCTCTTTTTAAAATCTCCTCTTGACTCGCTTCTTCTATTTTTGTGGCTATAATTACCACCAGAGTGGTTACCATTTTTGTCCGTCTTTTTCTTTCTCCACTGGTTATTGTTGTTTTGCTGACTGCTATCTCCAGTATGATCCTGATTGTGGTACCTCGGTTGACCGTACTCGTTATCTCGCTCCAACAATTGAGCCCTGTTAACAACATCTGAATAGAGAGAAAATTTATGAGAGATGAGATATTGTCGTATGCCGGGTTTCAAACCTCTCAGAAACATCCGCGTCATACGTTCCTCATTCTCCACCAAATGAGGTGCAAACCTGGATAACTCTGCAAACTTTGCCTCGTACTGAGACACCGTCATGTTATTTTGTTCTAATCTGATGAACTCCACTTCCTTCATATGACGAACACTTTCAGGAAAGTATTTGTCATTAAATAGTTTTTGAAATGTCTCCCAAGACATGCTGAGTGCGGCTGGATGGGTACGCTTCACAGACTCCCACCAGTAGTCTGCCTCGCCACGGAACATAAAGGTGGCGAACGGAACCTTCTGCTCCTCCGTGCATCCCAAGACATCGAATATCTTGGTAATTTGCTTGACCCACGTTTCCGCCACGATCGGATCTGGCTTTCCTTTAAATTCTGGGGGTCCCAACTCTTTGAACTGCTTGGCTGTGACAACTCGTGAATTGCTATCATTTCCTCCTGTATTTTGAACACGAGTCTCCCTCGTCTGATTTTGCATGAACTGCAAAAAGCTTCTAAATATTGCGTCGTTCATCGTCTGATCAGTGGTGTTGTTCACAGGAGGAACATTGCCAGTCTGTTGCACGTTCTCCTCATTGGTAAGTACAGGCATCTCCACGGTCTCATTAACTCCACTGTTAACATTCTCGGTTGCCATTCTTAAATACTGCCATAAAACAATGGTTAAATAAGCAATTCAATATATCACATACTATCCCTATATACTGACCAACTAACAAATAAGCTTAGGTAGGACACACTAGCGAAGGAATTATTCGTCTCTCCCCTCCTAGTTCTATTCCCCGATCTCCGCCAGAGATCATATCCCTAAGCTCTGATACCAACTGTGACACCCCCAAAATAGGTATACATCACCCATTCTGAGTTGTCAACACACGGTTCAGAAACAACTACAACTTTATTATTACAACATGTAAACTATGAGTTTAAATACAGATATTGCCATCAAGACAATATCCACATACAAATAAGTCCCCATCATAATTATTGATACATTATTTTACAAAAATGGTGAGGACTACTAAATAACTCTCCCTAGAACCTTCATTCCATACCCCGACTCGTACTCGCTATATTCTCGCCTCCTGAGAAGAAAAATGGAACAAAAAGGAAAAAGGGTGAGCTCAACTAGCCCAGTAAAGAATATTATGACTAAGATAATATACAACAAATTATCGTTAGTCTTCAACAGGGAAAAAATCTGATAGAATACAATAGACAACAAATGTTAAATCAATATTTGCAGCGGAAAATATTAATTCATAGAAGAGTTACGTAGAGAATGAAATCTACTAATATCTATGAATTTAACAGTCCATCATCAATATTTTTATCCCTGTAACACCAATCAATATATATCTGGAATCATATATTCATCCTTGCACTACAGGTCAAGGACATTCATCAGTTGGTAATGTTCATCTAAACACCTGTTCATCTTTGCACTACGGGCCAAAGATATTCATCAGATATCATTCATCTTTGCACTACAGGCCAAAGATATTCATCATAAATCATTCATCTTTGCACTACAGGCCAAAGATATTCAATAATATCATCATTTAAGACTGAGGATAATGAAAAATATTTTTAAAGAAACGAATCCAGTGAAACAAAATGACAAAGATTAAGGATTAAGGATTAAGGACTCGTACTTTGTTTTATTCACGACCAAAAATACCTCAAAAATAATCATAGTGGTGTAAAATTCAAGAATGATCAAAACATGGATACAATCAAAACTAGTATCCGAAATAGATATTTTAGACAAAAAGAAGAAATTTCATTTTTCGGTGAATAGTGCCGTATTTGTGAGTAGTATCGTATACGTGAATAGTGTCGTATACGTGAATAATAACTCCGACACCAAAAGATAGTAATTTCACAAAAAAAAACATCCTCACGCTTCATGAATAGTACTCGTGAATAGTAACTCGTGAATAGTAACACATGAATAGTAACTCGTGAATAGTAACTCATGAATAGTAACCCCGACATAAAAAAGTTCCAAATTTGATAAAAAGTTCAGATCAATACTTCGGCATAATGATATTAGAAGAAATAATATCATTTTAAAAAAATAATATCCCTTACCTCGGAAGATCAGTACTTCTAGTTGAAACACCGGATATAGGCTATGACCTGAACTTACTCCGTATAGCAATACTCAAAGTATACTCAAAATACTCACAAGAATACGCTCGATAATATAGAGAGAGAAAACTTCAGTTTCTGGTGTGATTTTCAATTCTAACCTAAGCACCTATTTATAGGAAATTGCTTAGAACACCAAAGCAGAAAATTTATTATAATATTAATATATTTAATAATCTTCTACGCCCACTTTGACAACTGATATCAGATCATAAAACACATGCTAGGGCTGCCCATTCAACAAAAAAAACGTTTTTATTAATATAAATATTTAAAACTTCCAAAAATCAATTATTTCGGAGCTTTAGAACTTCAATAATTCATAATAAATAGCCCTTTTGTCAGAAAATTCGAATCTCGCGTTTTTTTATAGGAAATTCAATTCTGCACAACTTTGCAGAAGGAAGTTTTTCCAAATTCCAAACAGAAATTGACCAAAATTCACAAACGGGCGATTTTACAAGCTATAATCAAATTTCAGTCAATAAATGGGGTTCACCGACATGTTTAACATGTTTTAAATATTTTTGGTAACAAAAATACTCCTCCTCCACATATACTCATATATCCCACATTCATCGTAAAAATATCACCGTTAATATATTATTAAAATAATATATTTAAATAAATTATTTTATCAGAAAAAGATAAAATATTAATTTTCAACAATTGTCACATTAAAATTTTCTCCATCTATATCCACATAAAATCAATATTTTCCTCATCATATAAATCAATAATTTAATTATTCACAAATAATATTACAGAATCACAATACTGACAACCAGGCCGTTCCCAGGAAAGAGGGGGCTTTCCAATAAGAATTTCTTCTTACTGGCGCGCAATTAGGTGACCAAACCTCTCCTTAGACAGAACTTTCTAGACATTGCCAATAATGTTATCTAATAATATTATTCAGATAATATGAATTATTGATTCGATAATGACAAATACTGTGTAATGACAATTATTGAAACAACAACAATATAAAATATCAACGCAGCAATTATTGAATCAATAAAATAAAGTAATGAACAGTAATTACTGTAACCATTATTGAGTAGTGCCTTCTTACGTAAGAGTCAATAATTGGTGCAATACCGTGTGCTACTGTGCAACAACACGTATTATCGTATTTTAACCACCGGGTATTCCAACAGTGTAAACGGTAACAACTACGCCGTTATTTTTAACAACTTATATTTGTCGTTTTCTTCCTCCAATCGCTTTCCGTTATGGGCCCACACATGGCTGCGCCGTCGTACGAATATTCCCCGACAGTACGAATATTCCACGACCAAACGAATATTCCCCGACAACAATGAATATTTTATATTATTTTGAAATATTTACGTATTTTACCCATAACTATCCACATTAATCACATCAACCCTTACTATTTCAAAATAATAATTAGAGGAAATTAAATTTCATTTATTAATTATTTGGGGTCTTACATAATAGTTCTGTTGTGTGTGTGAATATGAAGACGTACCTCTTTGTGAAGACTTCCTTGCTAGGTTATACTCTCTTTGCCCGGATTACTGTGCCACCCACTGCTATCTGACACAGCCCCCTGATCTGATGGGTTCTGCCGACTGCATGTAGTCTATTTACTACTTTTGATCACTGTTTCTATTACCGGTCGTCTATGATCCCATCCACATTAATGCATGGCAGGTGCCTTAGTCAACTGTTATACTTTTTCATCATTACAAGTCAAAGATAGAGATATTAAAATATCTAACGGGTCGATCCACTGATTTTGTTCGATACTATAAGGACTTAACAAAGATAATAAAGTTACTAGGCCCAATAATGTCAACACCTAATAGTGAGGACCCAGTGGACTAACTGAATAAGTAGGCCCAATCCATTCGGCCCAATAGGAGAAATATTGTAAAGTCCTCGAACCCGGATACTTGAAACCCGAACTCGGTACTTCACGATACCATTTCTATGAGCGGAATACTACTAATAATAATAACAATAATATAAAACTTAAACTTAAATTATAATTACATCAGAGTCTTTCTCCCAAGTACGTAACCTTTAATCATTCATTACATGTCATAACATATATAAATATATATATCATAGTCTTCATAATCTAAAACTATTACAAACAGTAGCATATAAAGTCATTCAGCAACTTTTCCTTTTCCTTTGTTCTTGACAGATCCTTCTGGTCCTTCACACTTAGCTGAAAACATTTAAATTAAGCAAGGATGAGCATTTGATTGCCCATCAAGTATTATATATATATAGGCTGAAAGAATTTAAATGTTTTCTTTATAATATTCTTCTAAAACTAGTCAGTAGTTGTGAAGTAATATGTACCAATAATATTAACATAACAACCCTCTTTCAAATGTTTAAAACTGTGTATTGACTATACATGAGGTTTCTGTGACATACTATGAAAATTGTTTTTTTCATTTTCGAAAAGGTTTGAACAGAAATTCATCTGTAAACCGTCATGACTTACGGGCACAGAGGGTGATCAGCCCCGTTGTACCCTGTATTGATCAATACTACATGTATAAGAACGATGTTATCGTTCACTCTGTCCGCCTTGGGCGCATAAAAATTTTCCCATTATCGGGATGTTCATACCTGTCGGGTTTTTATAACAAAGGTCTTATCTTATTCAACAATAATATATAATTCAACATATATGTATATCAAAGGTGTATCAACATGCGATTGAATACAATGATTATCCAAGTGGGGACTCTTGTATAATCATTTCTAGAAATTAACGAACAGAATATATATTCGAATTATCATATACTAACATGTTGATAATCAATGGGCGTATATAATATAATTTTAACAATCTGTACAATAATAATAATAATTCTGAACTTCTCACTTCTGTCCATTGCATAAAGAAAATGTAAAGTTAGGATACTTGCCTGATGCGCTGCTTACACTTTGCAACTTAGTTTTATCTTTTATGAAATCACCTAACATTAATCAGATTATTTTACTGATTAGTACAACATAACGTACACATAACACTGCCTATTGCAGTCAGCACATTCCCTATTCACATTATCACGCATGTTCAACAATCGTTGACTCATAATCAAACATCAACACCTTCCTAATCACATTGTCATACAACCTTAATAACCATTGAATCACAAATAAACAGTTAATTAACCAATTTATCTAAGTCTAGATTAATTTTTGATCTATGTCGGTCTACCGACAGCTTTATCGGTTAAATATCGAGGCTAAGACTCTAAACCGTATTTCAATATCCATTTGGATAACTTAAACATCAGTCGCACTATTTTTCATGGCCTTATAATAATTATTAAATAATTATTATCATTTATCATATTTTTGAAATATCAGAATCATTATTAAATGATTTAAACATTTCTATTATCATTAATATCTAAGTAATATTAAACTATTGATGAAACCATTGCCAAAATATTAAAGTTATGTATAATAACTCAAAATATTTTTAAAGTATTTATAATACCCTTAAATGATTTTTAAAACATTTAAAATCATTATTAAATAATTACCATTAATATTTAAATATTAATGAACTATTTATCCAAATATTAAAAGTCAATAATTATAACTTAAAATATTTTTAAATCATTAATATCCTTTTTAAATGATTTTTTTGAAATAAATAAAACCATTTTTAAACTATTTATTTAATATAATTATTAAATAAATTTAATATCATTAATCATTAAATATCATTAATATTAAATTATTAATAAAATATCCTTTAAATATTAAAAGTTATATTTTATAACTTAAAATATCTTTAAACACTTTATTTTTATTTAAAATGATTATTATAATATTAAAATCATTTTTAAACTAAATTATTTAATATAATTATTAAATAACTTTAATATCATTAATAATAATTAATTAATGAAATTTACCTTTAAATACTAAAAGTTATATTTTATAACTTAAAATATTTTTAAATACCTTATTATTATTTAAAATGATTTTTAATATAATAAAATCATTTTTAATTCATTTATTTAATTCATTTAATAAATAACTTAATTATCATTAATATTAATTTATTAATGAAAATTATCATATAATATTAAAAGTTATCAAAAATAACTTAAATTATTTTCTTATATCATAATATAATTTTAAATGATTTTTCATGAATAAAATCATTTTTAAATAATTTATTTAATATTATAATTAAATAAATTAATTACTTTTAATATTCCAAAAATATTAAATATTTATGAAATATATTTAAAATAATTAAAAACTAATTTTTAGAATTTAAAATAATTTTTAATAATTTATTTTGTATTTTTAATAATTAAAAACTATTTTTTTCTATTTTTTTATTAATTTCCGGAAATTTAAAAAAAATCTGTCGCTAAAGACCACCTATAGCGACAGAACCGTCGCTATAGGTGTTCTTGGTGTTCTTCAAGCAACCCAGATCTTCATCGGCAGATTACCAGGTTACTACTTTGACCATCTTTTAATGCACGATCGTAATATTTTCCGGGTATCTAATGTTATTACACATGTAGTACAAGTGTAATACTACATACACAAACCGGTTTCATGGTCATAAATCAACATATAAGATAATTATAGGTCTCCAAAAAGTCTGACAAATCTGTTCTTCATTTTCTGGGTTTTCCAGAAAATGAAGAACAGTCGATGGTACTATATTTAGATCCTTCTATCTTACGTTCTGGTTCTAGTTTGTGCAATATAATGACTCTAACATGTAGCCGAACTGGCAGGCTCAATTTCCATAACACTATATCACTTTAAAAGCATTACACGAACAATATCTGGCACGGTCAAACTATGTCAGAAACTTTGTTCATCAACCACCTGGGTTTTCCAGAAATCGCCAGAATCAAGTGGTCAACCCAAGTTTGACTGTGATTATCTTTCAACCTAGTCACGATATAAGTGTTATAATGACTTTCATGTGTACTCCATATACCAGTTTACAACATCAAAACAATAACATAACACAAATAAATAACAACAGCGAAATCCAAGCTCTGAAATAACGTTGTCAGAGTGTTCTTGGTAATCTGGGTTACCCAGATTTTCACATGATCATAGCCTGTCAACCCTGTTTGACCACTTATAACTTCTAATCTACAACAGCTATGGACCTGATTCAAGTTCCATATGCAAGATGACATAACTAGCTACATGTGTAAACATTTAAACAGCAAAATAACATAACACAATGAGATCTATAGTCTCTGACATCTGTTGTCAGAACATAAAAAAATATTTTCCAGATTTTTGAAAACATCAAATCCGAGCCTCTAGATGTTATGAATCTAACATCTAGTAACCCAGATCATCTCTAGACAACATAAACAATACATTCTAACACTTAAACACAACATCTAACAACAAATTTTGGACAGAAATTTAAGGTACGGTTTTATACCTTCTTGACCGATTTTGATTTCTATGCTTCTGATTTGTTAGGGATGGACGTGGGGCTGTCTTTAGGGACTGAAATACTTGCAATTTTCGTTGGTTTGAGAGAAAATGAGAGTTGGTTGAGTATTGATAAAAATAACTAGCAAAAAACACTTTTTCTCTCTCTCAACTTATTTATAGGCCATCAAGGTGCATGAATTGGCTGAGTTGTTGCTTGTTACTGTCATTAGAGAGCACATGGGGTTGTTGGTTTGGTGACCAACTTCACCAATTTTGTCAAAACCTATAACTAGCTTCATAAATGCTAAAAAAGGACATAATGGTCATTTATTTTCTAATTAAATGGCTAAATTGTCATTCTTGCAAACCCTTAGGGTTTAACCCTAAGGTTTAGCACAAATTAAAGGATTTTTCTACTAGGGTTTGCACAATAAATTTAATTAAATAAAATAAAATAACTAGCTTTTAGTTTCTAAATTTTGAAAATAATAACTTTGTTAATTAAAGTAAGTTTGTAATTATCTAACAAATGTTCATTAGGGTTTAGATCATATAATTATTGTTGACTTTGCTAAATTAGCAATTAGGGTTTACTCTTTCGGTTATTAGGGTTACCAAATTACAATTAGGGTTCCAATTACTAATTTAGGATTTAATAATTTAGGGTTGCTAAAATTAACAATTATAATCGTAGTACTTGTGAATTAATCACATTAATACAATAACCAACAATCTCAAACTCTAATTTTAAATTAGGTTACTAATTATAGCAATTAGGGTTTCCAGAATTTTAATTAGGGTTTACGTAATTAATACATTAATACACGATATAAATTATATTATACACTTATAAAAAAATCTCACACTCTAATTTGGATCTCAAATTAGGGTTTAACATGATTACTAGGGTTTGGTCAAAATACACCGTAATTGACCAACCATTATCAATACGGACATACCGTACATATTCATAGCACTGAAAAATCAAAATATAATTAATATTATATTATTATTCTAATACCTTGACAATAATCCAAAATTAGGGTTTGGATTCCATATCTGATTATTCTTTCATATTTAACCTTGATAATTAAGGTAAAATATTTAACTTAATAATCTATACAAAAATTCATATAATAAAATAATTATATTTATTCTAAAAATCACTTCATATATTATTTAAATAATATATGATTATATATTCATGGAAAATAATTAATAAAAACATTATTATAAAAATATACTTTATAATAATCAATAATTCTAAAATAAATCTACTTGTAAATATTCATGTAATAATTATATTTTTATTTACTACATAAATACATATACACATAATCTTGTACAAATCCTCATCCTTAAGTAAAAAAAAAATTTATACGCAAAATTTCAGATTTATTTATATAGAAAATATCGGGTTGTCACATTCACCCTCCCTTATAAGGATTCCGCCCCCGGAATCACCTCTTAAAAACCTACACATAACTGGGTACATAGCATACATATTTTTCGCAAGTAGATCTCAATCAACTTTGATCGAACTGATCTTTAACTAATCACATTAAGTTTGTCTTTCTAATTAAACGGAAATTTGATTTCTAAAAGAACTCAAATTCCTCCCTCAAAATTTTTTATAAAATAATTTACTATAAATAGAAAAATTCTAATTACGCCAATAAAAGTTATTCAAATATTACCTGGAACTGCATTGTCAGCTGCCACCTTGTCTTGGACCGTCATGTTGAAGACCCTTGATGTTGACTTTGTTGGTTTGTTTGATGATGTCCGTCCCGTGATTGCTAATGTTCCACTACCCTTACCAGTATTCTCCTTTCCTGCCTCCACCCTCCTATTCGGACAATCCTTAACCCTATGTTCCAATGATCCACAAATAAAACAACCACTATTCATTCTAGGATTGGGGCAGTTGGGAGAGATATGGGCCCTTCTGCCCGCATTTATAACACACAAATTTTCCTTTTAAACATTCTCCTGAGTGGTTCTTTCCACACATTTTACACTGAATCCCTTGCTTCTTAATTCCTTCTTGCTTTCACCTGTACGTTTCCAAAATAGTTTCCCTTCCTTTTTCCATCTACACTCCTGCTTCCATTATTAGTCCTCATTTTCTCAGCTCCCTCGACCTTGCCCTTGTTCTTCTTCTCCTTATTGTAGAGGCTCATAGCCTCACTTCCCTCCTCCGCAATTATCGCCTTCTCCAAGAGTGCTGCAAATATTGGAATCTGCAACACTGCCACCTTATTATAGAGCCAAGGTTTTAATCCCAGCTCAAATCTCCTAGCCTTCCTAGCCTCCGTATCAACTTGATGCGGAGCAAACCTAGCTAACTCATTGAATTTCGCGGCATATTCTGCCACTGACATATCCCCTTGTTTCAACTCTAAAAATTTTATCTCCATTCTAGACTGCATACTGGCTGAAAAATAGTTCTCGAAAAATAAAGTCTTAAATCTATCCCACGCTACCACACCTGCTCCTGCCCTCACCTGATTCGCTTTCCACCAGAAATTTGCCTCACCCTTCATCATATAGGTGGCAAAAGAGGTCTTTTGCCCCTCAGCTACCCTAGCTATTATAAACGCCTTCTCAATTCCCTTAACCCAAGTTTGGGCTTCTACAGGGTCAGTCGTACCTTTAAATTCTGGCGGTCTTACAGCCTTAAAATCTTTGAAATTCGCCAAGTGATTATCCGGCTAGGTTTCTTTGTTGCATAGCCTGGGCTACCATATTCGCAAAATGCTGCATCGGGTCTGCTTGTTGTTGTCCTTCAACGTTGTTGACAGACTCTTCTGCCCTTTGATTCCGAGTTTGACGTCTTGGCGGCATTATCTGGTTAAGTAAAAACCATAAATTAACTTACATTCTAAACCTTATCATATAAGTTTAAACTTATTAAACTTGTTTCATAACTCAAACTTTGATTCATATTCATTCATTGCTTTCAAAATATTTTACATATCATAGCACATAGTACTTTAAACATCAGTTATCCCATTGTGACTACAAAAGTAGGAATTTACATCACCACTTGCACCAAAAGTTTTAGCATAATGCATTACACAGACATACTAAGCATACATATAATATTAAACACGCTTACACAACATAACCTATACTACCTATTTACTAAGTCTTCTTTCTTGGACAGCTTCTCGCCCGATGATCTTCCTTTCCACAGACAAAACATGCTCATCGTTTATAGTCAGGACAATACAGAGTAGTATGCCCTTCATAGCCGCAAAGATAACATATTCTTTTCTATTTCTTCTTCCCAGGTTTTCCTAAATCATGGTCTTCTACCTTCCTTTTTCCCTTATCTTTTGGAGCTGCAAACGAAGTGTTGCTTGAGGCTCCCATCTGATTGATTTGGATTTGAAGCTTATCCTGCTCTTCCATTGATTCTATTAACGCTTGACGCAATTGACTGTTAAGCAGTTTTTCTGTCTTCCACAACCCTTCTAGAGAAGAAACCTTGTTCCTCAATTCCTGCATCTCCATTGATGCTTCACCAGCTTCAGCTTTAGAGTCTGAATCATTATCTGTCAGATCCACTATTTCTGGATCTGGTACTATGTTTTCCACGATAACCACCTCGTCCGAGTTGGCTTCATTATGAGCTTCTATTTCCGCTATTGGCTTCGATATTAGCTCCTTCTTTACGACCCGTGGGTATCCTAGTTCTTTTTCACCTGACATCTACACACAGCAATTATCCTGATTAGCATATAATATATACACATAACACATAAAGGTTTTATATAAGTTATCTTTTAGTTTATTTAACGATGAATTTATCCGATTCATCTTTATTTAAACTCTATATGAGTTATTTATATTTTCAACGTTTCCCTCTGTTCTAAGGTTATAGCCTAAGGTCTAACCCACCTAAGGTTTCTAACCCTATAGCTCTGATACCATCCTGTAAAGTCCCCGAACCCGGATACTTGAAATCCGAACTCGGTACTTCACGATACCATTTCTATGAGCGGAATACTACTAATAATAATAACAATAATATAAAACTTAATCTTAAATTATAATTACATCAGAGTCTTTCTCCCAAGTACGTAACCTTTAATCATTCATTACATATCATAACATATATAAATATATATATCATAGTCTTCATAATCTAAAACTATTACAAACAGTAGCATATAAAGTCATTCAGCAACTTTCCCTTTTCCTTTGTTCTTGACAGATCCTTCTGGTCCTTCACACTTAGCTGAAAACATTTAAATTAAGCAAGGATGAGCATTTGATTGCCCAGCAAGTATTATATATATATAGGCTGAAAAAATTTAAATGTTTTCTTTATAATATTCTTCTACAACTAGTCAGTAGTTGTGAAGTAATCTGTACCAATAATATTAACATAACAATCCTCTTTCAAATGTTTAAAACTGTGTATTGACTATACATGAGGTTTCTGTGACATACTATGAACATTGTTTTTTTCATTTTTGAAAAGGTTTGAACTGAAATTCATCTGTAAACCGCCATGACTTACGGGCACGGAGGGTGATCAGCCCCGTTGTACCCTGTATTTATCAATACTACATGTATAAGAACGATGTTATCGTTCATTCTATCCGCCTTGGGCGCATAAAAATTTTCCCATTATCGGGATGTTCATACCTGTCGGGTTTTTATAACAAAGGTCTTATCTTATTCAATAATAATATATAATTCAACATATATGTATATCAAAGGTATATCAACATGCGATTGAATACAATGATTATCCAAGTGGGGACTCTTGTATAATCATTTCTAGAAATTAACGAACAGAATATATATTCGAATTATCATATACTAACATGTTGATAATCAATGGGCGTATATAATATAATTTTAATAATCTGTACAATAATAACAATAATTCTAAACTTCTCACTTCTGTCCATTGCATAAAAAAAATGCAAAGTTAGGATACTTGCCTGATGCGCTGCTTACACTTTGCAACTTAGTTTTATCTTTTATGAAATCACCTAACATTAATCAGATTATTTTACTGATTAGTACAACATAACGTACACATAACACTGCCTATTGCAGTCAGCACATTCCCTATTCACATTATCACGCATGTTCAACAATCGTTGACTCATAATCAAACATCAACACCTTCCTAATCACATTGTCATACAACCTTAATAACCATTGAATCACAAATAAACAGTTAATTAACCAATTTATCTAAGTCTAGATCAATTTCTGATCTATGTCGGTCTACCGACAGCTTTATCGGTTAAATATCGAGGCTAAGACTCTAAACCGTATTTCAATATCCATTTGGATAACTTAAACATCAGTCGCACTATTTTTCATGGCCTTATAATAATTATTATCATTTATCATATTTTTGAAATATCAGAATCATTATTAAATGATTTAAACATTTCTATTATCATTAATATCTAAGTAATATCATTAATATTAATTTATTATTGAAAATTACACATAATATTAAAAGTTATCAAAAATAACTTAAATTATTTTCTTATATCATAATATAATTTTAAATGATTTTTCATGAATTAAAATCATTTTTAAATAATTTATTTAATATTATAATTAAATAAATTAATTACTTTTAATATTCCAAAAATATTAAATATTTATGAAATATATTTAAAATAATTAAAAACTAATTTTCAGAATTTAAAATAATTTTTAATAATTTATTTTATATTTTTAATAATTAAAAACTATTTTTTTCTATTTTTTTATTAATTTCCGAAAATTTTAAAAAAATCTGTCGCTAAAGACCACCTATAGCGACAGAACCGTCGCTATAGGTGTTCTTGGTGTTCTTCAAGCAACCCAGATCTTCATCGGCAGATTACCAGGTTACTACTTTGACCATCTTTTAATGCACGGTCATAATATTTTCTGGGTATCTAATGTTATTACACATGTCGTACAAGTGTAATACTACATACACAAACCGGTTTCATGGTCATAAATCAACATATAAGATAATTATAGGTCTCCAAAAAGTCTGACAAATCTGTTCTTCATTTTCTGGGTTTTCCAGAAAATGAAGAACAATCGATGGTACTATATTTAGATCCTTCTATCTTATGTTCTGGTTCTAGTTTGTGCAATATAATGACTCTAACATGTATCCGAACTGTCAGGCTCAATTTCCATAACACTATATCACTTTAAAAGCATTACACGAACAAGATCTGGCACGGTCAAACCATGTCAGAAACCTTGTTCATCAACCACCTGGGTTTTCCAGAAATCGCCAGAATCAAGTGGTCAACCCAAGTTTGACTGTGATTATCTTTCACCCTAGTCACGATATAAGTGTTATAATGACTTTCATGTGTACTCCATATACCAGTTTACAACATCAAAACAATAACATAACACAAATAAATAACAACAGCGAAATCCAAGCTCTGAAATAACGTTGTCAGAGTGTTCTTGGTAATCTGGGTTACCCAGATTTTCACATGATCATGGCCGGTCAACCCTGTTTGACCACTTATAACTTCTAATCTACAACAGCTATGGACCTGATTCAAGTTCCATATGCAAGATGACATAACTAGCTACATGTGTAAACATTTAAACAGCAAAATAACATAACACAATGAGATCTATAGTCTCTGACATCTGTTATCAGAACATAAAAAAATATTTTCCAGATTTTTGAAAACATCAAATCCGAGCCTCTAGATGTTATGGATCTAACATCTAGCAACCCAGATCATATCTAGACAACATAAACAATATATTCTAACACTTAAACACAACATCTAACAACAAATTTTGGACAGAAATTCAAGGTAGGGTATTATACCTTCTTGACCGATTTTGATTTTTATGCTTCTGATTTGTTAGGGATGGACGTGGGGCTGTCTTTAGGGACTGAAATACTTGCAATTTTCGTTGGTTTGAGAGAAAATGAGAGTTGGTTGAGTATTGATAAAAATAACTAGCAAAAACTACTTTTTCTCTCTCTCAACTTATTTATAAGCCATCAAGGTGCATGAATTGGCTGAGTTGTTGCTTGTTGCTGTCATTAGAGAGCACATGGGGTTGTTGGTTTGGTGACCAACTTCACCAATTTTGTCAAAACCTATAACTAGCTTCATAAATGCTAAAAAAGGACATAATGGTCATTTATTTTCTAATTAAATGGCTAAATTGTCATTCTTGCAAACCCTTAGGGTTTAACCCTAAGGTTTAGCACAAATTAAAGGATTTTTCTACTAGGGTTTGCACAATAAATTTAATTAAATAAAATAAAATAACTAGCTTTTAGTTTCTAAATTTTAAAAATAGTAACTTTGTTAATTAAAGTAAGTTTGTAATTATCTAACAAATGGACATTAGGGTTTAGATCATATAATTATTGTTGACTTTGCTAATTTAGCAATTAGGGTTTACTCTTTCGGTAATTAGGGTTACCAAATTACAATTAGGGTTCCAATTACTAATTTAGGGTTTAATAATTTAGGATTGCTAAAATTAACAATTATAATCGTAGTACTTGTGAATTAATCACATTAATACAATAACCAACAATCTCAAACTCTAATTTTAAATTAGGGATACTAATTATAGCAATTAGGGTTTCCAGAATTTTAATTAGGGTTTACCTAATTAGTACATTAATACACGATATAAATTATATTATACACTTATAAAACAATCTCACACTCTAATTTGGATCTCAAATTAGGGTTTGACATGATTACTAGGGTTTGGTCAAAATACACCGTAATTGACCAACCATTATCAATACGGACATACCGTACATATTCATAGCACTAAAAAATCAAAATATAATTAATATTATATTATTATTCTAATACCTTGACAATAATCCAAAATTAGGGTTTGGATTCCATATCTGATTATTCTTTCATATTTAACCTTGATAATTAAGGTAAAATATTTAACTTAATAATCTGTACAAAAATTCATATAATAAAATAATTATATTTATTCTAAAAATCACTTCATATATTATTTAAATAATATATGATTATATATTCATGGAAAATAATTAATAAAAACATTATTATAAAAATATACTTTATAATAATCAATAATTCTAAAATAAATCTACTTGTAAATATTCATGTAATAATTATATTTTTATTTACCACATAAATATATATACACATAATCTTGTACAAATCCTCATCCTTAAGTAAAAAAAATTTATACGCAAAATTTCATATTTATTTATATAGAAAATATCGGGTTGTCACAAATATCACGACCCAACAGAGGCAGTTGAAAGTATAAATAACAATCTAGAGCATCTTAATTTAATAATCTCTAAATAACAATCAGATTCTTCCATTATATAAAAGAGTATTATTTACAAAATTTATAAATTTCACCAATATATTTTCTTCCATATTTATCTCTAAATATTAATAAATGTAATGTAACAATATATGATTATTGAGTTCGAATTCGAATTAATTGGGTCGGATTCAAAATAATATATGAATAATATCCTCTATATATGAACATTAGTTTGCAACTCTATGTAGATTGGCCAGAGGTGCACAATAGGTTAACCTGATCTGGTCAAGTCAGGCCTTGATCATGGATCAGGCCTTGACTTTAGAACTGTCAAGCTACGCCGGGTCAGGCTTCTTCTACGAAAATATGATATATTTAGATCTGTAGGTTAGGTTAGGCCAATCCAGCCCGATCCAACACCTTTTTTAAAAAAAATAAAAAATTATGCATGTTCGGTCTGCAATGTGAATCTGAGTATGCATTATGCAAATGAAATTCTCCATTTTGGTTAAGTTCTTTACTTTGCAAAGAAATTTACATAAATTACTATAACAGAACTACTCTAATATCGTAGAGCTACTATACTATTGCAGATGCCAGATCTACTCTACTATTGTAATATCTACTATCGCAAAGCTACTATACTCTACTATCAAATTCTATTCAAAAAAAATTACCTACTAATTATGTTTATGTAATTAAATTTTAAATATTAAAAAATTTTAATCAACTAATACTAATTTAGTAATATTAAATAAACTACTTAGTAATATTAAATAAACTAACTAGTATATTAATATTAAAATTTAATCAACTAATTTTTAATGTGAAATATAAAAGATAGGCTAACTACTATATTAATTAAATATATTCACAAGAAATTAAAAATGAGTAACTAAATTTATTGATGTATTCATTAAAACTAAGTTATTACAACTTACAAATTATAATAATGAATAAGTAAAATTTATATTTTATTAAAATGATGTTCAATGGAGAATTGTGAAATTTACCCTTATATTTAATCTCTCTCCTCCCCGTCTTCTTTTTCTCTCTCCTCCCATCTTCTTCTCTATTTTTCTATCTCCTCCCCATCTTTCCTATCTTCTCTCCTCCCCATCGATCTTCTTCATGAATGAATCTTTGATTTTCACAAAATAGTTCAGATCTAAATCCTAAATATAAAATCTTCCTCATCTTCTTCATGAATGAATCTTTACTTTTTCCAAAATAGTTCGCATCTGAATTCTAAATTTGAAATCCTTCCCATCTTCTCCTCTATGTTATGTTGAATCCCACATTTGAAATTCTCTACCTTCCATAATTCCATTGAATCTACTCCATCACCACCAGGATCACCACCAACTACATGACTTTTTTCCTTAATTTGAATCTGCGCTCCGTTTAATTTGGGGAAACTGCTCTAACTAAATTTAGCAAAATAAAACTTGATTACTCCACTGATGTGTTAAAATTATGTACTGCAAGTGTACAGTATCGAATTGAAAAACTAACAAGTACAGGTCAAAACCACAGAGACTAGATTAATTTAATGTATCCTTAATATCTATTTTAGGCGAATTAGAAATAAAGATTGAAAATTGATTAACTAAAATATGAAAACTAATAATGAGAAAACAATATAGGAATCCGAATCCATTAAATAATAAATATAACATATAATTCAATCTCTTTTATTTTATAACTCAATTATGATTTTGATCTCCCTTCCCTTTAATTTAGTAATTTTATAATTAACGTGGACAAATATAGACTAAAAATTTAAGGATTAACTATAACCCATTAAACTTATTTGAGCAAGCATAGATTATGAAAAACTCATATCTTAACAATAATCTATCAAACCTTTTTATAAGAACTATAAAACGAATGTATTTTAATAACAAAACATGAATGCGAAATCAATTAAACATAAAAACATAGATAATAGAAGAGATGAAAAATGTTATCATGAATAATTATTTAATTTCATCTTCATTCTAGATATAAAAAATTAACTAGATATGAAAATAAATAAACTAACTAAAATAAATAAGAAGTAGAAGATTGAAAGTAATAAGAAAACTCCCTTTATTAACGATCCTCTAACAAACGTATAATGAAACGTAATTTAATCTACTCCTACTCCTTATCTAAAGTAATACAATACCTAATATTCCTTCTCTCTAAAATAATAGACCTATTTATAGGGAAAATAAATGTGTGCCCTAATTTAGATTCAATGAACTTGGATACTTTTGTTTCTTTTTTCCCTCTTCTTTCCTTTTTGACTTTAATCTCTATATGGTAATCCTCCAAGAGTCTTTTTCCATTTTTAAAAGTTAGATATAAATAATTTATTTGCTCCCCAAGAAAAATAAATGGTATTTCTTACAAAACAAAATAAAATGTATTAGTTAAATAAAATAAGCATATAAAATAATAAATATGAGAATATTAAAATATATTAATTATGTGTCTATCAAATACCCCCATTCCTAGTTTTTGCTCGTCCTCGAGTAAAATAAAATAAAAAAAATTATACTACCCCATTTTCGTAGGAAACATGATTGCACTTAGCATGTGCAACAAGCCTTTAAACCCCAAGGTTACCTCACGTGGACGAATTGTGTCTCGTGAGGGTTTGCAGTGAATATACCCACAAAATTCAAAAAATATTTTTGGGTTCAACAAATTATGAAATTGAAAGAAAACTTCTAAATACCCATGGACATTATACATAAGCAAGATTAAATTCAAAATCACATTTGACCTTATGAAAAATACTCAATTTTCATTTTAGACATCATCCTTCATTAAATCAATTCCATGTGACGCATGCATGTGTATATTATGCAACTCTTAGTAGGAATTTTTCCCATGAAAATCAAGTAAACTCATTTTTCTATTTCTTTTTTTCCCTTTTTTTGATTTTTTTCTTGATTTGTGCAATGTCTCATTTTCTTAGGCTTTTCAAAGTTTCTCATGTAGCGAGCGTTGAACCAATAACTCTCAAACTAGTTGACTTTAGGGTACTAGGTATAGAGACACCCCTAAGAGTTTACTAACCCGGGTAACAAAGGCCACAAAATTAGACTAGTCAAGCTGTTTTTATCCATCACACTTTTTAGCGTCAATATCGATACTTCCTGAGGATTAGATTCCCAGTTATTTCGTTCAATGAACATTGAAGCAGTTATTTATTTCTTTTTTTCCAATTTCTTTCTTTTTTTTCTTGAAATTGATCGAATCATAGTTTATATCCACAACTAAGATTTAGATGTGAAGTGCAAATTGAAATCAATTTTATTACAGATGGTATTTCAAACTAAGATTTTGTATTTTATCAAATATTCAAGAGTTCTAAATCTTTCAATCTTACTCATGAGTTTTGTTCCACATATATTTATTAGAGTTAATTTAACTCATAAAAAGTCAAACGAATTTTAAAATTTTTGCTTTTTAATATTTTTTTAACTATATTTTTCTTAAAAAAATCTAAGACAATAATACAAACAAACTCCCTCATACCTAAATCATGCATTGTCCTCAATGTATACAAATGAAGAAAAGAGAATAGAGATGTGAAAGAATTATACCTTGTATGCGGGCCTTTTGTTCTGCAAAAAAAGTGGTGAGAAAGAAAACAAATATACATACCTATGAATTTCATATATCCTAAAAATTATGTGACTAAAAATGAATGATACAAATGGGTAAGTAAGTGTAGTCTTTGTAAGACCTCAACTTATTATAAATGAAATTGAATTTCCTCTGTTTATTATTTTGAAATAGTAAGAGTTGATTTGATTATTGTGGTTAGTTATGAGTAAAATGAGCAAATATCTCAAATAAGAAAGTGGTTATAAAATATTCATTGTTGTCGGGGAATATTCGTTTGGTCGTGGAATATTCTTACTGTTGGGGAATATTCGTATGACGGCTCAGTCTTGTGCGGGCTCCATAACGGAAAGCGATTGGATGAAGAAAACGACAAGTATAAATTTTTATAAATAACGGCATAGTTGTTACCGTTAACACTGTTGGAATACCCGATGGTTAAAACACAGTATTACGCGGTATTGAACCAATTATTGATTCTTACGTAAGAAGGCACTACTCAATAATTGTTACAATAATTATTGTTCAATATTTTATTTTATTGATTTAATAATTGCTACATTAATATTTTATATTATTATTGTTTCAATAATTATCACTACACAATATTTTTCATTATCAGATCAATAATTCATATTATTTGAATAATATTATTAGATAGAATTATTGGCAATGTCTAGAAAGTTCTGTCTAAGTAGATGTTTGGTCACCTAATTGCGTTCTAGTAATGAGAAATCTTTATTAGAAAGCCCTCTCTTTCCTAGGAACGGTCTAGTTGTCAGTATTGTGATTCTGTAATATTATTTGTGAATAATTAATTATTGATTTATATGATAAGGAAAATATTCATTTTATGTGGATATAGATGGAGAAAATTTTTTAATGTGAAAATTGTTGAAAATTGATATTTTATCTTTTCTGATAAAATAATTCATTTAAATATATTATTATATTATAATAATATAATAATTATGATATTTTTACAATGAATGTGTGATATATATGAATAAATGAGGAGGAATAGTATTTTTGTTACAAAAATATTTAACACATGTTTTGTGTGTTGGTGGGCCCCATTTTGTGACTAAAATTAGATTATAGCCCGTAAAAGCGTCCGTATGTGAATTTTAGTCAATTTCTGCTTAGAATTTGGAAAAACTTGAACTTACAAAGTTGTAGAGAATTGAATTTCCTATGGAATGGACATCAGATTTGAATTTTTCTGATAAAAGAGGTATTTATTATGAATTATTGAAGTTTCAGAATAATTAATTTTTGAAGTTTTAAATATTTTTGTTTAAAAAAACATTTTTGTCATTATTGTGGGCCCCACTGGTGGCTGAATTCAGATTGTCAAGAGGTGGACGTGAATTTGTTTTATAAATATATTATTTTATTGAATTTTCTGCTTTGGTGTTCTAAACAATTTCCTATAAATAGGGTTACTTAGGTTAGAATTGAAAATCACACCAGAAACTAAAATTTTCTCTCTCTATATTATCGAGCGTATTCTTATGAGTATTTTGATACTTTGAGTGTTGTAATACGGTACAAGTTCCTTTCAGCGTTATATCTGATATTTCAGCTAGAATTGAAGTACTATTCTTTTGAGGTAAGGGATGTTATTTTTTTTATAAATGATATTATTTCTTCTAATATCATTATGTCGAAATATTGATATAAATTTTATTGTGGAATTTTTACCTTTTTGTGTCGGGATTACTATTCACATATACGACACTATTCACGTATACGGTACTATTCACGAATACAACACTATTCACCGAAAAATGAAATTTTCTCTTCTTTGTCCCAGATCGATGTCTATTTTTGTTACTAGCTTTGATTGTATCCATGTTTTGATCATTATTCTTGAATTTTACTCCACTATGGTATATTATGGGGTGTTTTTAAACATGGATAAACTGAAGTTCGAATCCTTAATATTTGTTCTTTTGTCTCACTGGATTCGTTTTCTTTAAAATATTTTTCATCATCCTCAGTCCTAAATGATTATATAACTGAATATATTTGGCCTGTAGTGCAAAGATAAATGATTTTCTGATGAATATCTTTGGCCCGTAGTGCAAAGATGAACAGGTGTTGAAATGAACATGACCAACTGATGAATATCTTTGACTTGTAGTGCAAAGATGAATATTTGATTCAAGATATATATTGCTTGATGTTACAGGGATAAAATATTGATGATGGACTTTAAAATCATAGAAGATAGTAGATTTCATTCTCTACTTAACTCTTCTAATGAATTATTATTTCCGCCGCGAATATTGATTTAAAACTTGTTGTCTATTATATTATATCAGATTTTTTTTTCTGTTGAGGACTAACGATAATGTGTTCTATATTATCTTAGTTATAATATTTTTTACTGGGCTAGTTGAGCTCACCATTTTCCTTTTTGTTCCATTTTCTCCCTAGGAAGCGAGAATATAGCGGGGAGTAGTCGGGGTGTGGAGTGATGTTCCAAAGCAGTTGTTATAGTAGTCCTCACTATTTTGTAAAATAGTGTATCAATAATTGTAATGAGAACTTATTTAAGTGTGGATATTGTCTAGAAGACAATATTTGTATTTAAACTCACAGTTTATGTGTTGTCGTATTTTGCACGATAATTGTATTAATAAAGTTGTAGTTGTTTCTGTACCATGTGTTTGGCGACTCAGAATGGGTGATGTATACCTATTTTGGGGGCGTCACAATCTTGTCTTGATTTTCAAGAGGTCCACAAAATTGAAAATAGTCAGAATTTTTATTAGAAATATGCTTACAATTTACCTCAAGAAAACTTTCACTAACATGTTCAAAGGATGGAAGAATTAGTTCAAATATATATTCTAGTTTAGTTAACTTATTTGTAGTGGATATTAGGTCATTGACCTTATCTAAATATTCAGATTCATTCTAATTTTGGTCAAGGTGATTTAAGAAAAAATCAATTAGATCTTTTTCAATCAAGAGTCTATTTTCATTTATTTCTTGGGTCATTGACAACTCCTGGATCATGTTACTTTAATGGGTTGGTCCAAAAAATCTCTAGGTGATTTTTTAGGAATAAGACTTTTAGGGTATGGAGTTTTAGACTTATAAACTTTTTCAACCGACTCATTAAATTTGACATGATCAATTTTAGGCATAGACTCATAATTTTTAGACTTCTCAAATTTGCTTGACTCAAACTGTGTAGAATTGAATACAAAATTTTTATTTTCCTCATCATTTCCACAACCAATCAAAATTTTGAAAATTATCCTCAGAGTTACTGAAACAACCCGGGTCAAATTCCGAGTCCGGAACAAATCTTGGGTCAAATCCCAAGTCCGAATCGAATCAAATCCATCCAAATAAGGCCTCAAACCACTGGCCCAATAGTATCTTCTTGGATCATCTAGCCCACCACAGGCTCCCAAAAGGTCATGACTTGAAGGTACTATTGGTAGTTACTTAATTCCTTATATGCAGACAAATTTTCCCCCTATCTTTCGATATGGGACTGGGGTGTTACAAACTCCCCCACTTAAATTTCTGACGTCCCCGTCAGAACCGATCACACACACGGCCCAAAGATCTTTGCCACTCTAGCCATTGTGGGATAATACCGGCTGGCTTCGTGTCCCCACCTCCGGACCTTCATCTCTCCATTGTGGGATAATACCACCAGCCTTCGTGTCCCCACCTCCGGCAACCCGATCGGATAACCCGACCCGAGCTTTCTAGAGTCGGCTCTGATACCATATGAAACAACCCGGGTCAAATCCCGAGTCCGAAACAAATCTTGGGTCAAATCCCAAGTCCGAATCGAATCAAATCCATCCAAATAAAGCCTCAAACCACTGGCCCAATAGTATCTTCTTGGGTCATCTAGCCCACCACAGGCTCCCAAAAGGTCATGACTTGAAGATACTATTGGTAGTTACTTAATTCCTTATATGCAGACAAATTTTCCCCCTATCTTTCGATGTGGGACTGGGGTGTTACAGTTACGTACTAGAAAGCTCTCTAAATAAAGTGAGAGTTTCCATAGTACTGATTGTTGTTGAGTCTTTAAGAGTAGTAACCTTTGATGCGAACCGATTGAGCATGAATATATCTAAGTATCTTTCTATTTATTTTCTTTTGATTAATTTTTTGGTCGAGCATACTTAGAGAGTTCATCAGAGTAAGGAATCAAGCTTGAGCTTGTTTGATTGATTTATTCTTTTCTAACTTGAAAAGTTCAAATTCTTGCATCAACATACTTAGCTTGACTTTCATCACCTTAGTAGTTCCCTCGTGGCTCATGATGATTGTATCCCAAATTTCTTTTGTAGTAGTACATGCAGAAACCTTGCCAATCTCAACTTGAATTATACCATGCACTCAGCAACGTGTTCATGGTTTTGGAGTCATAAGATACCATATATGATTCATTTGGAACCATTTCCATGAGAGTCTTGGGTTTCCCATCATCATGTCTTGGAATGACAGACCCATTTTCAACAACCCACCACTCCCATGGGTCTCGTTTGAGTTAGATCATCATTCTGAACTTTCAGAAGTTAAAATTCTCACTTTCGAGTAACAAAGGTAGCCCGCTTGTGGATTGACCTTCTTGAAAGTTAAGGTGTGCCATAAGATCTTTCCCTATGACCTGTAAAGATCAATATTAGTAGAGCCAAGCTCTGATACCAAATGAAATTTCGTGTATGCGCTCACTTAGGGGGGGTGAATAAGTGTTTAAGCTAGAAACGATCAGCAATGTCAAATTTTAATTTTTGCAGTTACAGGCTTAAAGTAGACACCTTTATATATAATACAGTCAGGTAACACGAAGTGTTTGGATTGGTTCAATACGAAATATAGCATAACAACGATATGTAGAATACTTTAAAGACATAATGAAATACTTGAATTAACAAAGCACACACATTAGCAAAACCATAAACACCAAGATTTTTACGTGGTTCTGTCCTTAACCTCTAATGGCTTAATCCACGTCCAATAACAACTGGTATTGGAGACTCCTTTTATTAAATAAACTTTTCAATACACAATATAAAAACTTCTCTGTTCAAAGTAAGCTTTCTACTGATGTACACCACTGCCTCTTTTACACTTATGCAACCTTTTTCACCACTGAGACCTTTGCACCACTACAACCTTGAAAGCTCTCTAAGAACAGATCCTATATTCTACTAGATAGAACAAGCCACACACTGCTTACACTCAGAATAAGGATTTTGATTACACGAAATATCAATGTTCCAGCACTAAATAATTTAGGAACAATACAAATATATCGCTGGAAAAACTTAGAAAAGCTATTGAATAAACTGTATAAGATCAATTGAAGGTTTTTCCAAGTAGCCACTTTAACAGCGGAGCAGAACGAATATATATATATATATATATATATATATATATATATATATATATATATATATATACACACGTTAATGTCCAACGGCGTCTAAGTGAATACTAAATCCATGAAATCCTCAAATTATTGAAAGAGTTAGAATTTTCAACAAAATCAGATGAGAGTAACAACTATAATAATCTCCTAGAATTTAGAAGTCAAATATATGAATATTTTGAAACAAACTTAATTTAAGGATATGAAAAGATATGATAGAAGCCTGTTATAGCATATTCCTTAAAGGATATTAATTCAAATTCAAATAATCTGTTCAGCATAAGCAACTTCCTTAATATACTCCAATTAATAGTTTGGTTAACCGAGTATATTGAGAGATAGATTTTCAGCATAAAATATGCTAGCCAACTTTCTTATCTTTTTAAAGATCTATAATCAGTCCAATATATTCAATCCTGGCCATTAAATTATGTTTACATATACAACCATATAATATTAGCCCAAAATAAATTCCATGCAAAATCATGCAAACACACGTGATTTTGTTATCATTCAAAACATCAAGAATTCAAAAACTAACATTAGATTCGCCATTTTTCTTTTAGTACTAGGATTAAACTATACACCTAATTTTTCATGTTCATATTCTCTTTAATTATAGGCTTATCTGGCTAATTTTATCTTCCTCATAACCATATTTTTGTTTTTGTAGACAATTTTGATGTTGCTTAATTACATCTACATCTCTTTCCTTCTTGATTGAAGGTGGGAGTTCGGGCAAGTGTGTTTGTTGTTTCCTTAGGTATGGTCGTTATTTTCTTGGACATGCTTGCTGTAAATTTTAATCTGTTTTTGTATGAAATCTATGGCAATATTAGAATAATGAAAAATATTGAGCGGATATATTTGAAGAGGATATATTTGAAGGTGATATATAGTTAATTTTTTTTAACCCGAATACTTTTTACTGTTATTCGCCACAATTAAAGCCCTGAAATTGCCACTTCGGTTTTAAAATTTAAATTTGAATAATTTGCTTACTAGGTCTGATCATATACTATGATGTAATATGTAATTATATAGTAATTTGACTTAAATTATTATAAGTCAAATATTTTAAACAATTATTTAATTATTGCCATTTAATTATCATAATTTTGTCCATAACATACAGGGATAAGTTATTTAAGGGAATAATTAATGTGTGGGGTGAGGATGATTAATACGTTACTCTCCCTTTTCATTATATATGACATTTTAGAAGAATTTATTTTCTTTCATAATATATGACCTTTTACATATATCTAAAAAAAATCTAATCCTTTCATGCTTTATTTAGAGAGAAAGAGGAGGACTAGTTAATAAGTGCACACGTAGTAATAAAATTTCAAATTATTATTAATTACCTAACATTAATATTAATAAGACTTCTTAATTTATGTGATAAGTCTTAAAAGTCATATATAATAGTAGAAAGTAGGGAGTAATAGATAGTTAATGAAGTAATAAAGATTAATGTATAGGGACCATCCATACATTATTACATTAATAGATAATGAATCAATAAATTTAGATTGATTTAGAAATATTTTGGACTGATAAATAATAATAATAATAATAATTATATATATATATATATATGTATGCACAGTTCGGATCTTATATATATATATATATATATATATATGTGTGTGTGTGTGTGTGTGTGTGTGTGTGTGCGCGCGCGCGCGCGCGCTTGCATATGTGTACTCGCTCGCTCGCTCGTGTATATTTATATAAAAATTAACATATAAAATAGCATCCCGAATTTTAATAGAAAAATGGGAAATAGTCAAAGTAAAAAGAGAATTACAATTTCTTTTTTGATTGGAAAAATAACTCATTAATATCAAATAATGGTAATACAAAATTAGCAAATCCAAAAGATTAATGTATAATAGTCATTCAATAAACATTCTATGAAGACATGAAGTAAAAATTTTAGGAGCCAAATCCTCGGTGTCCTCGGTGTGTGTGTATATATATATATATATATATATATATATATATATATATATATATATAATCAAAAAAATCTACAGAAAGAGACGTAGAGATTTGGTTTATCAGTTCCGTAAGCAAGTCCTCGTGGTCCACGAAGGAATTTAGGGTATTCATAGATTTGATTTGGTTTCAAATGAATGATTAAGATTTTTGAAGCTACAAATATTGGACAGCCCTAAAAACTATAGATCGAGCAGCCAAATCCACCATATTTAAAACTCTAGGTTCGATTCATTTCATACGATCAAAGGTATCCATTAATTATTACATAAAACTTTCGAAACACAACAACCAGAGAACATAAAAGACAAATCAAAGATATAGATCAAGCAATAAGCTTCATCTTGACACAGAACCAGAGAAAACCCTTTTTCCTACTCCTCTGGTGGAGGCGACTGATTCAAGTCCGGGATTAAAGGTCTTTCCTCATCTTCAGACATCGGCTCCACACCCTCTTCTAGCTCTCCGTTGGAAGCTTCATCGACCGGTCCGATGACATCCGATTCAGCGTCATCCACTTCACCTTCACACTCGGTGAAGTCCACCTCGATTCTCGCACCTGGTGGTGGATGCATGTCCCTCCACTCGCCGTTGTTGTGGGCATCCATATGGTCCCATAGCGCTTGTTGAGTTGAGATCTCTAAACCACATAAAGGACATGCATAGGGAATCACATTCCTTACTCTGATAGCCCGAGTTGGACTCCGGGACCTCTCTCTGATTTGACCATTGGCTTCATGGGGACGATTTTCTCGATGGTCCATTTTCGAATGAGAGGAGATGAGATAGAGAATGGAACAAGAAGGGGGAAGTGTTGTTAGGTTTATATAGAGTGAAAGAGATGGACATGGCCAATGTGAGAGTAGTTCTTTCTGATACATGCATTCCACCCACCCTTTACCTAGCTGTCATCACCATTAATTACTTGTTTTTATCCTACTAATTTCAGTGGGACATAGGTAATATGGGAACAAATTAAATTTATTTTTTGGATGTGTTTTCACTTCATCTTGAAGGGCATAATTTGGTTTTATTATTTGAAGGAAATTAATTCTATTTAATTACTACTTATCTTTCTCCATCTTCTTCTTTTTGTTTTTTTCTTCCATTTTATTTTGAAATTTCAAAATGTATTAGCTGTGCCACAGTTTTATTATTTTATTAAAATATATTTTTGCGGTTGGATCAGACCAACAATATTAAAGAAATAAAAGAGAGAACAACTCATATAATATTGGCCGAAGACCTAATACCCTAAACTTTGGGGGTAAATATTAAATTTCAGATATAAACCTAAAAACAATTAACTAGGTCTTTAAAGTATTTTGTGATGAAGCTTAATTTTCTATAGTTAGAGTAACCAATATTCGAATTTTTCCAATTATCGACAAAGTAGTAGTATAGGTTTCAATCAAAACAAAATTCAAAGTGAAAAAAAGGGTCACACATTATAACTTATAAATAAGAGCGAGACGACAAATTATAACTTATTAAAAGCGAGCGAGAAGATAAATTATAACTTTTTTAAGAACAAGACGACAAATTATAACTTTTTGAGAAGCGAGGCGACAAATTATATATATATATATATATTTTCATAAAATTTCTAGTTTGTCGTACTTCACAAATATATATTTCAAACTTTTTATAAACTATATTACACTCCCATTTCACTGCATTATTAATCCAGTAATATGTTCAGTTTTCTTAGGCACATTGGTTTGATATTTGTCTCTTGCATTGATTTTCACATAGTTGGGCTAGGGTTTTCATTAGTTATGTATCTTTTATGAATTTTAACAGAGTTGGAATATGGTTCTCACTGGGTCCGATTTGGTCCTAACCTATTCCGATCAAAACCCGATCATGATCATTATTTTAGGTACAATCCCAATTTAGATGAATTTTAAAATATCATTAATGAGTTTGAATTTGACTGATAAAATAATATTTTTTACGCTACCTCCAGTTTTTTTTTTTCACAAACTTACCAACCCCATGCGAAGCATGAACGACATAGATAATGATTTATTACAATAATTTTTAAAATAATCAATTAAATGTATGGTAAATATTTAATTAGAATTTTAAGAAAATAGTTGTATTAATTAATTTATTAAATATTAATTTAAATAATAAATTATTGAATCAATATTTAAATTGTTGAATCATATATTGTAGGTTCCTTTAATCAAATTATTAAGCTACACATTTGAATGGAGTGTAGATTTATTTAGTTATGATTATGAAAAACTAATTATATTAATTTTCTTTAATTTTGTATTAGTGTTTATATTTAGAAAGTTTCTTGAAATTATGATCCAAATAGAACTATGAAACTCAATTTTAATAAATTTTAAATAATGAATTCACTATAGTTTTTCAACTAATTTTATAGTCATATTGTTTCAAAAAAGTTCACATATATTATTAATACATATATTTGATCAAGTTTTAAATTTAGTGAAATAATTTAGTTAAGAAGTTAATTTAATAATTAATTTTAACTAATATTAATATAATTAAATCATGTGATATATTGCGAGATATTTTTTATGATATCTTAACAAAATTATAATAATAAAACTATTCTACACAATTTTTTTAAAGATATATTATCTTACATAAATTTGTGATAAAAAAAAGTTTGGTAGAACCAAATATAAAAATTCTGTTAGAAGTTAATTATATATTCCTTTTTCAATTAGAGATATAAAAGAGAAAAACACATTTTTTCCCCTACAGGTTAGAGTTTCTTTTGAATACATTATAGATATGGATACTATTTAATTGTTACAAATTTTGATAATACTTATACTAATTTAGATTGAAAAGAAAAAAGTTGAAACAAAAACTTGTGAAACCAAATTTATGCTTCTAATTATATAGTTAATTTTATTTCTTTTTATGAGTATTTTGGCTTGCATTTGACTTCCTTAAACATTATTTTAAACAACAAAATTTTATAATAATAAATTTACTCCTTGAAAATTTATACTCATAAAATAATACAAACGATCATATAGTCTAGAATACTATTACTCCGATGTCTTTTAAAAACACAAATGATCAAGATATCATTCATACAGAGGTCATACATGCTAGATCATGTGATAATATCATAGTTCCATATGAAAATACAATCTAATTTGTTACCTCACGTTTTAAGGCAATGCATGAATTATCCTTTCGAAAAAACAATATTTAAAAATTATATTGTTTCCAATGTCATAGCCTTAATACATAATAACAATTAATTTCTTTTTTCTGATAGTTTGACAAGAGTTTAATGGATTTTTTTTATTAAGTTTTAAATTTATAAAATTCATATTTTGAGGTTGAAAAGAAAAGGAATTAAAATGAAATTAGTTTCAAGAAAATTCATTTTTAATGATGAATTTTCTTAGAATTCAGCTAATGAATATTATCAACAAAGAGCAAAACATTTTCACTTTGCAAGATTGAAATTTATGTTTAGGTGTGCAAAAAGGACTGATCAGCAAATACTGAATTTCTTTGTTAACCCGGCCACTAAGAGGAAAAGACAAAAGGAAGAAAAAAAATACAATAGAAACCTCTCCATCTTGGTCATACATTAATGGGGCCCACTTGAGTGAACGGCTAGGATCATATAGGGCTCTTATGGGTGTTGCCGTTTCTGTAAATATTGAAGAAACACACTCTCTCTAGAATTCTCCGTCATGTTGAAGCTGAAAATGGAGAGAGATTGTAAGTTCAAGATTATCTTTCACCCAAGGAGAGCATCAGTTTTCACACGTGTGTAGTGTTCACAGTCAATTTATATCTGTCAATTTTAGTTCGTCGGGATTCCTTTTAATGTATAAAAACTACTTGTTTGACAAAGAAATGACTTTTAAAAATTATTGTAGTTATTAACAAAGATTTCTGCTAAGACTAGTAATCGTGAATTTCCAGTAATTTTTTTAGATCCAAATGTTTTGTGAATTTCTAGTAATCGTGTCATGTTTTTGAATGATTTGAGGAAGCGATTATGTATGGTGATTTGTAAATTGCTTTATTGTTTATGTTTGTAGAGAATGGATCATCATCTGATTCAGGTGATTTAGGTTTTACACCTTGATTCTTCTTCTTCTTCTATTTTTCTTTTCCTTTTTAGATCATTGTGATCCGGTTCTTGTGGTACTGGATTTGTTCTTGATTGATTTTTTTATTTTAATTTTGGTTTTGTCTTGCTTTTTTTCTTATCAATATCAGCTGATGCTGGTGATTTAGCTTTTACACCTTGATTTCAAATATTTTAGAACCAAGGAAATTATATAATTGCTAAGGAAAATTGGGGGAAAGCTAATGAAATTATTTTTACAACTTTCCAGCAAAATATTCCTCACCAAAATGGTCGAATTTGTAACAAAAGAAAATCAGAGTTGGTTAATGAAAAAATTCCGTAACTTTGTCAATTCTTTTGATCGTTTAATTTCTGGTTTATCATTGATTTTTTGACGATTGTCACAAAATTGATCAATAGCCCCTCACTGAAAAAATGGACATCAAGCCCCCTCAATTTCACTAGAGAAATATGACAAATTCCCTTAACAAATTAATGGGCAAAGGCTTGAAATCGATGAATGTAAAACTGATCTTAATTAATATGCCATTACTTGTATCATAGGTAGATTGAATACTACGGTGTTTTAAATATTAAGATTTATTTGTCAAAATAAGTTTTTTTTTTAAAAAAAATTACTGATCTAGAAATGTATCTATAGTTTTTGTTGAATATTTGTTAGGCTAAACTTATTTAAAACTTGAGAATATTCACGGGTCACCGGAAAACAAACTCCTCTACCACAATTAATTGTCCGAGGATCAGGTCAACCAAATGAAGCAGCTTTAATTTCTTCTCAAGCTGCAGAGCCAAGCCAAGGATCAACAGCTCAGGCAAGCCCACCTCCAACCTCAGCAGCATCGGAAAAAATAGAATCTGATTATGCTGCATTTCAACTTATATTTAAGAAGTTATGTTTGAGCAATGGTTTAGTGTTTGGGTTTATATTAAATAAATAATGACTATTGTAATTAATTTAATAGCTTATGTGGTAATCTGTGTCTTAATTATGAAAGTGTGTTTCTTTGTGAATTTGAATGGTTTATTTATGCTCAAATTAATTAATTTAAATATGAGATTAATTTACTGTATGCAAAAAATACTCGTATGAATGAATTATATAAATCATTCTTTAAGACTTTAATAAGTGATTTAGTGACTTAGAAAGAATAATACTAGGGTTCCAGAGGACGATATATATACATACATATATGTATGTATCTATGTATATATATAAGTGTGTGGGTGGCAATCCCAACCACCCCTACTTATTATTGTTAACATTCAAAATAATAGGTATTGCAATGCATGCATGGATTTTGTACCTTAGTGAAGTTCCTTTTAAGTGGATTTTAGGTGCTGATTCCGCTAGCTTAGGTGACTTGTTAATAGTTTCCAGCTCAATCTTGATTACTCCTATAATGCAACTATGTATTCTGACCTGATTCAAACTATTTGAATTTGTCACATTTGTATTGCTTTGGATTTTAATGGCATCGTCTTCCAGGCGACCATGTTTCATCTTCTGCTACTGAATCGTAATTTCCCCATACATTCATTGGGAAATTTGGACTTGAATAATATATAAAAGATTTAAAAGAATCAAACTGTACAACCATATATATTCCTCCCATCTTATTCTGCAAAATATGTTTATCTATTATTTATCAAGGCTATGACATTGGCACCCATATAAAAAATAGCTATTGAATTTTCATTCTTATATGATTTGTCTTATAGTTGAATAACACTTCTAACCTTTTAAGTTATCACTTAGTGTTACGGTTGTCCCTAAAGTATATATTTTTTTGTTAATTAGGTCCTTAAAGTAGTTAATTAGTTTCAATTCTATTCTTTTTTCCAAATTTCACATCAATCCGTCCAAATTTCAACCCAACCCATTTTTGTAAAGGTAATTATGTATATACCTTATTATATATATATATATATATATATATATATATATATATATATATATATATATATTGTCCGGATTAAGTGCATACCCCTTATCTTACTCACTCGTGCTCACCCCCTTTTAGCGACGGACCCGGCGACGGTTTGGTCATACAACCGTCGTCTATACTTTTAGTGACGCTATATGTTGTCCGTCGCTAAAAGTATAGACGACGGTTGTATGACCGAAACCGTCGCCGGGTCCGTCGCTAAAGGGGGATAAGCACGGGTGAGTAAGATAAGGAGTATGCACTTGATCTTTGCTCTCTCTCTATATATATAAATCAAAATATCAAAAAAAAAAAAAAGAGTCAAATATAAAAATTACTCACTCCGTTACCAAAATGACGACTTAAGTGACAAAAAAATATATCATCAAAAGTATATCAAAAGTATATAATTCTACATTAACGAATTTGTTTTTGGTCATATTATATATTAACGAAACAATAAATCAAATAACACTATTTACCCGACTACAATAATCTGAGCTTTACCCGACTAAACACTATTTACTCTGCTGTGGGGAAAGGATAACACACGACTGCAAATGCTCTACCATGGAGTTTCAAATTAATACTTGAGTCTATCGAACTTGGCTCTGATACCACTCTCAAAGAAGGTATGCTAAATGTTGATTATTTTGGTATGATACTTGTGATTGGTATTCAACTAAAAGATGGAGATTGTTTGGAATTTTAACATGAATTAATTCAGCATCGCAAGTATCACACTGGAGTAGTCACCATTGAGCATACTCTTTTTAGTCTTTCAAGAGCTCTGCTTGACTATAATACTACTCCACTACAGACCTTAACGTGAGAGTAGAATTTTGCTCCTTGTGAACCATTCACCATAAACAACTTCTCAAAGCCATCTTAAGCTCTCTATCAATTCGACTCAAACCATATTTCACCTCGTAATGTGAAAAGCGCAGGAGTGATCCTTGCCCCACTAGACCCAACTCAATTTGCTTCACCACACGGAAAAAGTAACACTCGACCTGCAAATGCTCTTTCATAAAGTTTCAACATGATACTTGGGCCCATCACACCTGATACTAATATCACTTGTAGTAGAATTGTATAATTCATCTCATATCAGTTCATAACTAATGCAATACACACCTGTGTAGATTGACCCAACAAATATGTTGGATTGCCTCCTTACCTATTAGGTTAAAGCTTCATCATACTTATTAACCCATTTACACTCTTGAATTTTTTCGAAGTGAAATTCATGTGAAATATCCCAACAAATTGAACATAAAATAATCTTAATCCAGGAATTACTTTTTCATCTTTGTGCAATTAAATAGAAAATCAATAAACCTAATAACGAGAACGAAAATAACAAATAATTATCCACAGTAAGACGCAATATTTAACGTGATTCTTTAAAGAATTTTTCATGTTAAATATTGTATCTTATTTTTTTGTGTATGGTTATTTATTATATACTTTCTCATTATATTGTTTGTTGATTTTTTATTTAATTACACAAAAAGAAAAAAATAATTTATGGAATTGAGATTATTTTAAATTCACCTCTTCCCAACATTTCTCTCTCTTCCAAATCTAATTTGCAGTGAAATCAATTTGGAAGCAAGATTTTTGGTTAGGCGATTTGGTTCTCAAAGAGAGCGGTAGTCGGTGGAAAAGCGATGAGGGAGAGGAGGGTTTAGAGCGGGTCTGAGATGGACAAATATTTTTGAACAGCCGAAGCAAGGGAGAAAACAGCGGTGGGAACTGGAGGTGGTGTTGAGTCGAATAAGGCGGCAACCATGGAATTTTTTCAATTATGACTGCTTCTCATTGCTGCTTTTGTGATTATTTCTCTTCCAAAACCTTCAGCCATTCTATATTATTGCTGGAGTTGTTGATTCTTTGTTTACCGGAGAACTGACAGCGAGCAATGTGCGGGGAGCAACGTTGGCGACCATTTTGGGGAAAAGTAGAAGGTGGTTTCCGGCGGGTTATATATACACATAAATAGTGTCTATTCTATTTTTAAGTTTTGAAGAAATCATTAGCAAAACAATTTTATAAAAATTAGAATTTGTAAGAGACTTATTTGCCCCGACCAAAGTCGCGAAGGCTAAGCACATGCTTCAATTTGAGTGAAATTAGAAAGAAAAAAAATGGGTCAAGGAACGAGATTGTCACTTTTCAGTTGAGGACCTAATTGACCAAAAAAAGAAAAGAAAAGAAAAAATCTTTAAGGATGATTGTGACATTGTATGAAAACTTGATGAGAAAAAAAATATCATTCAAACCTTTGCTATTTTAGAAAAACCAAATAAGCCTTGATACATAAAATAATCAAATTTGTATTTTTTTTAATACTTGACAAAAGTTTGATGGTCTTTTTTTTCATAATTAAATTTTAAATTTATAAAATTCATATTTCGAGGCTGAAAAGAAAATGAATATATTAAAATGAAATTAGATTCAAGAAAATTTATTTTTAATGATCATTCATTTTTTTAGAGTTCAGTTCAAGAATATTATCAACAAAGAGGAAAACAGTTTTGATTTGCTGGATTGATATTTTTGTTTGTGGACAGGACTGATCAGCAAATACTGAACTTCTTTCTTAACCCGGCCGCTAAGTGGAAAAGAAAAGGAAGAAGAACAAGACAATAGACACCTCTCCATCATACATTAATGGGGCCCACTTGAGTGAACGGCTAGGATCATCTAGGGTTCATATGGGTGTTGCCATTTCTATAAATATTGAAGAAACACACTCTCCTCACTCTCTAGAATTCTCTCTTTATCTGTCTTGAATTCTCCGCCGTCTTGTAACTGAGAATGGAGAGACCTAAGCTGCAGACTGTTATCGGTCACGCAAGGAGAGCTCAGAGTCAAGAAATTATAGATGTTCCTGATTATGAAGATTCCAATGTGAGTAGTGCTTTCAGACATTTTATCTATCTGTCTGTTGATTTTAGTTCGCTGCGATTTCTTTAAATGTATAAACTGATTGTTTGACAAAGAAATGACTAATGGAAATTAGTGATTAACAAAGATTTCTATTAAAACTAGTTTAAGTTTTTTTAAATCCGAATGTTTACTAGTAATGATATGATGTTTTTTTTAGATCCAAACGTTTTTGTTAACTTCTAGTAATGATATGATGTTTTTCAATGATTTTTTCGACGACTTGATGGAGCGGAATTATATATGGTGATCCGGAAGTTGGTTTTTGAGGTTGAATGCAGTTATGTTATAGATATCTGATTTCAGATCATTGTGCTCTCTTTTTTTGGATCATTTTTTTTTGTTTTAATTAGTCTGGTTCTTGTGGTGCTGGATTTGTTCTTGATTAGCTTTTTATGTTTTAGTTTTACTGGTCCTATGAATATTTGCTGATGCTGGCTATTTAGGTCTTACACCTTGATGTTATACTTTTAGAATCGAGAAGGAAAATTGGGAGAAAGCTAATCAAATTATTTTTACAAAAGAAATTTAGAGTTGAATTGTGAATCCTTAACTTTGCCAATTCTTTTGATCATTTAATTTCTGGCTAGGGTTCTGGTCTGGATATTTGAGGATTATGTCTCAAAATTGATCTATAGCGACTCATTGAAAATATAGACATCAAACCCCCAACCCCCACGAATTTCACTAGAGAAAAATGACTAATTCCCTAAACAAATTAATGGGTAAATACTTGACAATCGATACACGTAAAACTCCTTATATATATGTCATTACTTTTATTATAGGTATATTGAATATCATCGTGTTTTCGCTATTATATTTTTTTTAACAAATGTTAAGATTTGTTTAGAAAATTAATTTTTTCACTTAACAGTTATTGTTTTAGAAATCTATATCTAGTTTTTGTTGAATACTTGACAGGCTAGACATATTATGAAAACTAGAAAAAAATCAAGGGTCACTAAAAAACGAACTCCTCGAGTGGAGGTAATTGTCCAAGGATCAGGTGAACCAAGTCAAGAAGCTTCAACTTCTTTGCAAGCTGCAGAGCCAAGCCAAGTTCCAATGCCGAAGCCAAGCCCACCTCCAACCAAAGCACCACCGGAAAAAGTGGAATCCGTGTATGCTGCATTTTAACTTATTTCTAAATAGTTATGTTTGAAGTTTGAACAATGGTTTTATGTTTGGGGTGATGTTCAATAAGTAATTAATAATGTACTTTAAGGTTTGTGTTAATCTATGTTTTAATTATGAAAGTAATTCTTTGTGGATTTGAATGGTTTATTTATGCTCATACTAATACATGTGATTTATAGACTTGAGGATTTTGGGAAGCATATATTGTTACCAATCCAAAGAATAGTTTACATATTAATTTTTCATGTTTTTCCTCTGATATGCAAAGTTATGCATGCTATGGATCAAACTACTTTCTTTAAAAATGATTATAAGCAAATGTAATAATCTGAACCAGTAATCACAATTTTTAAACAATCTCAAAAACTCTTTGTTCACTGATGGAGGTGATATATATATATATATATATATATATATATATATATATATATATATATATATATATATATATATATATATAAGGAACTCATCCATAGCAAACGTTTGCTGCAGCAAACAAGTTCTCCATGCCGCTACAGCTTGTAGCGGCAGTCCCTTTTCCTCTTAGCCGCTACAGCCTGTAGCGGCAGTGTGAGCAATGTGGGCCATATGACTATAATATAAAAATGAGTTTATTTTTAGGTATACATAATGTGATAAGATAAGTATGAATAAAAGATAATGATGAGATAAGTCTGAATAAAAGATAAATTTATTTTATAATAAAATATAAATTTATTTTATAATAAAAGATCAATTTATTTTATTATAAAAGATAAATTTATTTTATAATAAAAGATAAATTTATTTTATAATAAAAGATAAATTTATTTTATAATAAAAGTTAAATTTATTTTATTATAAAAGATAAATTTATTTTATAATAAAAGATAAATTTATTTTATTATAAAAGATAAATTTATTTTATTATAAAAGATAAATTTATTTTATAATAAAAGATAAATTTATCTTTTATAATAAAATAAATTTATCTTTTATTATAAAATAAATTTATCTTTTATTCAGACTTATCTCATCATTATCTTTTATTCATACTTATCTTATCATTATCTTTTATTTTTACATTATGTATACCTAAAAATAAACTCATTTTTATATTATAGCCATATGGCTCACACTGCCCACACAGCCGCTACAGGCTGTAGCGGCTAAGAGGAAAAGGGACTGCCGCTACAAGCTGTAGCGGCAGGGAGAACTTGTTTGCTGCAGCAAACGTTTGCTATGGATGAGTTCTCATATATATATATATATATGGCCTCTTTTGATTTAGTTTTAAATGAGCACAAATATTCTGAACTCTCAAGGAACCATTTTACGCAATTAGAACTTTAAGGTACAACAATCAAGTTCATAAAAGATAAAAATATATGGAAATATAGGAAATATATAGATTTGGCAGCTGTTAATATGCGAAAACTATTCTTTGGAGAAACCTACTTGAAACCTTAATTTTAATTATAGTTTGTAGGCAATGAAATCGTACATCGCTCAATTAGTATTTTGAATTAACTAAGAAATCCATAAAGAGTACAAAAAATAATTTAGGGTTTATAGAAGGGAGAAGAACAGGAAGGCAATCACTAGGACAACACGTAGCAAACTCTAGAGTGTCTTTTTGTGTCTTGAATGTCAAATAATCAAAAGTTCCTTCAATTAAAATGAAGGGTGCATTGAAATGGCCTCCTGATAAGTGATCATGTACCTGACACCTGTATGAGTCATGTTCCTGACATATGACCTTAGGTAAAATTTCAAAAATACTCTTAATTGTCCAAAGTGATTCTCAAATCAGCATGTCATTTGAAAACTTTTTAGAGGGGTCTACATCATGAGTTCATAGGCAGAAGACTTATGGAGGCAACTTATCATGAAAAATGGTTGAGGAATTTGGATTGGCGGCCTGCACAATCTCGTCATCCTCATTACTGCTGAAGTGGGGAACACCTCTTGAGCCTTAAGGTTTAAATGTATCCTAGAGCTCCTCCCCCTCACACCATTATAAACGAAACACTATCTTTTCATCGAGTCTAACAGTCCTCTCCCATTTTATCTTATGATTTTCATTCCTTTTGTTTCTTTGCTAGTCTCTGATTGGGTTGCCCGTTTACCATTGATTGCATTTTTGACATCCTATAGGCCTACTACATGTTTTCTTATCCTTGACCTTCTTTGTATAGATCTACCATCATTGGTTTCTTGTCTTTAGAACATTCACCTTATTTCAGGGTTAGTTTTTTTTTCTTCCTTATTTGCAGGCATGAACTTGTCTTCCTGCACGTCATCCCAACTTGCTAGCTTCATAGAATTAGTCTTAGCAATATTGGTTTCTCTTTCTTAAACAACATCATCAAAGAAAGGCGTCTCTATGATGTGTGCCTCATCTGGCGCAAAGGGGTTCTTTGTTGCGGGTATTTTGACCTCATTTCCTTTCCAAATCACCTTCATACACTGATGGAAGACTGATGGTACCACCTCATAGTAATTCTGTCATCTTCTTCCCAGTAACAAATGGTATGTTGCATCAATTTCTACCACATGGAACACCACAGGTCCCCAAATCTTTCCCAGCTACATATCTACCTTTATGTGTCCAAGGGTTCTTGTGTTTTTGTTGGCGAACCATGTGATTCTCGTTCTTTTTTTAACAATCTTCTTCTTAATTTGGCAGACCCAGCTGTTTGAACATGTTGTAGGGGATGATATTTACATATGCGCCATTGTCAATAAATGCCTTTCATGCCTTCATGTCATTGATTATCATTGTCATGTACATTGGTTTATTGCGATGATACTTCACCTCCCTATCAACTTTGGAGAAAGAGATTTTGTTCTCCTCTTACTTCTCTATCGTTTTCACAAACCTTTTGCCTATTGCCATGCAGTCTTCTGTGCTTCGATAACTTTAATGATTGCCCTAGTCGTGTAATGACTCAAAAAATCCTATGTAATACGTATAATTTTTTTATTTTTTTAATTATACTTAATTGTTGTGGCCTTGTAATTATTTACTACTTAATAAGTTATAGTATGTATTTCAACTTGTGTATAGAATGGTATACATTATTATAATGATATTTAAATATCAATAATGAAAAGAAAGGCCAACATGGCTTAATTGAGAAAGATTCTTGATACGAAGCTAAATATGTGTTCAAAGAATTAATTATATTAAGATATAATTAAAAGTGTTATTTAATAACAAATAAAGAAAATGGTGTGAACTACCATGGATATTTGAATTACATGGAACCACTATCTTTAATGATGTGTGGGTGCAAATTTCTTTTGCTAGCCTAACCCAATGTGGTAGATTAAACTCATGAATATTATTATGTATTGAAAGTCCATATTCAATGATTCGACCATATTAAATTTTGCTATGTGTGCTTGCAAATGTGCTACATTGGTTTTAATATCATATACACATGCCTTTCTTAAAAAGATGTAATGAGGAGTCCAAGTTATATAAACTGGCCAAACTTAATTTACCATGTTTGTTTGCAGGCTTTTTAATTTCTCAAGTGTTATGGGTAGTTGTACTAAGCTCAAAATAAAGCTATTAGCCCCTTTTCAATTGCCCAATCTGACAAACCAAATAAGGTGCAACAAGGGGACTGTTTTGAGCCAAATTAAAGCCAAGCTTAGCCTTTTAGTGTCTCAACCCGATAGCCACATAGAGTCATAGAGCTGAATTGGATTGGTTAAAATAGCCAGTTCAATTAGTAGATTCGGTGGCTAGTAGTTAGGGGCTAAACTCATTAGGGAGGTTGTGTTATGATTACTCTCTAGAGGTTGCATAGTTGGACTAGAAGTGTTGGCAGTGGCCTTAGTAGGGGGCACGAGAGAGACCAGGTAGAAGCACGAGAGAGAGCATGTGGAGTCCATGTAGAGGTTTGATAACAGTAATGATGAAATACAGCTATGAGCCAAATAGGTTGATTGAGAGAGAGGCTATGTTCAACCATATATGGCTGAACATATCACTTGAAATCAGTTAACTTCAATACTTAAGTGAGCTTCAAGACTCATAGCTATAACAGTCATATTAGTGAAGAAAAGAAGGTGATTCCGGCTGGAAAGGGAGGAGATATTAAGCAAGAAAGCCACCCCAATCACCAAGCTATCAAGGTAAGTTAATTTAGATCCTTTTCCACTTCAATTTTGATAAGAAACTGGAATGCAATGGCCGGATGGCCTGAACAGAAAATGAAGGGGTTGTTATATTGTGTTGTTATTATTATCATTGTGGTTGTGTTGGTATGGTAATATAGTTGTTTTGTTGATATTTTAAAGCCATATGGCTGGAGCCAAATATATAGCTAAGAATATATGTGCTATAAGTATGTATGTAGGTTGCACACCACCTGTTTGGTTAAATGCTAAGGCAAAGGACTATTTTGAAGAAGGTAGTTGCTAACTGTTCAGTCAATACTAAAGGCTATGTTAGCATGCTAATAATCGAATAAAGACATGAATACTTACATACTACGTATGAAATTATGTATGATGAGAGTAATTTGGAAGTTATGTGGCTCCATGTATGAGCTAAAGTAATTAGAAGATGACTGTGTTAGCAAGCTAGGTAATGACTGATTTCCTTGATGTTAATGTGCTTTATATGCTAAATCTGGGTTCTAATGTACTTAAAGCCAAAGGACTGGAACCAAGTGACTGAAATATATGTATCATGTGTAAATGGAAAGACTACTCACCAACTATTTGTCAAAATGTATGAGAAAGGACTGTTATATGCTATAGGCTAGACTAAGTGTGTAAGCAATTTATGGCTAGAATACCAAGCTAAATAACCAAGTAAGGACATATATGCTTGCATGATATAAGTAGTATGATATATTTAGTACAACTTAGATGTATGCTAACCTATACATGAGCTAAACAAACTAACTAAGACTTATATAGTTGTGACACCCCCAAATTTAAGTACTTCATTCCCACAAGATTTGGTGTTCATTTTACATTCATTCATTTATAACTACCCAAATATAATAAGATTTAAACAATAAATCTTCCCATAAAGGGTTACATAACTTAATAAATAAATCTCCCAGGTTATCTAACCTTTAGAACATTCATCAAGTGCAGAGAAATTAAATAATTACATCACCATAATTAAAACAAAGTCTGACAACATGAAAATCAATAGATTTACAAGTCTTCAATACTAGTTCATCTTTCATTTTCCTTTGCTAGTAGTTGGTTCATCAACCTTCTCAATTTTAGCTGCAATGATTATATATACAAGAGTGAGCAAAACAAATGCTCACTTGAAATGACAATGAATAATAACAACATAGTGACTGCCAATGAATAAGCTCAATTAAACTTAATAACATTCTCTATCATTGATAATCAAGAACTAAAATCAGAATTTGAAATTTATTTGAGGGTTACAAGACTATGAACTATGTCCAAGGTTATAAGTATTCTTTCAACTTAAACCTAAACAGTCATAAGACTGTATGGACTCCCCGTACTTAGGGTGATCAGCCCTTCGTACCATTTATTGTGCACAAACATCTAAACGCTTACGCATAATAAATCCCCAATAATAAGGTTGCTCATCTCAGTTTTAACATACGAGTTCGCACCAAAGAAAGTTTGGTTTGGATATGTTTCAAGGGTAATTTAGAGTTCAGGGAACACCAACTAAGGATTAGTTAAATCAATAAAGTTTGATATCGTTTCAAGTGTTCAATAACAATATGATATGGAATAGTCATGAATCATAAGTGAATCAACATTATACATCGAAATCATGCTTTAGAAATGAACTAGAAAGCATAGGCATTTGATAGTATAACAAACCTTGCTTGAACAACGATAATCTAAGGCTATAATTTTGCTCAATGAAAGAATTGAGGTAATGAACTTGCATAATTAATAACAAGTTGAGGATTAAAACTTGATCAATAATAGAATTTAGGAATTTGTGTAATAAGGAACAAGTTAAAGATAAGAAACCTAAAGTAAGAGTTAGGTTAAAGAACTTGCATGATCATAAAATTAGAGTTAGAGAACTTGCATAAAGTAAGTAAGTTAGGATAAAGAAAAATTGCATAAGAATGATAAACAAGATAGGGTAAGGATCTTGCTTTACATAAAGAAATAAGGTTTAGCAAACTTGCCTCGTGCGTAAGCTACACAATTATAATACACGTTCACCAAAATACCCTACACATACCGTTAGAATCACAATATAGATTAGTTATACTAACATTAACCTTATAGGTTCAATTCACCATCTTAGTTAAGTTATAACCTTTAACTCAAGGTCAAACCATATTGATCAACCACATATCATGAATCTGAAAACTTACTAACATATAACGTAAAGCTATAACATTCAATTCTCATCTCTAACTCTTACAAACATCGAGTTTCAATCGCTACATAACTTGTTAATTAATAACTTAAAAATCTTCATATTTGATATTACAATGCAACTACAATCTGTTATAACATCATATAATATGATTAACATATTTTTTTATGTTCATAACATTAGGTTACGATTGTATGCTATGGACTAAAAAAAATAGTTTCTGCTCAGGGGTTGGCGCGGTCATGCCCTTTTAAGCATTGGCACCAACGCGATCGCGTTGGTGCAAGACCTTGAATCTGCAGTTTGTTCATACAACCTGTTGCGAACCAAACTCCAAATTCCTCATTGAACCAGAAACACAAGCACACCCAGACATTAAAATTTTAGTCAAACAACATAACATTCATAACTATTCTAATAACACAAACAACGCAAATAATCAATTTAGAGCCTCCAAAAGCAAGGTCTATACTTAATATTCATATTTCAACGTATTTAGCACATACGAACACTACAAATTCATTTCTTGATCAAATCAATCCATTCAACTTGCATTCTTTTCGTATTCTAATATATTAACAATAGCAATCATCAATTTACAGATTATACCATGAACTCCTAACCAATTTTAGTCTCAAACTAGACCAAAATACACATATTATCACATAACTCCAATTCTTCATTTTAAAACATGTTTATATGAATTAATTCCTCCAACTTAATTATAACAACATAGCATTATTTATACATACTCCAAAAACATACTAAACAGATTTCTAAACCAATTCATCCATAAAATTCTAATTTTCAAAGAAAACTAAGAACACATAAATCCTCATTTTAATACAAGATTTGATGAATTCATTTACTGAAAATCTTTTCTACATGCATGATAACTAATAGATTATAAACCATCAATTAGCATATATAAACCACATCTCATCAATTTTAACAACAAAAATCAAAGTTTGTATGAAAAACTCGAGAACATAAACTCAAGCTTGAAACTAAGAATCTTACCTTTGATTTCTTGTGTTTAAATGATGAAGGCTACTTTGTTAATACCCTCCTGGCTCTCAAAACCACAACCCTTTCTTCTTTCTTCTCTCTTTTCTCTCTTTGTTTTCTCTTCTGTTCTTTCTCTTTCTTTAGTATTTTTTTCTAACTTATCGCAAGAAAAAAATATGAACTGATATACGTATATAATATAAACGTATATAACTGATAAAATATAACTCCCCCCTTTTAATATATGTCAATTATATTCTTTTTTTATTTTTTATATTTTTTTCAAAATTCATAAGGTCTTGTTTGACAAAACATCTTTAAAAAATAAAGACTTAGCATTCCTTAAGCCTTGTTTGACAAAACTGAATTAAAAATCTTTAATTTATTTTCATAACTCATTTATAATATAGTTTATTATCCCCTTTATTTAATAAAATTCCCATATTCAAATTTAATTAAATTAAAACTAACAACAACTTATTAAAACAATTTTCCACATAACCAAATTACCACAAAATTATAATTTTCATTATAATTTTTATTCAATAAATTAATACATCACTTTAATTACTAAATTAAGTTAAAACAACATTATAACAATTCATTTAATTCTTATCAACTCTCTAATTTAATTATTAAATTAAATTAGAATATTACCACATAATAATTAATTCATCACTTTTTTATTAATTAATTAACTTCAAAATACCAAATTACCAATTATAAACTTAATTAACATATTTCCTTAATTAAGTATTCCCACAACTAATAAATTATATTTAACTAATAAATAATCAAATTAAACAAATATTTATTTATCAATTAACACATTAACTAAAATATTTATTTAATTCAATAAATATTTGAAATTATAATTACAATTTTGGATTGTTACATCATTCTCTCCTTAAAAGGATTCTGTCCCCAGAATCACAACTCAAACAAATCATTTGTCACATTCTTCCCTTCTTACAAAGATTCTGTCCCCAAAATCGAAGTTACAGATCAAACAAATAACTCAGGATAACTTTCCATCATTTTGTCTTCGAGTTCCCACGTAGCTTCTTCGGGACTGTGGTTTCTCCATATCACCTTTACAGAATGTATCACTTTATTCCTGAGCACTCATGTCAACTATCTGGATAGGAATCTCCTTATAAGATAAATCTTTATCAGACTGTAACGGTTCATACTCGATTACATGCTTGTAACCGGGTTTATACGGTCGTAGAATGAACCGACACATGAAAAACATTGTGAACATGTTCTAATTCTGGAGGTAGAGCTACATCGTAAGCCACAAACCCACTCTTTGTAACACCTCAAAGGGACCAATAAACTATGGGCTTAGCTTTCATTTCTTACCAAATCGGTTCTTCTCCTTCCAAGGAGAAACTTTTAGAAAAACAAAATTTCCAACGTTAAATTCGTGATTTTGCCTGTGTTGATCAACATACTTCTTCTGTCTCTCTTGAGCAGCTACCAATCTTGCCCTGATGAGTTTGACAACCTCAGTGGTCTGCTGTACCAGTTCCAGTTATAACAGTTGACGTTCACCAACTTCATCCCAACATAGTAGAGTTCTGCACTTTCTGCTATATAATGCTTCATAAGGCGGCATACCGATGCTTGCGTGGTAACTGTTGTTGTAGGAAAATTCAACCAACAGTAAGTGATCATCCTAGTTTCCTTTGAAATCCATAATGCACACTCTTAGCATATCTTATAACGTCTGGATTTTTCGTTCGCTTAGGCCGTCCATTTGAGAATTGTACGTCGTACTCATTCTCAACTGTGTTCCCATGCATTCTTGTAGTTTCTTCTAGAAGTTTGACGTGAGCCGCAGATCTCTGTCTGACACAATTGACACTGGAACTCCATGTCTCGAAATGATCTCCTTGACGTACAACTTTGCAAACTGATCAAGATTAAATCTAATCTTTTTCAAAAAAAAATGTGCTGATTTCGTCAATCTGTCCACTATCACCCAAATCGCATCGTAACCTTTCTGAGTAGTTGGAAGACCTACCACAAAATCCATTCTGATATGCTTCTACTTACATTCCGGTATTTCCAACGGTTGAATTAATCTGCTTGGTCTTTGATGCTCGACCTTGACTCTTTGACACGTCAAGCATTTTGCGACACATTCTGCAACATCTCATTTCATATTCGACCACCAGAAATGCTGTCTTAAATCCTGATACATCTTTGTACTCCCTGGGTGAATTGAATATCTTGAGTTATGAGCTTCAGTTAAGATTTCGTCTTTAATATCCGGTACTGCTGGGACCTAAATTCTTCCTTCGAACCTTAATAGTCCTTTGGCATCGATCTTGAACTTCATCTCACTACCCTCGAACACACTTTTTTTTGATTTTTCCACATTCTTCATCATGTAGTTGAGCGTTCTTTACCTTGTCCACTAAAGTTGCACCAGCTTCCATCTAGAAAAATCTTTCATTGGATTCTTTTGGAAGTTTTATTTCCAATTTTAGTCTTGCCATTGTTGAAATAAGCTCCTCCTGGGCCGTTAACAACATCAATTTCTCACGACCCTTCCTACTCAAGGCATCAACAACCATATTTGCTTTACCCAGATGATAAAAGATCTCACAATCATAATCTTTTATCAGTTCTAACCATCACCTCTGACGCATGTTTAGATCCTTCTGTGTGAAAATATACTTCAGACTTTTATGGTCTTTGTATATCTCACATTTCTCTCCATAGAGATAATATCTCCATATCTTTAGAGCAAATACCATCGCAGCCAGCTCTAAATCATGAGTCGGGTATCCTTTCTCATAGTCCTTCAGTTGCCTTGATGCATACGCAATGACTTTGCCATTTTACATAAGCACACAACCTAGTCCTTTATGTGATGCATCACTATACACCACAAAATTTTCTGTATTATCCGGTAATGACAACACAGGTGCCATGTTAAGCTTTTTTTTCAAGTCATGAAAACTCTCTTTGCACTTTTTCGTCCAAACAAATTTTACAGATTTCCTTGTCAAATTCGTTAACAGAGTGGCAATCTTAGAAAAGTCTTGAATAAACCGTCTGTAGTAACCTGTCAGTCCCAAGAAACTCCTCACTTCCGAGGGTGTTCTTGGTTGTTCCCAATTTATTACTGCTTCAACTTTTGATGGATCCACCGAAATCCCATCTTTGTTAATCACATGCCCAAGAAATTGCACACGTTCTAGCCAGAATTCACACTTAGAGAATTTCGCGTACAACTTTTCCCTTCTTAGCGTCTCCAACGTCAAACTTAAATGTTCCACGTGTTCCTCTTGAAATTTGGAGTACACCAGAATATCATCAATGAATACCACCACAAACTTATCTAAGAATGGTTTAAACACCTTATTCATCAAATCCATGAATGTTACAGGGGCATTGGTCAAACCAAAAGACATTACCAGAAACTCGTAATTTCTATACTGAGTCCTGAATGTCGTCTAGGTACATCCTCCTTCCTTACCTTTTATTGATAATACCCACTTCTTAAATCTATCTTTGAGAATTATCTAGCTCCTTTCAACTGGTCAAACAAGTCATCTATTCTTGAAAAAAGATACTTATTCTTAATAGTGACTTTGTTTAACTCTCTATAATCAATGCAAAGACGCATTAACTCATCCTTCTTCTTCATGAACAACACCGGTGCTCCCCACGGTGATACACTCGGCTGAATGTATTTTTTATCTAGCAGCTCTTGCAGTTGTACCATTAGTTTCTTCATCTCTACCAGAGACATCCTATACGGAGCCTTCGATATCGGAGCAGTCCCTGATGCTAAATCGATAACAAACTCGATCTCTCTGTCAGGCGAAAGTCCTGGAAAATCCTCTAGAAATACGTCTGCAAAATCCCTAACAACTGGTATCTCTTACATTTTCACACCCTTCTTTTTAGTATCGACTATGTAAGCTAAATATCCTACACATCCTTGTCTCAATAACTTCTTGGCCTGCATAATCGTCAGACATCTCACTTGTCTAGGCGATTTGCTACCATAGAAGACTACCTTTAACAGAGGCATAAGGTTTACACATTTCTTTTGGCAATCAATTATCGTTCCATAATTGAATAGCCAATCCATTCCTAATATGACATCAAATTCTCCAAGTTTTATCAGGATTAAATCTACTGTCATAACATTTCCCTTAATTTTCACCTTACAATTTCTATATACGAATCTTACAGGAATCACCTCCCTATTTGCAATTTCTATGTTTAGAGAAAAATTCAGCTTTTCACTAGGCAATCCTAACCTCTTAGCAAATTTATCAAATATAAACGAGCAAGTAGAACTCGAATCAAATAATACATATGCATTTATATCATTGATTGGGATAATACCTGACACAACATCTTTTAATTGTACAACATTCTGTATACTCATATTGAAGATTCTGGTTGTGGGTCTGCTTGATGACGTTGGTCCAACAATAGCCAACATACCTCCACTGCTACATCCCTTGCTTCCAGTTTCCTCTCCAGCTTTCTTCTTACGGCACTCGCGAGCTAGATGATCCTTTGACTTGCAAGTTTAACAAGCATTCTTCTTCAGTTGATTGCAATTCAGAGCAATGTGACCCTAAATTTGCCATAGTTGAAGTACACTTTCTTACCTCTTAAGCACAGGCTAGTGTAATTTTTCCCGCATATAACACACGCTTTAATTTTCCTTTTCTGCTGCCTACTCTATTGACTTCCAACACCAACACTCGCATTCCACTTCCTCTTCGAGTTATTATTATTCCCACCACTGCTACCACCAGTTTTACCTTCATTTTCACTCTTCCTTTTCCTTTGTTCCTGATTATACTTCGTTACGACATCGCTTCCTCCTTCTGCGATAATTGCCTTCTCAAGCACCGCTGCAAATGTCTTCAACTGGAATATGGAGACTACTGTACAACCAGGGCTTCAGTCCCTATTCAAACCTTCTTACCTTACTCTCGTTTGTGTCAACTTGATATGGCGCAAACCTTGCTAACTCATTAAATTTCTCCGCATATTCCGACACCGTCATCGCACCTTGCTTCAATTCTAAAAATTGGACCTCCATTTGATTCTTTGAACTCTCTAGAAAATAAGTCTCGAAAAATATTTCTTTGAACCTATCCCAAGTAATCACTCCCTGACCTCCTCAGGTTTTTTTGCCTACCACCAGTAACTGGCTTCTACTTTCAACATGAATGTTGTAAAAGCAATCTTCTGGTCCTCACCGACACTAGTAACATCATAAACTTTCTTTATTTCCATGATCTAGGTCTGTGCCTCAACCGAATTCATGGACCCATGGAATTCTGGTGGTCCAACCACCTAGAAATCATTAAAAGTCACAGCTTGGTTCTGCGGCTGATTCTGCAGCGCTCCCGTCAGTAATGTCACCAACTGCTGAACTGGGATAGCACCAACGTTGTTGTTATTGGTAGACCCCTCAGGGGTTTGTAGTCGTGGTTAACATCTTCTTGGAGGCATTTTCTGTTTAAAAATACACTTATTAGATCATTACTCACTCTTTTAAGTATTTTCTACTTAACTCACGCATCATAAAAGATCATCACATAACACATAACATCTTGAATAAATATTAACATTTTATTCATTCATAATCTTTTTAAAAACATAAAAATAATAGCATCACTGCTATTTACATCACTTTTCCTGAACTAATAAAGTTTAAGGATAACATCATCATATCCCATTGGTTACATAACACATGGGATTTACATCTTATTTACTATTTAATCACACATCAAATACATTCTCTATTATGGCCTACTAAACTGTTACATAGCTTTATGGGCCTCCTCTTCCATGATACGGAACATCGTTCTATGATCTAACATATACCATGGCAGCAATTCGAACTGAGTCGGATAGTACATGACTCGTCTTGAGCTCGGTTTATCACGGTGTTGAAAACACAATTCATCTCTTCCATCTTGATCTTCTTTGCTTGTATCTCTCCCTCTGCTACCTCTACACGCTGAGAAGCTTTCTCATACGCATCTTCAACTCTTGCTCTCTTGGTGGATTCTTCTTTCAAGTTATCCTTCAGCTTAGCAATCTCCTCCATCTTCTGCTCATTCTCCCCCTCAGTGTGAACTAGCTTCCATTCCACATTGATGAGACGTTCATCAAGATCCCGGATCTCATCATCCTTATGTGCCATCGAAGTCTGACGTTCAGCTACTAGTTCCTCCAACTCCTCGACTCTATCCTGAAGCTCAATGTTACGATCGTATACTTCGTCATACATATGAGTTGAAATAATGTTTAGTGGAAATTCACGACCACATAGGTTGCAATCACATAAGCACATAGAGTGTTTTATTATCTCTTTCTTAAAACTCGATAAGAGTCTATCACCACTATCTTTTCAATCTCCAATAAGGTTACTTCCTAAGGTTTTTCCCCCACCTAAGGTTCATAACCTAAGGCTTTGATACCAACTTGTGACACCCCCAAATCTAGGTACTTCATTCCCACAAGATTTGGTGTTCACTTTCCATTCATTCATTTCTAACTACCCAAATATAATAAGATTTAAACAATAAATCTTCCCATTAAAGGGTTACATAACTTAATCAATAAATTTCTCAGGTTATCTAACCTTTAAAACATTCATCAAGTGCGGAAAAATTAAATAATTACATCACCATAATTAAAACAAAGTCTGACAACATGAAAATCAATAGATTTACAAGTCTTCAATACTTGTTCATCTTTCCTTTTCCTTTGCTAGTGGTTGGTTCATCAACCTTCTCAATTTAACTGCAATGATTATATATGCAAGAGTGAGCAAAACAAATGCTCACTTGAAATGACAATGAATAACAACAACATAGTGATTGTCAATAAATAAGCTCAATTAAACTGAATAACATTCTCTATCATTGATAATCAAGAACTGAAATCAGAATTTGAAATTTATTTGAGGGTCACAAGACCATGAACTATGTCCAAGGTTATAAGTATTCTTTCAACTTAAACCTAAATAGTCATAAGACTGTAGGAACTCCCCATACTTAGGATGATTAGCCTTTTGTACCATGTATTGTGCACAAACATCTAAACACTTACGCGCAATAAATCCCCTATAATAGGGTTATTCATCTCAGTTTTAACATACGAGTTCGCACTAAAGGAAGTTTGGTTTGGATATGTTTTAAGGGTAATTTATAGTTCAATGAACATCAACTAAGGATTAGTTGAATCAATAAAGTTTGATATCATTTCAAGTGTTCAATAACAATATGATATGGAATAGTCATGAATCATAAATGAATCAACATTATACATTGAAATCATGCTTTAGAAATGAACTAGAAAACATAGGCATTGGATATTATAACAAACCTTGCTTGAAAAATGATAAGATAAGGTTATAATTTTGCTTAATGAAAGAATTGAGTCAATGAACTTGCATAATTAATAACAAGTTGAGGATTAAAACTTGCTCAATAATAGAATTTAGGAATTTGGGTAATAAGAAACAACTTAAAGATAGGAAACCTAAAGTAAGAGTTAGGTTAAAGAACTTGCATGATCATAAAATTAGAGTTAGAGAACTTGCATAAAGTAAGTAAGTTAGGATAAAGAAAAATTGCATAAGAATGATAAACAAGATAGGGTAAGGATCTTGCTTTACATAAAGAAATAAGGTTTAGCAAACTTGCCTCGTGCATAAGCTACACAATTATAATACACGTTCACCAAAATACCCTACACATACCGTTAGAATCACAATATAGATTAGTTATACTAACATTAACCTTATAGGTTCAATTCACCATCTTAGTTAAGTTATAACCTTTAACTTAAGGTCAAACTATATTGATCAACCACATATAACGAATCTGAAAACTCACTAACATATAACGTAAAGCTATAGCATTCAATTCTCACCTCTAACTCTTACAAACATCGAGTTTCAATCGTTATATAAATTGTTAATTAATAACTTAAAAATCTTCATATTTGGTATTACAATGCAACTACAATATGTTATAACATCATATAATATGATTAACATCCTTTTTCTTTATGTTCATAAGATTAGGTTACGATTGTATGCTATGGATTGAAATAAAAAAAAATAGTTTCTACTCAGGGGTTGGTGTGGCCGCGCTCTTTTAAGCATTGGCACCAGCGCGGCCGAGCTGGTGCGCAGACCTTGAATCTGCAATCTGTTCATACAACCTGCTGCAAACCAAACTTCAAATTCCTCTTTCGACCAACAACACAAGCACACCCAGACATTAAAATTTTAGTCAAACAACATAACATATATATTTACCCATTCTAATAACACAAACAAAGTTAATAACCAATTTAGAGCCTTCAAAAGCAAGGTATATGCTTAATATTCATATTTTAACATATTTAGCGCATACGAACACTATAAATTTATTTCTTGATCAAATCAATCCATTCAACTTGCATTCTTTTCGTATTCCAATATAATAACAATAGCAATCATCAATTTATAGATTACACCATGAACTCCTAACCAATTTTAGTCTCAAACTAGACCAAAATACACATATTATCACATAACTCCAATTCTTCATTTTAAAACATGTTTATATGAATTAATTCCTACAACTTAATTATAACAACATAACATGATTTATACATAATCCAAAAACACACTAAACAGATTTCTAAACTAATTCATCCATAAAAATCCAATTTTCAAAGAAAACTAAGAACACATAAATCCTCATTCTAAAACAAGATTTGATGAATTCATTTACTGAAGATCATTTCTAGATGAAAACTAATAGATTACAAACCATCAATTAACAAATATAAACCACATTTCATCAATTCTAACATCAAAAATCAAAGTTTGTATGAAAAACTTAAGAACATAAACTCAAGCTTGAAACTAAGAATCTTACCTTTGATTTCTTGTGTTTAGATGATGAAGGCTACTTTGTTATTAATCCTCTATTGGCTCTCAAAACCACAACCCTTTCTTCTTTCTTCGCTCTCTTTGTTTTCTCTTCTGTTCTTTCTCTGCTCTTTCTTTAGTCTTTCTTTTCTAACTTAGCGTAAAAAAAATATGAACTGATATACGTATATAATATAAACGTACATAACTGATAAAACATAACTTCCCCCTTTTAATATATGTCAGTAATATTATTTTATTTTATTTTTTTCAAAAGCCATAAGGCCTTGTTTGAAAAACACCTTTAAAAAAAATAAAGACTTAACATTCCTTAAGCATTGTTTGACAAAACTGAATTAAAACTCTTTTAATTTATTTTCATAAGTCTTTTATAATATAGTTTATTGTCCCACTTTATTTAATTAAATTCCCATATTCAAATTTAATTAAATTAAAACTAACAAAAACTTATTAATTCAATTTTTCACATAACCCAATTATCACAAAATTATAATTTTCATTATAATTTTTATTTAATAAATTAATACATAACTTTAATTACTAAATTAAATTAAAATAACATTATAACAATTCATTTAATTCTTATCAACTCTCTAATTTGATTATTAAATTAAATTAGAATATTACCACATAATAATTAATTCATCACTTTTTTATTTTAATTAACTTCAAAAATACCAAATTACCAATTATCAACTTAATTAATATATTTCCTTAATTAAGTTATTCCCACAACTCATAAACTATTTATTTAACTAATAAATCTTCAAATTAAACAAATATTTATTTATCAATAAACACATCAACTAAAATATTTATTTAATTCAATAAATATTTGAAATTACAATTAAAATTCTGGATTGTTACATCCTTCTCTCCTTACAAGGATTCTATCCCCAGAATCATAACTCAAACAAATCATTCGTGACATTAGCCACTGTTTTGGTGAGCTTGTGTGCTAGCTTAATGATTTGGTTAAGGACTGTTAAGGTGTGATTGGTTCTGTGCCAACCGGATGTAATCTATACATGTTAAATGCAATGAAAATAGATAATCCATGCTTAAATGTTCAATAATCATGTTATCCTAGCCTTGATCACCATGTTGCTAAACCATGCTTCTTAGTGGAATTGAAAGCCTATTAAGGGCTGTTTTGAACAAGGAGCTTATATAAAACCTTGCACCCTTGAGTTTTAAAACATGAATGTAGTGTATATATAAATTATATGATGTGATAATGTTTATAATTGAAAGTATGGGAACTGTTATGATAATTTGGTGTTAAACCATGCTCAAAATGCTATGAATAGATTATTTTTTGTTATTAAAAAGATGACTGACTTTTTGCAAGCAGGAAAATAGATATATTTTTATGACATAATCATGTTTTAAGGATTGCTTGAATGCTTAAAGGTTTCTTTTGCCTACTTGTGGACTGTTTAGGAAGTTATAGCCAAAATTTTGCCTAAATCTAGTTTTAAATTTATGTCTAGCTGGATCAAATAGCTTAGACGACTTTTAATTCAACTTATACGTACATACTTGACACCGATAAGTATGTATCAACATGTGATAAACTATAATGATTATCCAAGTGAGGACACTTGTATAACCATGTTTTAGAAATTAACGAACATAATATATATCTTGATCCACAATAATAACAGAATAAGGGAATTTGTACAACAATTATAATTTAATAACTTACTTATACATAATCATTGCATAAGTATACAAAGGTTAAAATATTTGAACAATTGAAATGAACAGTTCAGATATTATCTTACGCATATCCGTTGCATAAAGTAAATACAAAGGCTTAGATACTTGCCTTGGTTGTTGACTACTATTACGCATTATAGCTTAAACTTTAATACCAGATCCTATCATCAATAAGATTATTCTTTTAATTAGAATAATACCAAGTAACAAATAATACTACTTATTTGCATTCAGTATATAGCTTAAACATATTGTCACATATTCATAACAGTCATTAAAACATTTAAGAACAGTCATCAAGTCAAACTATGTCCATTTGGTTTGAGTTCGGCACTATTTTAGTGTCTCGATTGCATAATCGGATAATTAACGAATTTATTACCAATAAAACTTTACTCAAGAACTTAAATATTATATTAGATAATTTAATTGTCATTTATAATATTTATCCTAACATAAATACCATTTATAATAATTTTTCAATCATTAATATCATTTATAATGATTTAATTAATAAATAATTTCATTATCATTAATACTTAAATAATTTAAAATATTAATGAAATACATGTCAAAATATTTAAAAGTTATTTATTATAACTTAAAACATTTTTAAAACCTTAATATCACCCTTAAATGATTTTTTTAAAATATTAAAATCATTTTAAAATAATTATCATTATTTCTTTTTAATTGTTATTTAATAATAATTAATTAGTTACTTTATTATATGCCTTTAATTATTAATTAATAATAATTAACTAATAATTAATTAATTAATATGTGACTTTAATTATTCTTTAATATTAATTAAATAATAAATATGAGTCTTAAATTATAATTTAATATTAATTAAATAATAATTAATTAATCACTTATAAATAAATAAATACTTTATTTATTTTATTAGTCTTTAATTATTATTTAATAATAACTAATTAAATAAATTATTTATCCTTGAAAAATAAATAAATAATTTACTTTATAAATTTCTAATTATTCTTTAAAGAATAATTAATTATTTAACATTTATACTTATTGATTATTTAATATTAATTAAATAATAAATAATTATTTTATTATGCTAATGCAAATAAATAATTACATTATTATTACCAAACCTTAATTAAGCAATCCTAATCATTAATTAACATTAATCAAATAATAAATAAATCATTTAGTTAATTTATTTCCCAACTTTCTAAATTCTTTTTCCAAATTGAGGTCATTCACGAAAACCTTTGTACACCGAGATCTACAACTCCAATTGAGGGCCAATCAGACTCGTTAGATCCGCATCTTCTTGAATTACATTTTTCTTTTATTAAACACTTCATTTGGGCCTGTTATGAGCCCAAAAAACTGGACTAAAGTGACTGTCAAAACAAAGTCCCGAATTTCATTTCCAGATTTGGGGTCTCTTACGAAAACAATCATAAAACAAAATCGACAACTCGGATTTCGATTCTGTCAGTGGCGTTGGATTCGTATCTTTCCGAACTTAGTTTTCCATTTATCAAACACCTAATTCAGACTTGTTATGGTCTCGGAAAATAGGCCAGAAGTGGACTGTTCGCGCGGAGGTTCCGACAGTCAGTGTTTTTAGTTCCAAAAATCATGTCTTGCTCATATCAAATCACTTTTATACGATTCCAACTAGGTTTTACTCTTATCTTAGCCCTCTATCACATGGTATAAAAATTTGAAAATTTTCTTTCAACCATAAAGATACATACATAACGAAAAAGTAGTATGAACTTAAAGTCTTAAGTTTCATTTTTATCTTTCTTTACTTCATACTTTTGATCAACTATCTAACCCCAAAAATGGTGAGATCCATACTTGAAATATTATAAAACAAGTAATTCAAGAGTTCAAGGGTTTTGAAACATAAGGTCTTTATTTTATAAGACAACCAAAATAATTATACAAAACTTAAGGTTAGGGTTTTATACCTAGTTTTGTGGTATCTCCTCCTTTTCCTTCCAAAATAACTTAAGAACTTGGATGGCATGAAAAACTCCTTCTTCCTCCAAGGCTGTCGACACTCCTCTCTCTCTCCCTTAATATTTTTTTAGCTAACTTGGAATAGTGAGATGAAAGAAAAAATAATATGTTTTGTGTTGGTAAAAAAATGTGTAGATATATTATATATATCCATGAAATCTCCTAACACAAATCTTCTCCTCTCTCTCCATATAACTTGCAATGTTGATAAAACATGGTGGCTAACTTCTTAAGTTGACACCTAAGGGAGTAGGTTACTAACTAAAGTAAGAAAATAAATCAACACATGCTATCTATTTCCCTCCTTTTGCCTGATACATCTCCCCCCAATTTAGCCCAATTTTTGATTTTCTTTTATTGCCAAATTAGCTAAATAGAATGACCAAAAAGTCCCTAGCACATGGGCTAAAGATTGGGCCATACATTTAATTCTTTTGGGCTCTCATTTAATTTGTTTGGGACATGAAAAATGGCATGGTTCAATACATTAATTTTACATTACCCTAATTATTTAATTAGGATTTTACTCCACTCATTTTGGGAATTTAAAAAAATTATCCTTATTGATTTAAATTACACAACCCAATTAGACTTGTCATATTCAAGTAACTTGAATATTCAATTAGGGTTTAATATTTTAATTAGGGTTCTAAATTTATAATTATGGGTTTTCTATAACAATAAGGCTTTATCTAAAACACAATCCGTATAACACAAATCAAAGTGTCTTGACAGACTTTCAAGTCTCATTTGACTGCAGAATTAGGGTTTAACACTAATACTAAGGTTTGGTCATAACACAACATAATTGACCAACCATTATCAATACGTACATACAGTACATATTTATAGCACTGAAAAATAAAAATATATTTAATTATATAATATTATTCTCATTCCTTGATCAAAACCCAAAATTAGGGTTTGGATTCCATATCTAATTTATCTGTCATAATTAACCTTATTAATTAAGTTAAAATAATTAACTTAATAACCTGAAAAATATTTAAATAATAAAATAATTATTATAATTATTCTAAAAATCATTTCATATATTATTTAAATAATATAAGATTATATTTTCATGAAAAAGAATTGATAAAAATATTTTCAATATGGAATTAATTATTATAAGCATATAATTGATAATAATCAATAATTCTAAAATAAAATTATCTGTAATAATTAATGTAATAAATAAATTTTTTATTTATCACACCCATAAATATATACATATTATGTTGGCACATATCACCCATATTTATTTTAATAAATAAAAAAAATTATACGCAAAATTTATGATTTATTTTTATAGAAAATATCGGGTTGTCACAGCTACTTTTCTTGTTTTTCCAAAGTATGTGATAACTCTAGGTGGCATCAAGGAAATTTCTTTATCCCCTCCTTCAAACCCTCCCACGTTTTCTCACTCTCTAATTCTTTCTTTTGCTTTGCTTTTTGCTAGATAACTTATAAGAATAAGTGAAAAGTTTCTTTATAAAAATATGTGGGAGTATTTATAGGCAATTAGAGTATATAGATATAACTTGTATATTTCTATTAATCTCCCAATATCTTATAGCTTGCTTGCCTTGGTTGAAAATAATTTATTAAGCTATAAAAGGCTAGTGGGCTATTTAGGTGGGTTGGTAAACAACCCTTGACCAACCAAAAAGGGAAACTAATGAAATGAATCATGAGAGTTTGCTCTACTCCTTAGATTCTCGGATTCATGCTCCATCTTGGACAATTTATTTAGGGTCCTTAACACTAATATACAACAATTAGAAAGTATTTACAAAAATAATACATCCATAAAATAATTACAAAAATAACGCAATTCATATTAATAAGGAAACCTAAAATCAAGGAGAAATAACTGCCATAATTAATAATTAAAATTCAAATATCTAGGATCTAACAATAAAAACAAATTCAAAATAATAATTCAAAATAATAATTCAAATTCAAATCTTCATCTCCCTCACATAGCACTTATTTGATCAAGAGAATGACTGCGATGAATAGCCGACCCGTGCAACTTTAGACCATTATTTGCAGGAACAGAAGTTTACGCCATATTGACCATAACAAGTATTCATGGAGGAGCATTTCTTTTAGGGTCCTTAACACTAATATACAACAATTAGAAAATATTTACAAAAATAATACATCCATAAAATAATTACAAAAATAACGCAATTCATATTAATAAGGAAACCTAAAATCAAGGAGAAATAACTGCCATAATTAATAATTAAAATTCAAATATCTGGGATCTAACAATAAAAACAAATTCAAATTCAAAATAATAATTCAAATTCAAATCTTCATCTCCCTCACATAGCACTTATTTGATCAAGAGAATGACTACGATGAATAGCCGACCCGTGCAACTTTAGACCATTATTTGCAGGAACAGAAGTTTACGCCATATTGACCATAACAAGTATTCATGGAGGAGCATTTCTTTTATCGGTTTGAGAAAAGTATTCACGCATACCTGTAATAGTGGATGAAACAACAAAACAGAAGTAAAATATGAGTATAACAGAAAAGATCATAGACCAATCTAAAAAAATGTTCTAAGATAGTTAAGAACCCAATATCTTTTTCTAATTATCATAGGAAGACATATATTTATCATTATTATAAAAAGAGATTTATGGGAAAGAGTACAAGTCCAGAAAAATCTAAAAATACTAACAAAAAAGTAATAAATGTTTGATACATGTAACCAATTAATACATAAAGACTGCACAAATTTTGTTTTCTGCATAGGAAAGAGAGAGATAAGAGAGTGATGTGTAATGTAATATTGATAATCAAACCTTCGTACCAAGGTAACCAAACTTTTATACCAAGGTAACCAAACCTTTATACCAAGGTAACCAATCAACCTCCACACCTGCAGTATGAATTGGTTACCTTGGTCTAAAAGTTTGGTTACCTTGGTAACCTAATAACACTGAATTAGTTACATTGGTATGAATATTTGGCTACCAACTGCACTATGGAAAAACTGCAGGTGTGGATGTGAATTGATTACCTTAGTTTGAAGTTTTGGTTACCTTGGTATGAAGGTTTGGTTACCAACTGCACTATAAAAAAACTGAAGGTGTGGAGGTGGATTGGTTACCTTGGTATGACAGTTTGGTTACTTTGGTATGACAGTTTAGTTACCAACTGCACTATGAAAAAACTACAGGTGTGGAGGTGGATTGGTAACCTTGGTATGAAGGTTTAGTTACCTTGGTATAAATGTTTGGTTACCAATCTCTTCTATCAGTTGCTGAATTTAGATCAAATCCAATAATCCATGGAATGTCTAGGAATTCTAGTCTCTAACTTCCTACTACTATTCCATGTACCACCAATTCCACTATTTCCACACCCAAAATAAATCTCATGCCAAGTCTCCGCAAGCATCTCCTTTACACAAACCACGTGCAAATTATACCAAGCTCGAGGTCCACAGCAGGGGGAAGGAGTACCACTTGATTGGCACCTTTCAATAGCTAAAGTGTCAACTAAAACAACACGCCTCTCACCACTTATAGTACCAATAACAGCTGTAGAGACCCTTTCCCTTTTGACAAATAGACTACATATGTAAATTACTTAATATCATCATTTGATCATATAGGGTGCCTTTGGAGTGTTGCAGGTTAGTTATATTTTGAACAACAAAAAAAGATTGCGAAAGGTGATAGATCCAGAGATGAGAAAGAGTTCTTACACAATGGAGTCGATAGCCATGTTTGCAAATCTAGCATCACGATGTGTTCGCATTGAAAGTCGTGAAAGACCCTTGATGGAGGATTGTATAAAAGAACTCCACCTGATTTTTTATACAAATTTAAAAGTATTGAGTATGGCCATGCATACACTAAGAATATGGTCTGAGAATCTTAGTGAAGTAAATATTTATCCTGCTACAAGTTCCATCTCATAAAAAGTTCTTCATACATGAAAATTCTTCATACTTGAACGGAGCGAGTCCTTTGGAGCTGAAGGTGAGCAGAGGAAGAAATGATGATGAGTGATAATGATGAGTTTGATTGGGTGGAAGAAATAGGAAGGAAAGGAAAACGTTGGGAGGAAATTGCGGAGTAATTCGGATTGCACAAAACGAAATTATATTAATTTTGTAAAAAAATATGGAAAAATGTATTACTTTTGTAATTATTTTATATATGCATCATTATTGTAATTATTTCTAAAAATGTACTAAAATATGTAATTAATCCATTTATTTATTCATTTATTTGTTAATTAACCATCTTGAAGGTCCATAAAAATTGGGCCATAACTTGGGCCATTTGATTTCTTGTTTGGGCTCTCTAATTAAATTGTTTGGGCTATGTAAAAATAGCATGATTTAATAGATAAATTTTATCTTACCCTAATTATTTAATTAGGATTTCCATTCCTCTCATTTTGGAATTTAAATAATTATTTATGTACATTTAATTTTATAACCCAATTAGACTTACTTTAATTAGGTTTAAATTAAATAATAAATTGAAATAATAAAATTAATCTCTTAGGTTAGTATAATTTTAAATACTATTATTCTTCAATATCATAACCCTTAGGTTATTTAATTTTCATACCTAATGTATAATTAGGTTATGTAACTTTTTCGTTTTCTTCTTTTTATATAATTCATATATATATATATACATATATATTTATTTAACCATAAACATTTTCCACATAAATAATAACATATCCATTCCCTATATGTCACAAAGTTTTCAATATCATTAATATTTAATTACATTGTGACTTATAATTTTGTTGTTGTTACATTCTCTCTTTCTTATAAGAATTTTGTCCCTGGAATTTCACATAAGGTTACTCAAAAAGATTTGGATAATTCTTCCTCATTTTTTTTCTCGAGTTCCCAATGCTACATTCTCCTCAAACAAATCCACCACCAACATATCCTCATCATAGTCCTCATTCTCGATGTGTTCCTCCACAGGATTCCTCTGCTCCACAATATGACTATCTTGCCTCTTCTCAGACATTCTATAACCACAAACAATAACAACATCAGTACCACAATAAAATATATTCATTGATAAAATGAAATGATATTTTATTAAGTATAACCAAAACTCGATGAATTTCCTTAATTCATCTCCTAACATACTCTATAAGAGTTTTCTTCTAAGGTTATAACCTAAGTTTCGCATTCCTAATGTTTATAACCTACAGCTTTGATACCAACCCCAAATCCAGGTTCTCTAACCTCAGATTCAGTGCTCACGAACCATTATCATCATAAGCATTCTATATACTATTGCGGAATAATTAAGATACATCGTTCATTATAATAAAGTTTTATAACATAACCCCAAGGTATTCTTTACCTTAACTAAAACACACCTTTAATATTACAAAAGGTTTACATAAATAATTCCATCAGGTAATATAATAATTAACATTCAAATTAATTTATTCTTTGACTTTGCCCTTGCCTTTGTCTTTCTTATTCGATCCCTCGGGCTTAGTTGAAATAAATGTCATGATATAGCAAGGGTAAACAACTAGTTTGCTTAGCAAGTTTAAATACAAGAAAGGTATATCATGATTAGAAAGGAATTTAGCTTTCAATGTTCAACAATAAAATCGATTGTGAAAGAACATGAATTAAGTTTCAATAATTGAATATTTGAATAATAGATGATGAGTGGTTTGAAATAACCATGAACATATACAAAGGTTGTCAGTAGTTAAACTGGTCCTTTTAATAAGTTTTGGTAATTAAGGGAATCAGCCATTCATACCCGGTGTATTATGCATAAACACTTAATAGTCGAGCAACAATTATTTTTTCCAATATAATGCTTTAATAAAATTGTTCTTTTTCTCAGTCTCGAGTCCTTACCAAATTAATTGGTTAAGAACATCTTTTAAAACATATTTGATTTAACAAATTTAAACATATTCGATCTAGCTGATACAACTATCATAGATCTATCTCAATAACAGTTCAAGAATGACAGAACTTTAATTAATTCATAATTCAATAATAATTGAACAAGAATTCAATTGCACAAAATTCGATTCACAATAATTGTTAAGGATGTGGAGTAATCAACAATAATTATCCACTAACATGCTTCGAAAATAATAACTCGAGTTTGAGTTAGAGAACTTGCTTGTTCAATGAGCTACAACTAACTAGCTTTAATTAAAACTCTTTAAACAACCTAAGTTATGATAGATATCATATATCCAGAGAATTATCCTTGGTTGATCCAATAAACCCCAAAGAAAAATGAGAAGATTACTATCATGTTCCTTCCAATGGTGAGTCTTCTCTTGACATATAACTATCTCCACCGTCTGTAATTGAACATTATGTTTCAACCAAACTCCAAGATCATATAGGTAGTGCTCGTAGATATAATACACAAGTGGATGTGCACAACCCTGTCTTATGATAACACGAGGTTGTATGTCATTAGACATCTTGTATGATAGTGACAAAACACCCTTCCAAAGTTGGGTTCGCCTCACCCTATTCGGTTCACCAAAATTAAATATCAAATGACGTATACAATACAACACACTTATCTAAAGTTCTCAATAAAATTATTTCCATACTATTTAGGGAGAATCTCAACAGCTATAGACCACTGTTCTATTTCCCTGTTACACCCGCTCGACCCAGCTATACTCTTGTTACCTAAAAGGAATTGCGAAGCAAAAAGGTGAGCACAAATAGCCCAGTAAAAAATATCATAACTAAAGATAATTAAATGCCTTCATCAGTAATATATCAGAGATGTAGAATATATGGTAGATGATAAAACTTTTTAACCATAGTTGCAGCGGAACGAGCAATCCATTAGAAGAGTCAAATAGGCTATAAAGTCTATTATCTTCTCCAAGTTAAAAGTCCACCAAACAATGTTTTATCCCTGTAACATGAATCAACAGTTCCTTTCCACAATCATATGAATAACTCATAATCATAATTGTGATTCTAAATTCCTCTTCTCATCCAGGACGAAGATAATTTACATCACCTGTCTTTACCTGAAACATCAAAGATCATGGCTATACCAAATCACCGTTCCTGTTCATAATCATTCTAATAAGTTTATCTTTGAACTACGGGCCAAAGATATTCATTGACAGTTCATCTTTGCACTACATGCCAAAGATATTCAGCAACATGTCATCTTTGCACTAAATGCCAAAGATATTCAACAACAGGTCATCTTTGCACTACGGGATAAAGATATTCATCAACAATTCATCTTTGCACTACATGCCAAAGATATTCAACAACATGTCATCTTTGCACTACGAGCCAAAGATATTAATATCTCAAAGAAATATATAATCATTTTAGAATTTATATAAACAATAATTATAACCATGTTAATCAATTCACCTTTGCACTTAAGCTAAAAAATATTCAATTGTAAATTTAATGGTCATGATCATACCAGTCAACAATTCATCTTTGCACTACTGGCCAAAGAGAACCCATAGTCACGATCATACCAATAATCTACCCATCTTTACACTTAAGTCAAAGAGAAATTTCATCAACGAGATTATAAAAATGTCATATATGATAATAAAAATAATACGATCAACAACTGCATTTAATTTCAAGAGTAATATTCATGAATCAATGATTTCATAACACCTTAATCCAAATGTTATAAATCACTTAATAATCTCATAATCTAATATTATTAATATTACCACAATATTTCAATCATTTCTTAAACTTATAAACAATTTATTTTAATTGTTTACACTTTACTAATTAATGCATTTAATCATCCTAAAATGCCAAACTCATAAAATTTCATCACCAATAACCAAAACCTTCATCAAAAATCTATATATACCTTATATAGGATTCCCAAGCCATAAAATCATATTTTTCAATTTTCTTACTTCACATAACATGTGACAACCCAATATTTTCTATATAAATAAATCATAAATTTTGCGTATAATTTTTTTTTAAGGATGAGGATTTGTACAAGATTATGTGTATATGTATTTAGGTGGTAAATAAAAATATATTTATTACATGAATATTTATAAGTAAATTTATTCTAGAATTATTGATTATTATAAAGTATATTTTTATAATAATTAATTTTAAAATAGAAATGTTTTTAGTAATTATTTTCCATGAATATATAATCATATATTATTTAAATAATATATGAAGTGATTTTTAGAATAAATATAATAATTATTTTATTATATGAATTTTTGTACAGATTATTAAGTTAATTATTTTACCTTAATTATTAAGGTTAAATATGAAAGAATAATCAGATATGGAATCCAAATCCTAATTTTGAATTATTGTTAAGGTATTAGAATAATAATATCATATTAATTATATTTTGATTTTTCAGTGCTATGAATATGTACGGTATGACCGTATTGATAATGGTTGGTCAATTACGGTGTATTTTGACCAAACCCTAGTAATGATGTTAAACCCTAATTTGAGATCCAAATTAGAGTATAAGGTTATTTTATATGTGTATAATATTAATTATATCATGTTTTAAATGTATTAATTAGGTAAACCCTAATTACCATTTTGAGGTATTGTTTCTAGAAACCCTAATTGCTATAATTAGTAACCCTAATTTGAAATTAGAATTGAGATTGTTGGTGATTATTGATAATGTGATTAATTAACAAGTATTATGATTATAATTGTTAATTTTAGCAACCCTAAATTATTAAACCCTAATTACTAAACTAGAACCCTAATTTAGTAATTGAAAACCCTAATAGTAATTTGGTAACCCTAATTATCGAAAGAGTAAACCCTAATTGCTAAATTAACAAAGTCAATGATAATTATATGATCTAAACCCTAATGTTACGGTATAAAGTAATTAGAATATTAATCTAATTAACAAACCTAAATTGTCTAATTTTAGAAACTAAAATTTAGTTATTTTATATTATTATTTTTTTGTAATAAACCCTAATTGCTAAATCCTAAATTTGGAAATTTTTGAAATCCTAGTTGCTAAATCTTTAAGGGTTAAATGTTAAACCCTAAACACTAAAATGTCTAAACCCTAAACCCTAAAGCAATTTTCTAGAAATTTAAGAAAATGACAAAAATGTCCCTTTTTAGCATTTATGAAGCTAGTAATAGGTTTTGACAAAATTGGTGAAGTTGGTCACCAAACCAACAACCCCATGTGCTCTCTAATGACAGCAACAAGCAACAACTCAGCCATTCATGAATCTAGCATGTCTATATAAAGGATTGAGAGAGAGAAAAAGTGATTTTGCTAGCCAATTTTATTCAATACTCAACCAACTCTCATTTTCTCTCAAACCAACGAAATTTGTTTCTAAATCAGTCCCTTTATCCAGCCCCACGTTCACCATAATCCAATCACAAACAACTTGGAAGCTAAGAAATCAAAATCAAAGCATAAAGGTATAAAAACCCTAATTTTAGAAATCCTTTGATTTGATGTTAATTGATGCAATTGATTTGTTAAATATGTGTAATAAGGAGTGTATTAATGTTCTGGGTTGTTTTATTCATGACCCATAACATCAAAATACTCAAAATCATAGTTTTTTCAACTTTTAAAAAAACTGAAATCTGTTATTTTTAGGCAAATGTCGGCCCTTATATCTCTATGATTATTTAGTTTGTTTGGGTGTTTATAAGTTTTTATATGTAGTATGTAATGTGATATTTAAGGTGAAAAACGAATCAAGTTCATATCTGTTATAGATCGGGAGTTATACAAGGTCAAAACCCGTTGACCGAAACTGCTCAAGAACACGAACCCAGAATTTTTTTTAGCAACTTCCGTGTTCATGTTTGACCGGAAATATCTTACTCATGTTTTGATTTTAATATGTTATGAAGCTTTATAGTTGTAGTACTACATGATGTCTACACAATGAAATTGATATATCACATAAACGTTACAAGATCATCAAGTTAAAGGGGTCCAAAGTAGGCACCTCGAACTGTTCTTCGTGAAGAACAACTCTGACAGCTACTTTGATGACCAATATCTCCCAGATATGTTGTTGTTAAGCCATGATGTTTGTTGGTAATTGTAGTGTTACATGAGTAATACAAGATGTATGTGTTAGATCTCCTAGAAACATTTTTTACAGAAAGTTATTCATGGTCAAACCACCCCCCTAGCACAATGGTTTATGTTTCTGGAAATCCTCAAGAACACCTATAGCGACAGAAAGTGTCGCTATAGTCCTTTAGCGACAGTTTTATTAATAATTTTCAGAAATTAATAAAAAAAATAGAAAAAAATAGTTTTTAATTATTAAAAATACAAAATAAATTATTAAAAATTATTTTAAATTCTGAAAATTAGTTTTTAATTATTTTAAATATATTTCATAAATATTTAATATTTTTGGAATATTAAAAGTAATTAATTTATTTAATTATAATATTAATTAAATTATTTAAAAATGATTTTAATATTTGAAAAATCATTTAAAATTATATTATGATATAAGAAAATATTTTAAGTTATTTTTGATAACTTTTAATATTATGTGATAATTTTCATTAATAAATTAATATTAATGATAATTAAATTATTTATTAAATGAATTAAATAAATGAATTAAAAATGATTTTATTATATTAAAAATCATTTTAAATAATAATAAGGTATTTAAAAATATTTTAAGATATAAAATATAACTTTTAATATTTAAAGGTAAATTTCATTAATTAATTATGATTAATGATAATAAAGTTATTTAATAATTATATTAAATAATTTAGTTTAAAAATGATTTTATTATTATAATAATCATTTTAAATAAAAATAAAGTGTTTAAAGATATTTTAAGTTATAAAATATAACTTTTAATATTTAAAGGATAATTTCTTTAATAATTTAATATTAATGATTATTAAATTATTATTAATGATATTAAATTTATTTAATAATTATATTAAATAAATAGTTTAAAAATGGTTTTATTTATTTAAAAATCATTTAAAAGGGATATTAATGATTTAAAAATATTTTAAGTTATAATTATGACTTTTAATATTTGGATAAATAGTTCATTAATATTTAAATATTAATGTTAATTATTTAATAATGATTTTAAATGTTTTAAAAATCATTTAAGGGTATTATAAATAGTTTAAAAATATTTTGAGTTATGATACATAACTTTAATATTTTGGCAATGGTTTCATTAATAGTTTAATATTAATTAAATATTAATGATAATAGAATTGTTTGATATTTAAATCATTTAATAATGATTCTGATATTTGAAAATTATAATAAATGATAATAATTATTTAATAATTATTATAAGACTATGAAAAATAGTGCGATTGAGGTTTAAGTTATCCAAAGGGATATTGAACTACGGATTAGAGTCTTAGACTCGATATTTAACCGATAAAGATGTCGGTAGACCGACATAGATTAAAAATTGATCTGGACTTAGATAAATTGGTTAGTTTACTGTTTATTTGTGATTCAATGGTTATTAAGGTTGTATGACAATGTGATTAGGAAGGTGTTGATGTTTAATTATGAGTCAACGATTGTTGAACATGTGTGATAATGTGAATAGGGAATGTGCTGACTGCAATAGGCAGTGTTGTATGTACGTTATGTTGTACTAATCAGTAAAATAATCTGATTAATGTTAGGTGATTTCATAAAAGATAAAACTAAGTTACAAAGTGTAAGCAGCGCATCAGGCAAGTATCCTAACTTTGCATTTTCTTTATGCAATGTACAGAAGTGAGAAGTTCAGAATTATTGTTATTATTGTACAGATTGTTAAACTTATATTATATATGCCCATTGATTATCAACATGTTAGTATATGATAATTAAGTTATATATATTCTGTTCGTTAATTTCTAGAAATGATTATACAAGTGTCCCCACTTGGATAATCATTGTATTTAATCACATGTTGATACACCTTTGATATACATATATGTTGAATAAGATAAGACCTTTGTTATGAAAACCCGACAGGTATGAACATCCCGATAATGGGAAAATTTTTATGCGCCCAAGGCGGACAGAGTGAACGATAACATCGTTCTTATACATGTAGTATTGATCAATACAGGGTACAACGGGGCTGATCACCCTCCGTGCCCGTAAGTCATGATGGTTTACAGATGAATTTCTGTTCAAACCTTTTCGAAAATGAAAACAATGTTCATAGTATGTCACAGAAACCCCATGTATAGTCAATACGTAGTTTCAAAAATTTGAAAGAGGGTTGTTATGTTATTATTATTGATACAGATTACTTCACAACTACTGACTAGTTGTAGAAGAATATTATAAAGAAAACATTTAAATTCTTTCAGCCTATATATATATAATACTTGTTGGGCACTCAAATGCTCATCCTTGCTTAATTTAAATGTTTTCAGCTAAGTGTGAAGGACCAGAAGGATCTGTCAAGAACAAGGGAAAAGGGAAAGTTGCTGAATGACTTTTTATGCTACTGATTGTAATAGTTTTAGATTATGAAGACTATGATATATATATTTATATATATTATGACATGTAATGAATGTTTAAAGGTTACGTACTTGGGAGAAAGACTCTGATGTATATGTAAATTTAAGTTAAGTTTTATATTATTGTTATTATTATTAGTAGTATTTCGCTCATAGAAATGGTATCGTGAAGTACCGAGTTCGGGTTTCAAGTATCCGGGTTCGGGGACTTTACAGGATGGTATCAGAGCTATAGGGTTAGAAACCTTAGGTGGGTTAGACCTTAGACTATAACCTTAGAACAGAGGGAAACGTTGAAAATATAAATAACTCATATAGAGTTTAAATAAAGATGGATTGGATAAATTCATCGTCAAACAAACTAAAAGATAACTTATATGAAACCTTTATGTGTTATGTGTATATATTATATGCTAATCAGGATAATTGCTGTGTGTAGATGTCAGGTGAAAAAGAACTAGGATACCCACGGGTCGTAAAGAAGGAGCTAATATCGAAGCCAATAGCGGAAATAGAAGCTCATAATGAAACCAACTCGGACGAGGTGGTTATCGTGGAAAACATAATACCAGATCCGAAAATAGTGGATCTGGCAGATAATGATTCAGACTCTAAAGCTGAAGCTGGTGAAGCATCAATGGAGATGCAGGAATTGAGGAATAAGGTTTCTTCTCTAGAAGGGTTGTGGAAGACAGAAAAACTGCTTAACAGTCAATTGCGTCAAGCGTTAATAGAAACAATGGAAAATCAGGATAAGCTTCAAATCCAAATCAATCAGATAGGAGCCTCAAGCAACACTTCGTGTGCAGCTCCGAGAGATAAGGGAAAAAGGAAGGTAGAAGATCATCATTTAGGAAAACCTGGGAAGAAGAAATGGAAAAGAATATGTTATCTTTGTGGCTATGAAGGGCATACCACTCTGTATTGTCCTGACTATAAACGGGGAGCATGTTTTATTTGTGGAAAGGAAGATCATCAGGCGAGGAGCTGTCCAAGAAAGAAGACTTAGTGAATAGGTAGTATAGGTCATGTTGTGTAAGCGTGTTTAATATTATATGTGTGCTTAGTATGTCTGTGTAATGTATTATGATAAAAATTTTGTAAAAGTGGTAAATTAAATCCCGACTTTTGTAGTCACAAAGGGATAACTAATGTTTAAAGCACTCTGTGCTGTGATATGTAAGATATTTTGAAAGCAATGAATGAATATGAATCAAAGTTTGAGTTATGAAACAAATTTAATAAGTTTAAAGTTATATGATAAAGTTTAGAAGGTAAGGAATAATTTATGATAATACCGTCAAAATGAAAGCAAAACCAAAGGCCAGAAGAATTTGTCAACAAAGCTGCGAAAGATCAACCAGATCATCGAACGTAGAACGTTAAAGACTTCAAGGCGGTCCTACCGCCAGAATTCAAAGGTACGACTGACCCTGTAGAAGCCCAAACTTGGGTTAGAGAAATTGAGAAGGTGTTTATAATAGCTAGGGTAGCTGAGGGGCAAAAGACCTCTTTTGCCACCTATATGATGAAGGGTGAAGCAAATTTCTGGTGGGAAGCGAATCAGGTGAGGGCAGGAGCAGGTGTGGTAGCGTGGGATAGATTTAAGACTTTATTTTTCGAGAACTATTTTTCAGCCAGTATGCAGTCTAGAATGGAGGTAAAATTTCTGGAGTTGAAGCAAGGGGATATGTCAGTGGCAGAATATGCCGCAAAATTCAATGAGTTAGTTAGGTTTTCTCCGCATCAAGTTGATACGGAGGCTAGGAAGGCGAGGATATTTGAACTGAGATTAAAACCCTGGCTTTATAATAAGGTGGCAGTGTTGCAGATTCCAACATTTGCAGCACTCTTGGAGAAGGCGATAATTGCGAAGGAGGGAAGTGAGGCTATGAGCCTCTACAACAAGGAGAGAAAAAAACAAGGCCAAGGTCGAGGGAGCTGAGAAGGTGAGAACTAATAGTGGAAGCAGGAGTGTTGATGGAAAAAGAAAGGGGAACTATTTTGGTAATGTCCAGGTTAAACAGGAAGGTGTTAAGAAGCCAGCGGTGCAGACTGTTAATTAGGTAAACCCTAATTAATATCTAGAAACCCTAATTACTAAATTAGAACCCTAATTGTTAAGTTATAAACCCTAAGTATTAATTTAGCATGGTTAATATTAATTAATATATTATGTCAGGAATAAGCATGTGAATGATATTCCTACTTACATATGATTTGATTATGATATATATATATAAATGAATATGCAAGTATGTTTGCATTAAGAAAAGCTGTAAAGCCCTTTGATAGATAGTAGAAACATTTGTGTAAGGACTTAGAATGAATTGATCAAATGTGTTAGGTTGATCCAACATAAGCAAAACAGCTCTGTAAAGTCCTTAAAAATGATATACAAGGACTATAAATATAGAAAGATCAAGCATGTTAGGTTGATCTTATGATGTAATAGATAGGCTTGTCTGATCGTCGAGCACTACACCAGAAATCGTAGTCTGCCAGGAGAGTCAAGAAAAACTCGAGAGCTATCAAGGCAGAATCGTAGTCTGCAAGATAGTAGATCTCGGAGTTCATAGACTTCCAAGAGAGATGAGGAAGGATCGTAGTGTGTCGAGAAGAAGTTCCTCAAGGCCGTAGTCTGCTGAGGAAGTCATGTTCAGAATTGTGGAGACAGCCTGCCTACGAGCCGACCGAGCATCTGCCAAAGTCAGTCAAGAATCGTAGACTACACTCAGAGTCGTAGAGTCTACTAATCATAACAGAGGTAGAGATCGTAGTCGAGCAAGGTCAGATGAAGACAACAAACACAACGTTAGAAATCGTAGAGTGTCAAGATCTGATCTCAGAGTCGTAGTGTCTGCACAGCCAAAGCTAAATCGTAGAGTGCAGAACTAAGACCTCAACATATGTGCTCAAAATGCCAAAGTAGAATCGTTGATAAAATACGATTCTCAATGAATAAGCACTCCCTGAATATCTAAAGGAATGAAGCCTCTGTTTGGCACTGCACAGATACGTTCCACTTAAAGAAAACTAGAGAGCACTCAACGAATGGCATGCTAGCTAACAGAAGACCTAAGCACCAACCAAATCAACATCAAGATTGAGTTATGAAACCATTTGAGATGAAGTCTTCCACAAGAAGATTAGAGGAAGACTTCTGTAACTGACTAAGGAAAGTTAGCAAGTGCAGTAGCTGTCAAGAAAAAAGATGACAATGATCTTGGAAGTAACCAAGATAGTAGTGTTTGCCAAACAAAGAAGGAACTGATGGAGTACACACTAAGATACTGGCCATCCTCTAAATAACAAGGCTAAAGTGATTAAGCATTGAGTCAGTCCATTGATGATAAGTGAACGGGAGATCACAAAGAGAAAATGAGCTGGACACGCCACAAATCTGAAGTGTCTTGTTATTCAGAAGAGGCCGGAGAAAGGAATCAAGCCATTAGTATCTAAGAACAGTCGAGGCAAACAGAAGTGATGAAGCACTGCACAAAAAGAGGAAGAGGTGTTCTACACTAAAGATCAAGTGTACAGTCCTCAAGATCGTAGTGTTATTTCTATCAGTCAACAAGACACTACGATCAAGTCCATGAAGACATGCATTAGAATCGTAGAGCTCGAATAGCTGAAGACTAAAGCATTGGCAATGGTTCAATCTGAAGGGTAATATTCGGACAAGAGCTTAATGAGAGCATCAATGCAAGGACAACCTCTGATTGAGAAATTAGAAGGGTGAAATAAAGTCGTTGACCTGCCCAAGATATCAAAGTGACATATCTAACAGGGTTGGTGAAACAACAGACTGCAGTGTCAGGAAGTCAGAAAAAGATGTCATGTCACATCTGCAGTCTGCACCAAATAACTCGAGATCTGCGAAGCAATTTGATAAGCTTTCAACGGCTACTTTCCAACGGGAAGATTTGGAAGTAGTATAAATCAACAGAGGTTCAAAGATCAAGAGTTGTTGATGATTGTGAAGTTACAGAATCGTTGAGTTGGTGAATACTATAGTTGACTCTACGAGTTCCACCAAAGATCAACAGAACAAGTCTCAGTGACAGTGAGACTACCAAGGTGGAAGTGAAGCAGCTTTGAAGAAGAACTCAACCAGATCAAAGCTTCACTCAATAAAGATCAAAATGACACTAAAGATGGCAGCCAAGATGAGGGCTGAGAAGTCCAAAAAGATAGCATTTAGAAAAGTGGCTAAGTACAAAGAAGATCAAGAGAGCCACTCAACGAATCACCATGAACCAAAAGCTAAAACTGAACAATTGCAAAACCATGTCTGCAAAGTATTCAAGAAGGAACTAAAATTAAAGAAACTTAGCAAACCCAGATGATGATGGTGCACAGCTAATAACAGATGAAGATGAGCAGAAATGAATGAAGATCAGCTGCACCAAGGAAGATATGGTCAACACTCGAAGCAGAATGCATAGAGGACCACACCAAGCTGTTAAGTACAAGAGATGTTTAGAGCCTAATAACATCTTAGCAGTTCATCACCAACCACAACAACAAGAAGCCAAGGTCTGAGGGGTCCTTGTCCGAAGGGACTAAATGAAGTTCCAAGCCTGCTGGGCTTGAAGAGTTCCTAGGGAACTAGAGAAGTTCCAAGGCTACTAGCCTTGAAGAGTTCTTAGTGAACTGAAGTCCCAAGGCTGCTGGCCTTGAAAGAATCTTAGTGATTCAGTGTGATGCCCTTCCTTAGTGGAAATCCTTCTAGTTGAAAGTAGAAAGTGGATTAGGAGCTTGAGTCTCTGAACCACTTAAAACCCCTTGTGTCTTTTACTTTATGTCATTTACATTATGTACATTAATTGCTATAACTGCTATGTATGTTTTAACTGCTTACTACCTAAAGTAACTCTACAAACAATGTATGTCTGATTATGAATATATCAATGAAGGGGATCTTTTACTTATTCCGTTGTGCATGAAAAGATTCTTAAGTTTGTCATAAGCTACTTAATGAGCAATACAACTTAATAGAGAAAAAGTATTTTGAAATTCTAAGGATCTATTCAACCCCCCCCCCCCTTCTAGATCTATATTGTGCCTACTGGGAACTAACAATTGGTATCAGAGCAGGTTCTCATGCTACATTCAAAAGCTAATCGCTTTGAGTCTGATCCTAGGCACAAACATTGTTCTAAACTTAGTTTAGTAATAAGTCACTTGTTATATGCAGATGAGCTCACACGTTGGAAATATTGTGTACAGGTAAATGTATATATACACCTGAAGCTTTTCAGATTGGTCCATACTCTAGATTACCATATCAACAAGACCAATCCTTGCTCGTAGTCAATCATGTTGTCTGAAGACCAGGCTAGAAAGCTCAAATGACATCAACAAGAAAGAGTCAAACATCCACCAGCCTGAAGAGATAAAAAGGCCATACATGCTAAGAAATGTTTTATTCAGAGAATAATCTCTCAAACATGTATCTGGACAACCAGCAGATGGATGTAAACCTTGTGAACTCAAGGATGTCAAAGAATTAGAGATGCTGACACTCTCTTAGCTTGTATCTTCAAGACAACGACTGATTGACTGAAGATCAATTGGAGCAACTGATTGTCAGAAGCAAATGAGAAAACATGCACATCAATGCCTAAACTCAGTATATCTAAGATAAATGACTGTTAAGAAACTAACAGCAAAAAGGTACGGTTCCTCGCTAACATAGATATGAACATCATATTTGCACCTTACTTATGAACTATAACAGTTTTCCTTCCAGTATTCATATTCTATCTTAAAAATGTGAAGAGAAAAAGTACACTGATGATGGAAACTCAAATGTCTATAAACTTTCTCTCTAACCAAGTTTTAGGTTGAAGATGATAACTTGGAAGAGACCTGAAATAGTTTTAAGAGCCTCACAGGTCGATTGAATGTGAAGTAATCTTTACTAATAAGTTAATGTGCTTTGTATATCCTATGGTCTAAGTGTTTAATGACACACAGAGTATGATCAGATCTACAAGAAAATCTTGAAGATTCATAGAAACTGATCACCTCCATGAATCAACCAGATGCTAATAAGTCGTAGAGTTGATTCTCACTCTATGAACATTTAAACTATGTTAACATAAATTAGCAAAAGATGAATCCATTGAGGAAAAGAGTGTTTTATTAAAATGACAGATTTCTCTCACACTCACCACCATGCATCTCAAAATATATTATCTAAATGAAGTATATGCATAAATACGACTGATAGTGGTCTATATGATGATTATCCAAATATATGAGGAACAGAGGTTTAATAAACTAACCTAGCAAGACCCATTTAACCATGGGTACCAAAAATTAGAAATGTATATCCTGCAGGTACTTGGTCTATCTGACCACACTAAGGAATGCTAAAGCAAAAGACTTCAGTCAAGAAGAGTCAACCAGCAGAAGGCTTAGGACTGTTCAGAAATAATTCTGACAAAATTCCTATATGTCAAAGTCTGTCCTTGAAGACCTGCTGAGCTAATCTAAATAAAGCTCAAATGGCTGTAAACCCTTATATGAAAGCAAGCCACTCAACCAGAGATGAAAAAGGGTCTTAGATGCTCAAGCATGCAAAACTTGTTCTCAAGGAAACTCACATCAGAGGACTATCGAGCATCAAACATTAGGAACTTAGTACGGGAGCAGAACTCCACGAGCATAAGCTGATAAGGAAGACTACGTTTGTAGTGCTATCAAAGGATCGTAGAATGATCAATCCTGAAGATACTTATTTCTACGATTTAATGACTTCAGTCAGAAGTAGATATGCAGGGATGCTTCCTTATGTACATAAAAAAAGGAATCACACCTCGCTGAAAAGACAGCATCAACAATGGGGGAGCAGTGATCTGTTGAGGAACAACAGTACTGAAATATTTTATGAAGCAATGTACCAGCTACAGAGTCCCAAAACTTTGTGGCTAATGAATCAAATGAAGATCCATAGTCAGTAGGAACGTCTCAAAATGTACTATTGATAACATATCAGCCACCTAGTTCAAAATCATGGAGTGCCTACAATCAAACATATGATCGTAGTGTAAAAGCAAGAAGACACCATGATCACAGCAAATGTAATTGTCTAAAGTTGATAAAGGACCTCCTCACCAGAAAAGGTAAAAAGAGATATTAGTGCAAATTACTCCTAAAGCAAATTCATCTGGAAAGCGCCTCAGGGACAAACGTGACCCTTAGCTCACTCTAAGAGGTTGGCCCTTCCTGAGCTACCTTATCCCAGAAGAATTGCCTAATCAAGTTCATCTAACGGACCAAAACAGTCAACGATCATAGAGTAAAGGTAAAAGTAAACTCAACGCTCGTGGAGCAACCTCAACAATCGTAGAAGCAAACTCGACGATCATAGTCTTACAAGAGGATACTCTAGCTCATGAGGAGCTTGAAAGAACATAACAATTGCTCAACCATTCAAATTATGAGGAGATAAGTTTGAAGGCTGGTTGAAAAGAGGTACTGCTGAAGGAAAATGCCCTAGGTTTCATAAAGCACAACAGTGGATGAGCCATGGAGGTTCAAAATGAGAAGTAACGTCAAAACCATCCACTATAACATCTTTTAGAGAGTTGATCATTGATTCAACAAAGGAAAACATAGAGTCAATAGCTGTTCTATCATGCTACTCTATGAACTCAAGAAGTCAAAGGTCAAACCACGTCAACAAATGTCCACTCTTCTAAAAGAGACAGCTAACTGACAAGTTAATGGGGAGTTACATCTTGTTACTGGGTATCGTGCAACCAATGACTAGTTGACACATCACAGAGTATGCAGAGTCAGAAGAAACTGCCATAAAGATAAATTCAAAATCTACAAATAGCTACCCTAACCTATATAATCTCTCTCCCTCCCATTTTCAAACCCTAGAATTCTCCTCGAAGCCAAACCACTCAAATTTCTAGAATCCAAATCACAATCAGCCAGACTCCATAAATCTCCCTAAATCAATATCCATATTCCTCGAATCATTCAAATGGAAGACTGGCGAGTAATCATTGGCATTCAACTCGGAACCAAGTCATTTGAGAATTCCGAAAAGAAGTTCAGAGACATTCTTGAACTCGTGAAGAAAGCTGGATTCTCAGAATGTCTTGAGGCAATCACTCGAGTATACACGGAACTGGTTAAGGAATTCTACTCAAATGCATCCATAAAAGCCGAGACTCTTTCAACCAAGGTTAAAGGTCAGTCTCTAAAACTGAAATCATCCGATATCAACCAATGCTTACGTTTTCTTGACCTAGGACTGAAAAACCTTGATGAGATTGACACTGAGAAAGCAAAGGAGATTATGGGGTACCAAAGAAACCCAAGTCTGAAGGACATGAAGAAAAAAGAGTTTCCAGAGGAATTTGAGTTCCTTGCTGAAATAGTAGGCAAATGTATACTATGCAAGGATACTGCACATGACACTGTGCTTGATCAATAATTGAAGATCATGTCTGCCATAGTTCTGAAAAAGCAAATCAACTTTGGAGTTATCCTGTTCTATTAAATCTCAAAATGGATAGAAAGACTAAGCTGAAGAAGTTTATAGAAAAACCACTTATAAAGGTGTTTCATGGAAGACTGCTGAGTATTGTGATGAAGAAAAGGCTAGGAAGCAAGATTAAGGATAATGAGGGAGAACCCTTGAATGTTCACAAAGTAATGTCTCCACAACTGTTTATGAATTGGAAGAAAAACCCAAAGGAGAACAGAAGGCTAACTACAGCAGGGGGCAGCAAAAAGAACTCTGCTAAGAAAAGAAAGGTAAAAGAGTTAGAAAGTTCTGAATGTGATAACTCTGTACCAGCAGCAACCACACCAGCAAGGAAGAAATCAAAAAGTGTGAGGAAAATTGAGGCCTCATCAAGAAGTCTCTACACCAAAGATAAGGATGAAGATGAAAAAGTCTCAACTGCAAAGACCACAAAGAGAATAAGTAACAGACTATCTCAAGGGCCATCCAGAAAGAAAGCTAAAGTAGTAAACAGACAAGTTCCAGTTCCCCAAGGAAGCACATCTCACAAAGAAGAGGACGTAGAGTCAAAGGAAGAGAAGGGAACTGATAATCTCAAGACTGAGTCCCCAGAGAATGGATCCAATGATGAATGTGGAGCTGGATCCATGAAAGAAGATGTAAACTGTGCTAATAAAGAAGAATATGTAAGCCCTGTGGCCAATTCTTAGAGTACTCATTTTGAAGTTGAAGAAGAGCTGCAAGATGACTCATCTGAATCTCCAAATGCAAATGCTCCAACAAGCTCTCATGATGGATCAAAAGATGATGAGGTTGAAAAAGAAATATCTACCCCTGCCAGTGACGAACCTCAAGAAAGTTTGTCTACTGACTCAAAGATCTCAGAGTCTTAAGAAGAAGAAGTATCTGATTCTCCCATAACTGAACCTCCAAGAAGAAGGAGTCATAGATTGATAGCTCAATTTGCCTCCAAAAAGAGAAGTGAGCACTCTAATACAGTCATTGAATTAAGTGATGATGAATCTGCATCAATGGAAGAGAATGCTGAAGATAGGACCAGTATTGAAGGAGATGGTTCCAAGGAAGACATTGCTGAAGAGGATTCTGAAAACGAAATTCAGCAAGAAGAATCTATTGATGAATCTGATGAAAGGAATCAACAAAACTCAAGCTCAAAAAGGGAAGAGATAGAGAAAGATTCTGATTTTGTACATTAGGAATTTGAGGAACTAGAATATTATCATGTTCTCTCTCTGGCCAGAATTAGCAGAAGAATTGTAGTGGAAGTCTTTGATGAGCCACCAGCACAACCACCAGCAAGATGGATAAATCATGGAAATGAACAACTTCGAGTTGGAAGGATGACTACAGATGAAGTGCTTCATAACTGGAAAAATATGGAGTTAGATTGCACAACTATACTGTACAATTCTGAAGACCTTCTAATGAGGTGGTTCTTTTCATGGATGTCATGGTTAAAGGAACACACTGAGAGATGAAAGATACTTCAGCTGGTGCTACTCCCAGTTTCCAAATTTGGAACTGGTGTCACAAATCTTCCCCAAGGTTAAGAACTTTGCAACCATGATGAACAACGACAAGCCCCACTACAAGATCTACCGACATGCTGAAAATCATTATATTCCTTATGATCGTAGAGCGGACTCTGATGGAAAAAGGAATATGGTAAAGACGTTGATAGTAGAGTCTGTTCACTCTACCACTGATGATGATCAAGTCCAGATTCAGATGTCTCTATCTGACCAAGCACAACTATCTGACATTCCTACATCCTCCCACAATCGGTATTCAACGATTTCTCAGATTCTCAATACCTTTAAAAATATGTCCAGGGATGAAAATCATAGAGTCCAATCTAGTGTTCCACAAGAGGCTACCCAACCAGATGATCAAATTTCCATGGAGCAGGAATTATTAAAGAATTCTGATAACCTAATTGAGAAGATATCTCAAATCAATGAAAAGTCAAAGATGCTGACAACAACAAAAGACAATTCAGTTCAAGACAGAATCCAAGCTACTGTGGCTGATATATCTAAAAATCAAAGAGAGAGATGACATCTATCTTAGGGCTATAAATGATCAAAAAGTAGAAGCCCTACGTACACAGAAGGCAAATGAAGAACAACTCCAAGCCCTCTCTGACAAGATTGACCACATGAATTAGTCCTTCTCTATGCAACTTGAGCTGAGCCAACAAGAACTCAAGTTTGAAGTTGTTAATTCCTCTTATCTAATGGAGCAGCTTATGTCCAACATGGAACAGCTCTCTCAAGTGATTAATGACAAAAAAAGGGAGAAAAAGAGGCATAGAAAAAGGAAAAGTAAGAGGCATTCAAGAAAAGGCAAAGAGAGCAGGAGCAAACAAGAAAGGAAGACAAAGAAGAAGAAAGCAGAAAAAGAAGATAGTTCATCATCTGAGGGGGAGCCATAAGAAGAAAAAGAGAAGCATACATATGAGGCGGAGCAAACAAAAGAAATGAAGTCGACGTTCCAAGGTGAGCAGGTGAAAGAAGATCAAACAGATGAATAGCTGATCAACAGACATTCTAGAAGCATACAGGAACCAAAAAGGTACATCTCAAACTAGTTAGGTATGTTCTGGATCCAGGATGTAAAATGTCAGTGTATGTTAGTGTATTAAATTTCATAACATTTTAAATGACATTCATGATTATATGTTTTAGAAATATAGTTGCTCACTATATATAGGATTCATTCATAACATGCATATGCACTTATTGTTTTTGTCATTATCAAATAGAGGGAGATTGTCAGGAATAAGCATGTGAATGATATTCCTACTTACATATGATTTGATTATGATATATATATATATATATGAATGAATATGCAAGTATGCTTACATTAAGAAAAGCTGTAAAGTCCTTTGATAGATAGTAGAAACATTTGTACAAGGACTTAGAATGAATTAATCAAATGTGTTAGGTTGATCCTACATAAGAAAAATAGCTCTGTAAAGTCCTTAAAAAGAAATGATGTACAAGGACTATAAATATAGTAAGATCAAGCATGTTAGGTTGATCTTATGATGTAATAGACAGGCTTGTCTGATCGTCGAGCACTACACCAGAAATCATAGTCTGCCAGGAGAGTCAAGGAAAACTCGAGAGCTATCAAGGCAGAATTGTAGTCTGCAAGATAGTAGATCTCAGAGTTCGTAGATTTCCAGGAGAGATGAGGAAGGATCGTAGTGTGTCGAGAAGAACTTCCTCAGGGCCGTAGTCTGCTGAGGAAGTCATGTTCAGAATCGTGGAGACAGCCTACCTACGAGCCGACCGAGCATCTGCCAAAGTCAGTCAAGAATTGTAGACTACACTCAAAGTCGTAGAGTCTACTAATCATAACAGTGGCAGAGATCGTAGTCGATCAAGGTCAAATGAAGACAACAAACACAATCATAAAAATCGTAGAGTGTCAAGATCTGATCTCGGAGTCATAGTGTCTGCACAGCCAAAACTGAATCGTAGAGTGCAGAACTAAGATCTCAACAGATGTGCTCACAATGCCAAAGTAGAATCATAGAGCAAATACGATTCTCAACGAATAAGCACTTCCTAAATATCCAAGGGGATGAAGCCTGTGGTTAGCACTGCATAGATACGTCCCACCTGAAGGAAACCAGAGAGCACTCAACAAATGGCATGCTATCTAACAGAAGACCTAAGTACCAACCAAATCAACATCAAGATTGAGTTATGAAGTAATTTGAGATGAAGTCTTCCACAAGAAGATCAGAGGAAGACTTCTGTAACTGACTAAGGAAAGTCAGCAAGTGCAGTAGCTGTCAAGAAGAAAGATGACAACGATCTTGGAAGTAACCAAGATCGTAGTGTTTGCCAAATAAAGAAGGAACTGATGGAGTACACACTAATATACTGGTCAACCTCTGAATAACAAGGCTAAAGTGATTAAGCATTGGGTCAGTCCATTGATGATAAGTGAACGGGAGCTCACAAGGAGAAAGCGAGCCGGACACGCCACAAATCTGAAGTGTCTTGTTATTCAGAAGTGGCCAGAGCAAGGAATCAAGCCATCAGTATCTGAGAACAGTCGAGGAAAACAGAAGTGATGAAGCACTTCACAAAAAGAGGAAGAGGTGTTCTACACTAAAGATCAAGTGAACACTCCTCAAAATCGTAGTATTGTTTCTACCAGTCAACAGAACACTACGATCAGGTCCATGAAGACATGCATCAGAATCGTAGAGCTCGAATAGCTGAAGACTGAAGCATTGGCAATGGTTCAATCTGAAGGGTAATATTCGGACAAGAGCTTATTGAGAGCATCGATGCAAGGACAACCTCTGATCAAGAAATCAGAAGGGTGAAATAAATTTGTCGACCTGCTCAAGATATCAAAGTGACATATCTGACAAGGTTGGTGAAACAGCAGACTATAGTGTCAGGAAGTCAGAAAAAGATGTCATGTCACATCTGCTGTCTGTACCAAATAACTCGAGATCTGCGAAGCAATTTAAATAGCTTTCAACGGCTACTTTCCAACGGGAAGTGGGAAGTAGTATAAATCAACAAAGCTTCAAAGATCAAGAGTTGTTGATGATTGTGAAGTTGCAGAATCGTTGAGTTGGTGAATGCTATAGTTGACTCTACGAGTTCACCAAAGATCAATAGAACAAGTCTCAGTGACAGTGAGACTACCAAGGTGGAAGTGAAGTAGCTTTGAAGAAGAACTCAACCAGATCAAAGCTTCACTCAACAAAGATGAGAATGCCACTAAAGATGGCAGCCAAGCTGAAAGCTGAGAAGGCCAAGAAGATATCATTTAGAAAAGTGGCTAAGTACAAAGAAGATCAAGAGAGCCACTCTACGAATAATCATGAACCAAAAGCTGAAAATGAATAATTGCAGAACCATGTCTACAAAGTATTCAAGAAGGGTTCAGGGATTGCTAGATGTCAGACAAAGTCTACTAAAAGTATAGAAACTAAGCAAACCTAGATGGTGATGGTGCACAGCTTATAACAGATGAAGATGAGAAGAAATGAATGAAGATCAGCTGCACCAAAGAAGATGTAGTCCACACTCGAAGTAGAATGCATAGAGGACCACACCAAGCTGTTAAGTATAATAGATGTTTAGAGCCTAATGACATCTTAGCAGCTCAGCACCAACAACAACAACAAGCCAGGGCCTGAGGGGTCCTTGTCCGAAAGGACTTAATGAAGTTCCAAGCTTGCTGGGCTTGAAGAGTTCCTAGGGAACTAAAGAAGTTCCAAGGCTGCTGGCCTTGAAGAGTTCTTAGTGAACTAAAGTCCCAAGACTACTAGCCTTGACGGAATCTTAGTGATTCAGGGTACTTCCCTTCCTTAATGGAAATCCTGCTAGTTGAAAGCAGAAGAGTGGATTAGGAGCTTGAGTCTCTAAACCACTTAAAACCCCTTGTGTCTTTTACTTTATGTCATTTACATTATGTACATTAACTGCTATAACTGCTATGTATGTTTTAACTGCTTACTACTAAAGTAATTCTACGGACAATGTATGTTTGATTATGAATATATCAATGAAGGGGATCTTTTACTTATTCCGTTGTGCATGAAAAGATTCTTAAGTTTGTCATGAGATACTTAATGAGCAATACAACTTAATAGAGAAAAAGTATTTTGAAATTCTAAGGATCTATTCAACCCCCCCTTCTTGATCTATATTGTGCCTACTGGGAATTAACATATTATAATGGCTAATTTATAAATTCTAGGTGATTAGGAAACCTAGTGTAATTAAGGAACCCTAATTAACATTTTTAGAAACTAAGATTTCCATATTTGCCCTTAATACACAATCTTATAAAATAAGCTTATGAAACCCTAGGGTTAAACCCTAAGGGTTAAAACCTAATAGTTGTGAGAAGTTACCAAGTTGTCATTCACTTTATAAGTCAAATGACCAAACTACCCTTGTTATTATTTTAATGAAGTGGAGTGTAGATCTAACCCTAGTAAGGAGTTGGTGACCAACTCTAGCTAGCCATGTGGTCTAGAAGTAAGCTTTAATCATTCAATCTCAGCCATCTTGCATCACAAGTACACTAGATTCAAGTATTATATAAAGATTATAGGAGAGAGAATGTCATATTCAAGCCTCATTTGATCACAACACTCAACCAAAACCCTCTCAACTTCAAACATCTAAAATTTTCTTGCTAGACCATTCACTAATCAAGCCCCACTAACACTTGTAGCAGATCAGAAGCATTAGATCAAGATTTGGTTCATAGAAAGGTATAAAAACCTTAAACTTAGAAATTTATGTGATTCATGTTATTTGTTGTTGTTTATTGTTTAAAGTTATGTTAGAAGGTGTCATTTAGTGATCTGGGTTGTTATAAATCAAATCCATAACACATAGATGCTTGAAATTGATGTTTTTAGAATTATGGAAAAATTAGAAATTATGGTTTGACAGTCAAATGTCAAGGCACATAGATTCTTGTATGTTAGTTGTTTGTTGTGTTTTATGTTATGAATCTGTTCTATGCTATATAGGCTTTGATCTGGAACTTGAATCAAGCCTAGATCATGTATAGATTGAAAGTTATTAAAGGTCAAAGTGCGTTGACTAATCACATGAAACTATTTCTGGGCAGCCCAGATTTGCCCAGAAAATCTGACAACGTTTTTCTAAGCCTTAGATCTTGCTGTTGTTTGCTAGTTTGTCCATATTGTTGTTTTGGTGTTGTAGTTTGACATGAAGACTACACAATCAAGTCATTAGATCACTTAGATCGTAGCCAGAGTGAAAGATAATCAAGGTCAAACTATAGTTGACCGTCTGTTTTGTTGTATTTCTGGAAAACCAAGAAAGTTGATGAACAAGGTTTCTGACATGGTTTGACCATGCCAGATCTTGCTCATGTGATGATGTTATGATGATATGTTGATATGTTATTGTACCTAGGCATGCATTCTACAAGTATGAACCATTAGATCTTACAAACTAGAACCAGAGTGCAAGTTATAAGGATCTAAATATAGCACCCTTAGTTGTTTTTCATTTTCTGGAAAACCCAGAAAATGAAGAACAACCTTGTTAGACTTTTTTGTAGCTTAGATCTTGATGATTTGATATGTTTTTGCCATGTAACTTGTTTAGGGTTGTAGTACTACATCAGTATTACAACATTATCTCATTAGACAGCCAAGAGAACATAGATCAAATTCTAGTTAAACTACCTACCATGTACACTGAGTTTGAAGATCTGGGTTTACTAATGAACACTCAAGAACACCTATAGCAACAGTTTCGTCGCTATAGGGCCCTCTAGCGATAGTTTATTTATGGAAATTATTATTTTTATTTAATAAATAGAGAAAAATAGTTTTTAATTATTAAAAATACAAAATAAATTCCAAAAAATTATTTTAAAGTCTAAAAATAGGTTTTTAGTTATTTTGAATATATTTCATTAGTATTTATTATTTTTGGAATATTAATGGTATTTAATTTATTTAATTATAATATTAAATAAATTACTTAAAAATGATTTTAATACTTGAAAAATCATTTAAAACTATATTATGTTATCAAAAAATATTTTAAGTTATTTAATTAAATAATATTAATGATATTTAAGTTATTTAATAAATGTATTAAATAAATTATGAAAAATAGAATTAATGATTTAAAAATTATATGATATTGATTTAAAGGTTATAAAAATATTTTAAGTTATAAAATATAACTTATGATATTTTGTGTGACGCCCCCAAAATAGGAATACATCACCCATCTTGAGTCGCCAAATACATGGTACAAAATTTAAATACAACTCAATAATACAATTGTCGTGTATAATACGACAAAATATAAACTGAGAGTTTTAATACGAATATTGTCATCTAGACAATATCCACACTCAAAGGAGTCCTCATTACATTTATTATCACACTATTTTATAGAATAATGAGGACTACTATGACACCATCTCAGACCATTACTCCGTTCCCCGACTAGTCCTTGCTACATTCTCATTTCCTGAAGAGAACAATGAAAGCAAAAGGGTGAGCTCAACTAGCCTAATAAAAAATATTATGACTAAGATAATGCAGAATCAAATTATCATTAGCCTTCAACAGTGTTCAACTGATAAAATATAACAAACATCAAGTTTAACTGCAGCGGAACAAGCAATCCATTAAAAGAGTCAAGTAGAGAATAAAATCTACTATCTTTTATGATTTAAAAAGGTTTTTCATCACTTTTATCGCTGAGACTCAGCTTAATAAATAATCCATAACATCCATGCACTACGGCCAAGGATATTCATTAGTATCACGACCACAAATTATCCATGCACTACGGGCCAAGGATATTCGTGTATTCATCAATGGTCATGATTATGCAAACAATTGTCCATCATTGCACTACGGGCCAATGAGGAATTTTACCACATCGTTTGTAACATTACGATCATGATTATACCGAATAATCCATGGTCATAATCATACCAAGTCCATCTATGCACTACAGGCCACAGATGACTTTCAACATAATATAAACATGAGGATGATGACAATGATAAAAGAATTCAATAAAATATGTTCAAGAATTAATTTATCCAGGAACCAATAACGTCCAAATTGTCAACATGATACTTCTTTATAAAGTAAAATTCAAGAATGCTCAGAAGAATATTTTCATGAAAAGATACTGGATGAAGCGCAAATATCAAGGATATTCCACTAATTTCATGGAGTTTAAAAGCCAAAACTTTAACCAACTGAGTATAATAACGAATGGAATAACAAAAGAAATCACCAGGCATGCGATAGACCGCACAGACGGGTTATTCCAACAAAATAATAAATAACGAAACCAGGTCATGCGTAAACGCATAGACAAGATATTCCAACAGAATAATAAAGAATGGAATAATAGAAGAATTTCACCATGTATGCAGTACTTCTCATAGACAGGTTATTCCAACATAATAATAAGGAATGGAATAATAGAAGAATTTCACCATGTATAGGGTAGTCCGCGTATACAGGTTATTCCAACAGAAAAATAAAGAATGGAATAATAGAAGTTCTTTTCATGAATACGAAAGAAATAATACCCCTTACGGGTACAACAAATAATATCTCTTACCTTAGAACAAACTGGATATAGGGGTAGTGAAGTAGCAGAATACTTTTCTTCTTTCTCTTTATAGTTTCTCTCTCTCTAGAGTTTCAGTGAATTCATAAGAAATAGTGAAGGAATGAGCTTCTATTTATAAGAGAATGGACTGAATAGTAACTAATTCCTGAACGGTCCAGATTGATTTACATTTAAACGGATAGTCCAGATTGGTTTACTATAAATTATTTTAATAAAACAAAATCTTTTAAATAAAATATAATATATTCTATTTATAATCTAATAAAACGAATAACTTTATAAAAGTATTCTGTTTTATATAAAAAGATTTTACTATGCAAATACTATGCATGCACTATACAAACACTATGCATAATAAAATATAATATATTCTAATTATTATCTAATAAAACAAATAACTTTATAAAAGTATTCTGTTTAAAAAGATTTTATTATGCAAAATATTATGCATAATAGAATATAATATATTCTATTTATAGTCTAATAAAACAAATAACTTTATAAAAGTATTCTGTTTTATATAAAAAGTTTTTTGTTTTATTACATTAATAATACTAATAAAAAAAATTTATCATCATTATTATAATTCACACTATTAATCGACCAGGTCCTTCCCAAGAAAGAGGGGGCTTTCCAATAAGGATTTCTCCCTGTTGGCGCGCAATTAGGTGACCAAACCTCTCCTTGGCAGAACTTCTAGACATCGTTAATATTGTAAATAATAATATTAATAACTTTGTTATTTCTATTATTGATTTAATAATATATAAAATATCGACAATAATTTAATCAAACTGAGTGACTTCTCACATAAGTTTTAATAATCAATACTATGTGCTACTATGCAACCACGCGTATTTTACCACCGATTATTTTATGACAACTTGCTTACTTTGAAAAATTTTCAAATGTCACCCTTAACTTTAAACTTTTGTCAATTTAACTATTCACCAAAATAGAAAAATTAAATACTTTTATTTTATAAAATTCAGGGTCTCATATTTTGTCATGAAAAATATTAATATTTCAATATTAATGATGTTAGAGTTATTTAATAATTATATTAAATAAATTAGTTTAAAAATGATTTTAATATTATAAAAATTATTTTAAATGAAAATAAAGTGTTTAAAGATATTTTAAGTTATAAAATATAACTTTTAATATTTAAAGGATAATTTCATTAATAATTTAATATTAATGATATTAATTTAATATTAAATGATATTGGATTTATTTAATAATTATATTGAATAAATAGTTTTAAATGGTTTTATTGATTTAAAAATCATTTAAAAAGGATATAAATGAATTAAAAATATTTTAAGTTATAATTAATGACTTTTATAATGCATTAATATTTTAATATTAATGGTAACTATTTAAAAATGATTTTAATTGTTTTAAAAATCATTTAAGGGTAATATTAGTACTTTAAAAGTATTTGAAGTTATTATAAATGACTTTAATATTTTGGCAATAGTTTCATTAACAGTTTAATATTAATTAAATGTTAATGTTAATAGAATTTTTTTAATATTTAAATTATTTAATAATGATTCCGGTGTTTAAAAATTATGATAAATTATAATAAATATTTAAAAATTATTATAAGTCATTTAAAAATAATATGACTGATAGTTACAGTTATTGAACTACTGGATAGAGTCTTAGACTCGATAATTACCCAATAAAGTCGTTGGTACACCGAAATGTTATTGAAATTGGTCCGAACCTATATAGTTTAACTGTATAAGTGTTTATTTGTGATTCAATGACTGTTGAATATGTGTAATAATGTGATTAGGTTATGTGCTAACTGCAATAAGCAGTATTATGTGTTACAATATGTTATTCTAATCATTAAAATGATCTTATTACTGATAGGTTGTTATATAAAAGATAAGAACTAAGTTTTCGTAACAGTAAGCAGTAGACTAGGCAAGTATCCTAGCTTTGCATTTTCTTTATGCAATGGACAGAAGTAAGAGAGTTTCAGAATTATATTATTATTGTACTAGATTATTAACCCTATTGTTATATATGTTATATCTGATCATTGATTATCAACTTGGTACTATATGGTAATTCAGATATATATATATATATATATATATATATATATATATATATATATATATATATATAATATGGTTATTCAAGTGTCCCCACTTGGATAACCATTGTATTTAATCACATGTTGATATATATATATATATATATATATATATATATATATTGATCCCAGAATGTATACGATAACAAAGAGTCGTTTGAGCTATTTGACCAGCTAGACACAGATTTAGAAATATCGTTGAATATGATAAAGCCTTTTTGTATCCAATCAAATTGTTTTTGTTCGGATTCCAGACTAATTATAAACATCCCGAACATGGGAAAAATTTTATGCGCCCACGTCGGTCAAACTGAACGATAATATCGTTCTTGCATGTAGTATTGATCAATACAGGGCACATTGGGCAGATCACCCTCAGGTCCGTAAGTTATGACGGTTTGCGGATGAAGTTCTGCTAAACCTTAGCAAAAATGAAAAACAATGTTCATAGTATGTCACCTCAACCCTATTTATAGTCAGTACATAGTTTCAAAATTTGATAGAGAGTTGTTATGTTATTATTATCGGTTCAGATTACTTCACAACTTTTGATTTGTTGTAGAAGGGTAGTACAAAGAAAATATTTAATCATTTAAGCTAATATTTATAATTGTTATTACTTGCTGGGCACTCAAATGTTCATCCTTACTTAATTCAAATGTTTTCAATTAAGTATGATCGGCCAGAGGGCTCTGCCAAGAACAAAAAGAAAGGAAAGCTACCCGATTAAGTTTGTGTTATCTTATGTAATAGCTAGACTTAAATAAGATGATTATATTTATTATCTATCGTGTAATGAAATGTTTTACGGTCGCATACCTAGGATTTAGAAAACTCTGATATATAAATTAAGTTAGATATTTATGATAATATTATTATTTCCGCTCATAGAAATGGTATCGTAATGCACTGAGTTCAGGT